>ML685851.1:8574285-8619690 GCA_007922175.1 Pelusios castaneus
CCCCCCCCCCCCCCCCCCCCCCCCCGGGGGGCCCCCCCCCCCCCCCAGTAACCAAATCAAATTAATAGACAGCAGGGTTTAAATGAACAAAAGAAAGTATTTGTTCACACAACATACAATAAACCTGTGGAACTCCTTGCTAGAGGATGTTGTAAAGGCCAAGACTATAACAGGATTAAAAAAAAGTTCATGAAGGATAAGTCCGTCAATAGCTATGAGTCAGGATAGAGCAGGGATTGCTGTTTGCCAGAGGCTGGGAATGCCTGACGGGATGGATCAGTTGATTACCTTCTCTATTCATTCCCTCTGAAGCATCTGGCATTGGCCACTGTCAGAAAACAGGATACTGGGCTATAGGAACATTGGTCTGACCCTGTATGGCTCTTCTTATGAGACAGTTTCTGTTAATATCAGTCTTGTGGTGTAGTGGAAACAAACTGTAATAATTACAAGTTACTTCTAAATCCTAAATGGTTTCCTGATCCCGTTTGTAGGCTAGGGAACTCTGAGAGAAGCATGGAGTATAGATCCTCTGCAGTCAGTCTGCCAAGAGACTGCCTAGAGAAAGGTGAGATAAATTGAGCCTTTGCATTAGGCTATGTCTGTACTACATGCTGCTTTTGACAGTGTGCCATATAAAGTAGACATTATGGTGTGTAGCTCTGGCAGTCAGGTGGCAGCAGGGGAGGGAGGAGCTTTTTCCCTGCTGCCTCCCAAGTGCCAGAGATTTTCCTTGCTGGAATCTTCCCTTGTGTCATAGAAGGGCTGCAACGGCAGGAAGCAGCCAGAGCCTTTTCCTGCCTCCAGGGTCTTTGCCTGCAGAGGGGAAAGGCTCTAGTAGTGGGATGCAGTAGGACACCATGCTGACAGAGGCATGGTGGGCGAGCAGAGAGCATGAAGGGTATGAACTCTGGTTACACACTCACACTTTAAGCATGTCTTTCCTCTACTTGCTTAATCAGTGTCTCATTCTCTACACTACTGTTGATAGCCGTGATAGGAAGATTATATCTGTATGTACACAACACACTGCTGAAAGAATCCTGCAGTGTAGATGCATCCTTAGGGAGCAGGTTGTTTTGTGTCTCTGTTGGGTTCTTGTGTGTTTAAGGCAGGGCTCGACAAAAACCCAGGCACCAGGTCACCATGGTGACTGGGATTTGTAGCTTGGGTCCTAGGTCCACTGTAGAAATGCAGTGGAGGAGCGCCCTCTGGTGACCAAAAATAAAACTGCTGGCACCTAGCAAGGAGCCAGTTTTGTTGAGCCCTGGTTTAAGGTTCTGGATTTTAAGAAATGAAGTAGTTGTTACTTTGAAACCTTCCAGAAAGACCTACTTTCTCTGTTTGTATGCCATAACCCTAACAATTCTTAATATGAACAAGTTTTGATTTCATTTAAACATTTCCATTAAAGATCTAGAAAGGAAGGCAAATTACATTCACAGATGATACTAAAATTGGGGTGTTTTGAGCACCAGAGGAGTCAGAGAAATCGTGTAAAGAGGCCTAGAAAGATTAGAAATAAGGGCAATGAATAAAAAGACAAGATTCAAATTAGAAAAACGAGTTACCACCTTTAATGAGACAATAATTTGAAATAACAAAAGAACTAAATAGAGCCAGCAACTTGCAACGAAATTCTAGCTCCATTATAATCAGTGGGAGTCTTTACTATTGACTGCACTGGGGGGACAGAATTTCACCCCTAGGGTGATAAGGGAAGGCAAATTAGACTCTGCTGGGCAGTGTAATAGAAAAGCAGTTTTGGAGGATCTATATGCATAAACACAACATCATGGAAGAAGAAGGTAGTAACAGAGAACCTGATCCAATGAGTCTGGGAATCAGAAGGGTTGGAAAAGTCAGAAGCATATTGGAGGCCTCCCAAATATTAAGAGATTTTCTTCTATGGGATTATGGGACATACATTCTGAAGAGCAGCAGGAGACTTCCCTATATGCTGGAGGTTATCCTTCATCGGTACAAACTGTCATAACTCCATTGAGGTCAAAGAAACGATGACAATTTGCTCCACCTGAGGATCTGCCCTTTTATTCCTGAATCTTCCTGAGTATAAAATATGAATCCAAAATGCCTTCTTAATGATTAGCTTTACACACACAGGAAGGTTTTTCTTTACCTCTCCGTCAGCTCTGCCAATGGGCGAGTTCAGAATGAAGTCAGGCGGTGCAATGACATCTACCAGGGCAACTGCTTCGTCTTTCAACTGTTTAAAAACAAAGAGCACAAATTTGGCAGCTCTTTGAGATTTCTATGGTTACCTGGGAACAACAAAGCAGCAGGAGAATTGTTGCTGCAAGCCACCAGCCAATGGTAACATAAGATGTTACATGTTGTGTCTTTCTTTGAGGGCAATTAAAAAAAAAAAAGACTCAAACCTATATTTTTAAAGTTTTCAGTGCTGCAATTAAATCTTTCAAATTTTATTTTCACCTAGGTAGTACTATGGATATCCTTACAAACTAATTTATGCACAGCTCATTCGTTAATATACAATTTCCAGATTCTTCTTCTTTACAATTCATATCTTGCCTTGTCAAAATGTGTTTTAGCTTGAAAAGCTGTGTTGGGGAAAAACACAAACACAGTATGTATGAGCTGAGATGATAATGAAATAAATAGAATTGCACTGCAGTTCTCAAGTGTTTTATTGGCCTGCCATTTCATCTCATAAACACATTACTTCAAATGACAAATGAAATCCAGAGCTTGATCTTCCAAGAATTTTCCCTCAAAATATGAACTATTACTTTCTCTGAGCCCTTTTCGAATACTTGGGATTTGACCCAATGCTACTAATCTTCCCTTTTTTAAAAAAGCGATTCAGTTGCAAAGAGGATAGCATTTGTCAATTGATCTCTTGGGCTATGGCTACACTTGCAAGTTAGTTCGAATTAAGGAAGCTTAATTCAAACTAACTTAAGGCTTGGCCACACTAGGCTTTAGTTAGTTTGAATTAAGGGCTTCCTTAATTTGAACTAATAAATTTGATTGCTTAGTTCGAACCAACCCTTAATTCGAAATAGTTAGTTCGAATTAAGTGGCCATATTAATTGGAACTAATCGGCAGATTGACCTTCATGCAACTGACTAATTCGAACTAAGCAAGTGCCCTGCATGGCCATGGTTAGTTTGAACTAGCATTCTAGTGGGGCCATGCTAGTTCAAATTAAGTTAATTTGAACTAACTAAAATTAGTTCAAATTAGTTAGTTCGAATTAACTAATTCGAACTAACTTTTGTAAGCGTAAACATAGCTTTGAAGTGTCAAGTAATATATTTTGGCATGTTGTGGTGTTGTCCAACCAAACCAAACCAATATTAGAGATTTACCTTGGAACAAAGTTCGAGGATAGCATTCTGTATGAATCTACCAGGCTGTTCACCTGAAACATATCCACCTGCAAATACAATATGATGAGATTAAACTGGGAAATTAGGATTATGTCAATATACTCCTTTTACAAACTACATGGTTTTATATTTGTTCAGTATTTATGAAAACAAAATACATGATCTTGTGAGAGTCATGACAATTTTCTCACTCAAGATGCAGACTCAAAATTCACTGTCATAGGCACCTGGAGTCTTTTACAAGTGTAAATCACAGGGCTTGTCCGAACTGTGGGACTGTGTAGACTCCGGGGGTATAAACTGCAGTACGCACTGACATGATACGTTGTAACTGCCCTCTGTGAACTAAAAGGTACCTCATTCATATTAACAAAGTCTTGTTGGAAAGAGAACTGTGTTAATGAGAACTAAGTGCAGTGCTTTTTTTGTAAGAAAAAAGGTGCTGGTACTTGGCTAGGGATCTGGGATGGCAGGAGCCGGGGCAGCATCGCTGTGGGAAAAAAAGGTGCCGGTATTCAGTACCCCTGAAAACCATCACAAAAAAACCCTTAATAAGTGTACTTTTTAGTTTGCACAAGTAGTGTCCACACAGGGAAGTTACAGCAGAACATGCTTGTGTGCACTGCAGTTTATTACCTCAGTCTGAACTGCAGGCCATGTAGACAAAACCACACTTACAGTATAGGTATACAAACAAGGAGTCCTGTGGCACTTTTAAAGACTAACAAATGTATTTATCTCATGAGCTTTCATGGGAGAAAATCCCACTTCATCAGACGCTTCTTTGTTCCATGTACAATAAATCACGGCTGGGTTTCTTTTAAATTGCTGCAACAGGCAGGATATTAAAAAAACCCAAAACCCATTCCAAAAAGCTTCAAAGCGTCTGACAAAGTGGGATTTTCTCCCACAAAAGCTCATGCGATAAATACATTTGTTAGTCTTTCAAAGTGCCACAGGACTCCTTTTGTTTTGCTGAACTAGACTAACAGGGCTACCTCTTTGGAGTATGGCTATATGTCTCTCCTCCCCCAGAGGTTGGCTCACACAGAGGTGTATGAGTTCACCGCAGTCCTTGTGCTAACACAGCTGAGTCTTTTAGGTTAGATAGAAGAGGCTGAATCTTTTAGATCCATAGTTCAATCCCTGCTTCTGACAGCCCACACAGAGAGGCAATAAGTGAATGTTCTATTGTGCATTCTCATTAGGATTCTCACTCCCTGTCAAAGTATCATGAGCTATATAGAAAAAATGAACGTTTCAATTAGGGCTTTTTAAAAAGTTGTCAGCAATGAATATAGATTTGATCTCACCTTGGTAGAGCATGGACATGTGCTTGCTTAAAGACCATAGTCCATACAGAGCACTAAGATGCCTTAGCACGGGCTGGAGCGTAGAAGGCGTGTCCGGATCATGTGTGTGTTCATGATATCTTTGTAAGACTGTTTGCTCGATAAAAGCTATGGCTAACGAGCGACAGTAGTATACCTTGAGAAACAGAAAACGGTTAAATAACATGTTCACCAACAGAACACAAAGGCCAGATCTTCAGCTGCTCTAAAATGGCATAGTCAAACTGAAGTTATTGGCGTTATACTGACTTACACCAGTTGACAATCTGGCTCAAGCTTTAACGAATAAACAAGACTGTTTGGGAAACAGGTACCAAGGGAAGTGCCTTCAAAGTGTGCATTTCAACTGTCTGTTTAGCTAGGGACAATTAGATTTATCAGAAGGGCCATAGACATAACTACTGCAACTGGAAATAAGGATCCTAATACTCCACTGCCTCCCAACTTGTACAGTCGCATCTACCTGCGCAAAGGCATGGCAAAACTGATGTATAATATGCTACCTTTCTGATCTGGCAGGATTTTACACCCACTTTGTACAGGTATAAATGACTACAGATGGTGGAGAATCCATTCCAGGGTCTTGTTAATGCCCAATAAGCCCTAATAGAAAATGCTATAGAAATTAATACAGAGGATACCAGTAGGGTTCTATAGAAATTATTCTAAAATATATGAAGGACTGAACATAGATTGTTCTCCATACTATAGAATTTACTAAGATAATTTAAAAAAAAGATATCTCTGATATAGCATTCTATATTACATTCGATAGGAAACCGAAGATTCTGATCCTATAAACATTACTGGACATAGTGCTTACTTGTCCCCATTGATTCTAATGTCCTTTGAAAGAATGATACCATTTTAACCCTTTGCTGTTATCCTCTTAGTAAGGTTAAAAAAATTACCACCTCTTACACTATTTTAAATAAATAGGATGAACACCTAGGTGACCAGGTTTGCACAGGAAAATCTGTACCCTCTTGAACTGTGATACCATTTACATTTGAAACAGGTTGTTATATGAATGAATATGTTCTTTGTGAGTGATTCAGAGCTGCATAGCAAACTGTTATAACTGTGCTCAATTGTTTCATACTGGCGTTCATTTTGTATTAATCTATTTGTTGGGTTTGTTCCATGTGCAATAAATCATGGTTAGGTTTCTTTTAAATTGCTGCAACAGGCAGGATATTAAAAAAAACCCCAAACCCTGTTCCAAATAATTCCACTCTCTCTATAGTTCTTCGATAGTACCCTTGATCAATGTCATAGTCAGAAATAAGCCATATCTGAACACCCATAAACTTTGAGAGGTTTTTTTTTAACTCACCCTCCATAGCTGATCTGAATTTAGATCAGAATTTCATGATTAAACCACTTCTCTAGTCATCATCCAATTTCTCTCAATGTCCCAGTTGGATCCCTGAGAATGAACTCCCTTCTCTTCCCACATTTTCCTACTTTATAAATCCAATCGTGTAGTCCTGTATTGTTCCTGTTAACCTTCTGGCTGGGAACTAATAGACAAGACTTCCTTCTGATCCTGTTAACCCTGTTCAGTCAGCATGAGACATCACCAATGACTGATGCAAAGCACTCTGTCCCCTGCTACTCTGGGCTGTTTTCAGTGAACTCTAAACCCTTAATAACCTAGGGATAGGCCAGGAATCTAGCTCAGATCTGAAGCATAATTGAACACTACATCAATTCTCTGCCAAGGGACTGACAGAAGGTGCTTCTTCACTCCCTGATGTTTTAAAATCAGATCTGCAAAGCTCCGGCATGCTAATTATTTTCAGATGTAAATAATGTGCATTAAATACACGAAAAATCCCCTACCCCACCCCGTGCTATCAGGGAGGGAAGAGGGCCTAATGAGAACAAGGAAGAAGCAGAGCAGCATACGTCTATATTGCTCAGCAAATAATCCTTCTTAAGATATATGTACCTTATTGCCAAAGGGGCATAGTCACTGGATAACAGTCATACCCAGATGCAATCCTAGTTGTGTTTATGGTAAGTGCCAGTCAGGGGGTATGCTATTCACAATCTGAAACTGACCCAGAAAAGTATAAGCCATCTTGGGTGGTGGATACACGCGTGAAGCCAGGCTGTCTGTGCTAGAATACAGAGCTGAGTGTTTCTTGTTGTCAATTTTCAATGTACTTTGCAGGTAAGGTTTGTAGATTGGCCACCTCCAGGGCAGCAGACACCCCTCAAGTGACAAATGCAAAGCATTCTGTGCTTGGGTTCCAGCCAGTTTTGTTCACTGAGAATAAAGATGTATGGCGAAGCACTGCTAGCTGTTATTTGGAGCCAGGCCCTTCTTGGCTGTTAACATTTTATTGGGGGATAGTGGATTCATTTGTAGTAGACTGTCAGTGTTTCCTTGTCAGTTTCCAATAATGTGAATCTGGTATGTTTGATGAGCGCTATGCATCTGAATTCTAGACATTAGAGATGGAAAAGACCTATTAGATCTTTTAGTCCATCTTCCTGCCAGAAGAGGATTCTTTCCGACAGTAATAAGCAGATGTAGACGTACTAATAAGGAGCTGTAGTAAATTAACAGTAGGAGATATAATCTAAGGAAAAGGATTTTAAAATCAATTTAAATTTATTACACAACTCTGCACTATTCTTGAAGGAAACTACTGATCATAATTGTCCTTTTTAATACAATACACTTTTATGGGAAAACCTTTTTATTAGTTAGTATGATTTGCTGCTTCATGAATAATAGAAGGATAGAAGAAACATCATCTACCAAACTTGAATGAATGTACTGTAAATTAGGTAGGACTCTGAATAAATGGTTACCTGACTGTTGTTTCTTGCTTCAAAATCACTACTCCCAGACTGTTTCTCGTGGCTCAACTTCAGGATGCTTTCTCGGAGCAGGTAGCAAATCAGCCATTTATATGCAGCTAATGGAACTGGAACACCAAAAGAAAATTGCCAGGTGGTAAAGAGAGGAAAACTGAAATGTAATCACAAACAGAATATATTTTATTCTAAACTCTGGTTACTTGGGACGGATACTGGATTCCTATTGGAGGCTTCCATAAATCAATACAAAACTCCTGCAGCCATGCCATCACAAATATCCACCCAAACAGTGTTGGGAAGTATTATTCCTTGGACAAGAACCTTTGAGGGACACCTAGGCACTTCAGAAAGTGGTTGTTTTCTCTCTGAGCCCACCCTTGTCCAAGGCTCCAGCGTGATCTTTCGGAACACTGTGTCACTGGACATGTTGGGGTAGATTCTCCATTGTGAACAAGTTCTACTAATTGCACGGCAGAGGGAAGGTTGCCGGGGAGCCAGCAGACAGTCCCTTTCTCCTGCATAAGGGGCTGCTCTAACTTACTCCATTGGAAAGGTCCCTCAATTACTTATGCCGGTGGAGGGCAGGCATAGCAAAGCTCCATTCTGTCATGACCTTTGCCCTGCTTTCAGACAGCACCCACCATCCCCTAACACTCTAGAGCAATGGCTCTCAACCTTTTGCAGATCGTGACACACTGGGTGACGTGTTGTGACCCTATAGGACACACCAGGCCACTTTCTGCAGGCCATATCCAGCCATCTCCCCGGCTCTCCATGACACACTTCCCACTGGGTGGTGAGAGAGTAATGTATCCCAACAGAGTGGTTGAGAACCGCTGCCCTGGAGGTGTGTGTGGGCTGCTTTCACAGGAGGAGGCTACACCACCTTCCCCAGTTTGAGGCCACTGGAGAGTTGCCCTCTGCAAGGAGAATGTTCTGCTGGAAACCCATTGCCACAAAACTGCAACTTTGTAGTGAGATAAAGTGGCAGTAGTGGACTGAAGAATGCTGACCATTGTCTTTGAAACAAGAAAAAACAAGGTCCTGGCCAGATGCATTCATTAAATGTCCCTTGACACTTTTCACAAGAATGTGCCGTTAACTATAACGGTAAAACCTTCTGGTTGTTATTTGTAGTCTGCCTCCTTACAGGTTCGATCATGTAAGGTATGTTCTCTTCCTGTTTTAGGACTCAATTCTGCAAGGTACTGAGTATCTCTTGAGAATACACTGGGCATTGAGGGTAGCCAACACCTTGCGGGTTGAGCCCCTCAATAGTTGTGGAATGATGGTGCATGTCACTGAAGTGTTCCCACGTTCCACCCAGATGTGGCTGCACATAAGAACAGGTGAAATAATCATTCTTTGTCATCTTATTGAATTTTTAAGCACTCTGATGTATTAGGGAAGCAGGTACAACAGAGTATACGTGGGCATGTTTAGTCTTGAGGAAAAGACTGAGGGATCGCCTGATAATCATCTTCAAATACGTTAAGGATGGTTATAAAAGGGATTGAGATTGATTGTCCTCCATGTCCACTGAAGATAGCACAAGAAGTAATTGGCTTAATCTGTAGCGAGGGAGATTTAGGTTAGATATTAGGCAAAACTTTCTAATGATAAGGATAATTAAATACTGGAATAAGTTACCAAGTGAGGTTGGGGAGTCTGTCATTGGAGGTTTTTAAGGAGAGGTTAGAAATACAGCCATCAGGAATGTAGTTGGTAAACTTGGTCCTACCTCAGTGTGGGAGTGTAGACTCGGCAGTTCTCAACCACTGTGTCGGGATACATTACTGTGTCGCCACAGAGCGGTAAGTGTGTATGGAGGGCCGGGGAGATGGCTAGATTCAGCCCGGAGTGGGTGGGCTGATGTGTCCTTAAGGTCATGACACACCACCAAGTGTGTCATGCTCTGCAAAAGTTGAAACCCCTCAATGTCCCTTCCAGCTCTACATTTCCGTGATTTGATGTAAGGCCCTTTGGCTAAACCTGGTGATCTAAATCATAGTCAGAGACTTACTCCAGTGCTGGTAAATGACTTAAGACAGATGAACAGATTTTTTTTTTCAGTTGTGATCTGGCTGTTTTGATAAGTATCAATTGAGGAGACAGAAATGTGCTTAGTTATTTGTTTGTGCTGTCCTGCATTTCACAAGCTTGAAAAGACCATGAAGACAAAGCAAACAATCATTTCAGCAAGTCTTTCTTCTAAGCCTCCTCATTTTGAAGCTAGTCAGCTATTAATTTTTTGGTCATAACTACTGAGGCATTATCTCACTTGGGGCTCTGCATCATTACTGAGACTTCAGTAATCACGGCATTTCGTCATTCAACTAGCTGAGCACTGAAGCAGTTATTTGGATTCCAGGAAACAAGCTGACTGCCTGTTAATGACATCTATAAATTAAACCTAAATTTCTACCCACAACAAGTTCTCAATTTCATAGACTCACTTTTGTCTGGAATCCCCATATAGCTCTAATTACCTCTTTAATTTCTCCCTAAGGGCCAATTCAGTAAATAGCAGCAATAAGGTCGTGGGAAGGGCATGTAATGTCTGTCTTAATTTGATTACAGCAGAGAAAAATCAAGAAAACTGCTGAGACTTTTCTCTTACTGTGATAAGTTCCCGAGGGTAGCTGTGTTAGTCTGTATACAGCAAAAACAACAAAAGCCCCGTGGCATCTTAAAGACTAAGAAATTTCTTCGGGCGTAAGCTTTTATGAGCTGCAACCCACTGGGTCAGATGCATATGAGGAAGTGGGTTGCAGCCCACGAAAGCTTATGCCCGAATAAATTTGTTAGTCTTTAAGGTGGCACAGGACTTTTGTTGGGTTTTTTTTTCTTATTGTTTCCCCATTTTCTTCCCACCCAAACCAAAGACAATTACTACACAGTGACATGCTTTATTATTCGACTACTTTTTGTTTGTGCAGATTGCTACATTTAGTGCAGGGGTTGGCAACCCTTGGCATGCACGCCTAATCTTAGTGGCACGCAGCGCTGCCACTCTCCCCGCTGGCCCTGCTCCCCAGTGGTGGCTGGGGCCACAAGAGCCACGTGCCCGCAGCGGCTCCTGTCACGTGCTGGTCCATCCCCCCCACCTCGCTGGTAGTCTAAACGACACACAGCATTGCTGCTGCTCTCCCCGCTGGCCCCGCCCCTCAATGGGGTCGCACGTGCACTGCGGCTCCTGTTTCCTGCTGCTCTCCCTCCCCAATGGGGAGCGCGGCCAGCAAGGAACAAGAGCCAAATGCGTGGGGGCAGGGAGTCCCTATCTCCGTCCCTGGCACCTGCTGAGGGTGTGGTAGGAGGGGCTGGCATGGGGGCTGGTAAAGGTTGCCGACCCCTGATTTAGTACTATTTAAAAAGTTGCCCTGCTCTACGCTGTTCTAACTCTCATGCACTTTCCATATAAAACTATTTCAAGGCACGCGACACTGCCTAAACTAATTCCATCAAATGGACAGCTGTCCCATGCAGCATCAGTCTCTCTTAAAGATAACATAATAGCAGAAGACAAATGCAACTTTAGAAGAACAAGAATAATACTTTACTTGAAGAATACCTGTAAGCCAATATTGCACAAAACCATTCTATTTACACAACTTCATCTTGCAATTTAGTTGGCACATCTTGTGCCAATGAGGCATATTAAGAAATGAAAATCAGACCCCTAGTTAATTGCAAATGTGCATTGTACAAAGAAATGCATAAGTAGCAAAATGTAATTTGATTAAAAAAGGTGTTAAGAAGTGATGGTTGAGCCACAGAAAGCACTGGATCAGAAAAGTATTGAAATGTTCAGTTGCCTGTCAGTTTCTCAGTTCTAGAACTGGTTGAAAATGCAGAAAACTTTTTTTTTTTTTTAAACAGAATCTTTTGAATTTTTGAAAATCAAACTCTAGCTATGTTGGATGAAACACATCCAGTATTTTTGCAAAAAAAAATTCATAAATTTGAAAATTTTAAACTTTTTTTTTTCCTGTCTAGAAAGCAGGCTGCAAGGACATAGTATTTCCCATGGCCAGCAAGGTCGTAGGTAGCAGAAAAATAGCATCTTGCAGACACAATAAAAACAGCACTTTGGGATGAAACCAAAACGTGAAGAGGTGTATGAAAGTTGAAATAAATACATCTAACCATTCAAGTTAGTTCACATTTTAATCAGAATTAGTTTATTCATCTCTTGTTCTCAAGACTCCCCACATACCAGAGAAAAAGGTTAGCATTTTTCTAACATTGCTTACTAGGTATGTACCTTAGTTTTGAGATCACTTGACTATGAGAGTTTAGAAGCTTGGTGCAAACTGTAGTGCTTCTGGATAAACTGAGAGCTTACAAAAGATGGTGGAAAAAATGCAGAGCAGACAAAGAGAAAAAAATCCGCTGAGAGTGAGGGGAAGAGACAGAGTCAAAATAACTATCTGTACTGAGACAACAGAAAATGTCTACCTGAGGAGTCCATGCAATCTTCAACACTAGAGGCTGTGAATTTCTGGCCAAGAATATGATTGTAGTCTTCCAAAAAGTTTAGTGATCCAAGAGGGGATGCGATAGGAGCTTTATCTGGAATACAATGATGAAGAATTCATTTGTTACAAAGTCAGTGTCAGGATATTTTGAGGTAAAACACTATCCTAGGGCTAGGTTTACTCTTTCTTTATAGGCCAGCTGCAGAAATGTCAAAACATCTAGCTATTACTATCTAGTAGGAATTCATCCAAAGAAGGACAGGTGAATAAGTGCTGAGGAGCTGATGTGGCTGGTTGCAAACTTCCAGTGGAGGGAATGTAGATTCAATACTCAGAAATGGGTTTTCCAGACCTAGAAGACCGTGGCCAGAATCTGTGCCAACTATTTGTCCAATGATCTTTTATCCAGAAAAAATGCTATAATTATAATTCAGCTTGGCTACACTTCTTGTGCAGCCACATTCTGTAATCTGTACTCCCAGCAGCTAACACCATAGTTCAACTAGAATGAATGACATAGAGTCAGATGCTATTTATTGTGCATAAGCGTGGTAGGAGATAGATAACCTTCATGGTATTTTTCAAGGACCAAACGGCAGCTTGTGTGTGTAGAAAACTTCCATTGACTTCCAGTGGATATGGGAATCTGAATTCCTAGTAGATACAGCATCAGGCCCTAATTACTTCATGTTAATTTTTCAACAAATAGCAGCTTACAACATGGACAACATCTAGTTATGATGAGATTGAGATACTGTGGAGATTGATGCAACAGAAATATATATATAGAGAGACCTAGACACTTGTTTATGAAGGTACCTAACATGTTGTTTATGTTCCACAAATAATGATTACAAAAATAAATTCTGTCACTATGAAATTACCTCCTACTCTTATCACCAAATCCAAACCAAGATATAGTACTGCATACTAACCATGGTGTTTCGCATTCACCCAGCTCAGTAAGTAATTGCTGGTTTGCTGAAGCAGAACATTATTGTCTCCTTCGTATGTGCAGTTTGGGTCATTGTCGTTTCGAATATCACCTAGACGATTCACTTTTAAAAGAAAAGTCGCAAATGTTAATATGCAATGTAACTCGGTCATTAGACAAACATGGATCAAAAGAACTTAGAAGCAATTATTCCGTGATTAAAAGAATAAGAAATCGGACTCAGTTTCTGATATAACATAATTTTTACCAATAGATGACCTTGAAAGTTACCTTTTGTTTACAAAAATAAATACACCAAGGCAAATTTTCAAAAGCATAAAACCCATTTTAGGAGTGTGATCTGCATCTGTTTTTCTCAACCTTCAGCTGTACTGCAAGGGTGGTCGGACTAGCTGCAGCTGTAACTGCCTGATGGCAGTGACATTATTCCACTTGGGAGCTGAAATTCACTTTCTGAGTGCAGAGTTTGCATCTGCAAATGGAATTTGTAAAAAGAGAGATGGGGCCAAAGCCCTTTTGAAAACTTACTGCCACACATACATACATCTGTATCCAACAAAAGCTGTGATAGAAATCTGTGCAAACAATCTTTAACTCACTATAGCGACTTGGTAATTTGACTTACTGGCCAGGTACCCATGTCCTCCACAAGCTTCTCGACACTCCTGGGCTGCTTGCTGTGCAGTCCAGGAGGCCAGTGGTTTACCAGCAGTAGATAAGGCATGTATCTCGCGTCCAATTTCAGCCTTCATTTAAAAAAAAAAAGAGCTAATAGTAAATAATGTTTCTTAAAACCAAACAAGTTGAAGAGTATCCATTAAAAACGAAGAGTGACATTCATCCATATGACTGCCACTGTCTTGGCCAAGACTGGGATTGAAACAACTACTTTCAGAACTAAAAGCATGAACAAAAGAGCCAGGCTCTCGAGCTGTGAACTATAAATAGACTCACATCCTCTATGGACAGGGCACAAAAAAAGCCACAACACACACGACCCAGCATGCAAGGACTACACGCCATTTAACATGGGCTGCACAAAGCCTGAGGATTGAAGTGGTAAACAGCAGGGCTGCCAAATTGCAACTAATCATGAGACTAAAAAATTAGTTGCAATTAGTTGTAACTGTATTGGTAAACAATAATAGAATACTAATTGAAATTGACTATACATTTTTTTTGATTTTTTTCTACATTTTCAAATGTATTGATTTCAGTTACAACACAGAATACAAAGGGTACAGTGCTCACTGTTATTTTTTACTACAAATATTCACTTGCAATTTGCAAGTTGAAGCATGAAGGAGCATATGAATGTTTATCAACTAGCATGTAAATACCTTGAAATGCTGGCTCCAAAAGTGATAAGAAAAAGCCTGTTCTCACTTTCAGGTGACATTATAAATAAAAAGCTGGCACCATTATCTCCTGTAAATGTAAATAAACCTGTTTGTCTTAGCGACTGGCTCAACAAAAAGTAGAACTAAGTGGAGTTGTAGGCGCTAAAATTTTATAGTGTTTTGTTTTTGAGTGCAGTTACATAAAAAAATTCTACATTTATAAGTTGAACTTTCATGACAGAGAGATTTCACTATAGTATTTGTCTGAGGTAAACTGAAAAATACTATTTCTTTGGGGTTTTTTTTAGTATAAATAGTTGTAAATAAGAATATAAAGTGAGTACTGTAAACTTTGTATTCTGTGTTGTAATTTAAAGCAATAATTGAAAACGTAGAAAACATTTAGTTACGATTAATCACATGAACAGTGCGATTAAAAGTCATTAATCACAACTTTTTTTTAGTCTAGTTAATTTGTTTTGCATTAATCACTTGAGTTAACTGATTAACTGGCAGCCCTTGACATGGGTGAATTTCACCTTAAGTTATTACAAAAATAATTCTGTTTGCAAACAAGACAATCAAAAATCTATAAAGCTCTTCTACTGTTCAAGAGTTGGTGCAGAGTCCAAAATAATTCCTTTAAAGAGACTGTCAATAAATTCATCATAGTGCTCATTTAGCCAACATTTCATAAATGTTAATATTGTACAATTAAATTATTTTCAAATGTATTTAATTGAATTGCAAACTTGAACCTGACTCTGTCATAAACCAGAACAATATCTTTTCAGAAACTCTCCCACATGTATCTCATGCAGCCTCAATTTCAGTAAACCAAAACTGAAGCTTCATTAAGGCAATGCAGAGACCAGATGGATGTGGTAATACCTTTTACTGGACCGACTTCTGTTAGTGAAAGAGACATGCTTTTGAGCTACACAGAGCTGTTCAGGTTTGGGAAAGGTATTCCACATGTCTCAGCTAAATACACGGTGGAACAGATTGTCTACTCTAGGGCTTATGTACACACTAGAAAGTTTTGCTGACAAAGCACCCAGTCATGGCTGTAATTAAATCACTGTTGCACGTCTTCACCGTCTCCTTCTGTCAGTGGATTACATTCACACTGCCAGCTCTTTTGTCGACAAAGTGAGCAGTGCACTGTGGGTAGCTATCCCACCATGCAACTGCACACTGGGTGTTTTGGGAAGGGTTTGCAATACCTCTCAGGACAGGCACCGAGTCGGGTGATAAAGGTTTCATAGTAGTTTGACAGCTGCTTTTAAACTGCCCTGTCAGCCAAACTGACAAGAAGTCTACAGAAGAGGGTGGGTGGGAGAGAGTGACTGTGACACTCCCTCTCTCTCTCTCTCTCTCTCTCTCTCTCTCTCTCTCACACACACACACACAGACAGAGTGAGACAGAGTCTATGTTGGGGACAGTGTGTTTGGATTCCTCCTGTAAGTTGAGACCACCTGAGATGGAAGCAACCAATCCCAAGGCTGAAGCTGCTACACAGACAACTCTTTAAAAGTGCCATAAAACTTCTTGTTTGTTTTACTTAACAGCTGTTGTCCCCAATTCTGCCACCCCAGCCCACACCCAGCACAGACAGTCCCCACCTCCCTCCCTGGCTCTGCAAGGGCCATAAGGAGTTAAACCCTCCCTGTAGTATAAGGTCAGCAGGCAGGATTATTGGTGCTGTGCTGTGAAGTGAGTTCTCCATGGCGGCGGGACTTTGAAAGAGGATGGGCAGAGGCAGTCGAGATCACATGGATGGCCAAAGGGACGCTTGCTGGGATAATAGGGCAGCTACTTTTAGCGATATAACTTAAGGTCAGTGTCTACACACACACTTTGTCACAAACACTTTGCTGAAAAAAGCTCTATGCCTCTCATCTAGGTGGCTTTATTTCGTCGAGAAAAGAGGGCATTTTCGTCAACAAAACAGTGCTGGTGTACACAGTGCCGACAAAACGGCCCTGTTTTGCTGACAAAATAAAACCACCTGAAAGAGAGGCAGAGGCTTTTGTCAGAGCTAGGGTGACCGTGCCAGCATAGACACTCTGTCCTCTAAAAGCAGTAGAGGAGCTGCCCTACTTGTCAATTTCATTGCTCTAACAGAGTAGTGACATTGAAACGTGTGTGTGTGGGGGGGAGCCATAGGGCTGGAGCCCGGCTGTGGAAGCCACCGGGCTCCCGACTGCTGGTTGAAATCATCTGCCGCCTGGCTGTGAGCTCAGGGAACTCTGCATTTCCAGCCAGGGGGTAGGACACTGCAGCCCTGCTGGCAGCCCAGGACGCCGAGAAGCTGCTGCTACAGCCACATGCACCAGGGCTCCCAGCCTTGCAGCAGCTGCCTGTGGCTTGCCAGTGTCCTGGCTGCAGACACTCATGCCCCAGTAGGAGCCACCTAGGATGTGCCAGGGTTCCAGCTGCAGCTGCCTCCACCCAGGCTCACAGCCAGATGGTGAGTCTGGGCTTCAGTCCCACTGGCAGCCTGGGAGATAGACAAGCTGCAAGGCAGTTGCCGCCTGGGTGTATGCTGGGATGAGGCTAAAGCTGGTTCCAGGGCTGGGAGTGGGGAAGTCCCCGTGCCCTGGCTGGGATCAGTACATGGGAGGCAGCCCACAGGGACTCTGGGAGCCTGTGGGCTCCCTGGAAGGATCTGAAAGATGGCTCTCAGTTCCCCCCACACTGTCCCCGAGGTCGGTGGAAGTGCTCCTACTGAGGACGCACTCCACCGACCCAAGGATAGCAGCATGGACATGAGTCACCACTATGATTATAGCTGTATAATAGATTATATACAGTCATTGTATTGACAAATTTCTTTAATCTAGATGGAGTCTAAGTACATGTTGTAAGAGATTACTGAAAGGTGTAGTGGCTAATAATTACTTGGGCCTAGATTCACAAAGAAACATCTGTGTTCAAGAAAGTACCTGAGCATATGCTTAAATCCCACTGATGTCAACAGAATTTAAACACCTGATCAAAGTTAAGTACATACCTGACTGGTGGTCTTAAACACTAGTGTTTCTCCCCCTCCTCCTGCCCCATTTCTGAGCTACTTGTGTATACAGGTCCCTGGTTTAACAACTGGAAGTTTATTGCACTGAAAATCTGAGTTACAATTATAAATATCTCACCTGTCTTGCACTCTTATCATGCATCAGAAGACCTATGTGAAATTCTATGAAGTTCATAAACAAAGACTTGGCAAAATGGTCTAAGGCATATGTAGCTGCCAGGTAGGGAAGCAGGCGCCATTGCTGGAATAAAAATTAAATCTGTGTGAGGGAAGGTTGAAATATACATATTATTATGACTTTTCCAAGGACATGTAGAACCCCAATAGTGTATCTTTTTCAGTTTCTGGAAAAATACCATATTTCAACTTCAATCTTCTAATTATTCTCTCTCTCTCCCTTCCTCCCCTCTCCTCCCCACCCATCCACCTATCAAAACACAGATTATATTGTTTGTGGTTATGATCAATTAGTAATTAGAGTTGGTTGGGAAACAGTTTTCCTGTCCTGCAAAAAATTGAGATTTAATAAAAAAAGTACCATCCCAATTCAGGACAAGCCAAATTTTTATAAATTAAAAATATTAAAAACAAACCAAAACAAAACCCAAAAAAGCCCAAAAAACCCAACCTCAGAGAATTGAAATCTTTCAATAATTTTGAAATGGTTTGATTCTGACTTTTTGGTTTTTTCTACTATAATTAGCTTAAATTTCAAAATGAAGTCATTTTTCACCAGAAAACTGGAGTTTTTCATTTAAAAAATCATTTTGACCATTTCAAACTTATTTGGTTTGAAAAATATATTGAAATCAACACTTTCCAGTGAACAATTTTGGTTTTGACAAATTGGCATTTTCCAGTGAAAGATGTTTTGTGGAAAAATTCTCAACCAGTTATGTTTGCAATGACCCTTTAAATCAGTAAAGTAAATGAACCCACTTCACAGGTATGCTTGTGGTGAAACTATGAAAGTTATGGCTCTTATTAATTTCTGACATACAACACATTTCATAATAATGATGGTTCAATGAAATTCTTCAGGGCCAGGGACCATTTTTATGTCATGAGTACAGTTCTTGACTTGGGCTACATACAGCAATAGAAATAATGATTTTTGCCTATAAATAGTGTAATAAAGAGAAAAAGCTAAAATAATGCACAAGAACATGCTAATAAACCATGCCTTGATTAAGACCAATGGTAATATGTAGGGTATTCTTGCTATCCATTTTCCTGTAACACCCACAATGTGTTGGATGGTTGTGTTTAAACATTGCCTTACTCCAAACAACTTTCAATCTAAGATGACAAGCCAAATCAAAAGGTAAAATAGATACATATAATCAAAACTACAGTTACGTAAGTTATTCACTTCTTAGTTTAAATAATTTACACCTCAATGATATCTGAATGCCCCTAACTTATCTATTATGATTAGTTTTCCTGTTTCTTGAAAGCCTCACAGAAAAAGTGGATCTTCAGAATAGAAGCGTTATGGATCAGTTCGAGGAAGGGGCTCCCAGGAGAGGGGATAGCATGGAAGTAGGTGTAACAATGGTTGTGGGAGATGTGGAAAAGAGAGTGGTCAGGTCTAGAATCATTGGTCAAACACAAGGGACTATGGGAAAAAGGAAGTGTGAGACAAAAATAAATACAGAAAGGTAGAGCTGTGAAGAACTTTGAAGGTCAGGATAAGAACCTTGAATTTGATGCAGTAAAGTAAAAGCCTGACGAAGGATTCAACAGTTGGGCTGACATGTTCAGAATGTCACGTGAGAAAGATGATCTTAGAGGCTGCATTTGGAACAGACTGAAGATGTCAGTGTAAGGGCAACCCAACGCAGAAGAAAGCATGATGAAAGTTGATATGGAGCCAGAGTTTCTGAAAAGTAATGTGCTCCCTCCCGCCAATGTCAGAAAAGTGTTTCTATGACCTCAGCAATATATTTGGGGTTTCAGTACTCCAGGGTCTCATTCTTATTTGCACTAAACCAAATTTAGATCTTTTTGGCAGTGAGAGGTGGGTGCTTTAAGGCCTCTTTACATTGCCAGAGTGATGTAAAGGGGAAGAAAGGATTGTCTACTCTTAAATACCACAGCTGCCAGCACTTAGTAAAGAAACAACCTACACTTATGGAAGAACCGCTTCTGGCGGCACAGCTATTCAGCCTCTAAGAGGCTGTAGTTATATAGCCAGAAGTAGACCTCCCATCGACACAGTGCTGTCTACAGTGGAAGTTAGGTCAGTATAACGACAAAGCTCTGGGGTGTGGATTTTCCACCCGTCTGAGTGATGTAGCTCGACCGATATAAATTGGTCGTGTAGAGCAAGCATTAGAATCAAGCCTTCAAAACTGTACAGGGCCAAACATTCAGCTGGTGTAAACGAAGGTTACTTCATTGCCTTCGAAGCAATTATACTGATTTACACCAGCTGAGGATGTGACTTTATATTAGAAAATCTTCCTTAAATTTGAAGGAAATGCCATATTGGAGAGCTAGTATATACCTGCATTTGGTATTCCAGGACAGGTATTTCTTCTTCATCGGTTGGTCCAAACTGACGGCGTGTTGCTGAGAAGCGCACGGCTATTGATATGGCAAGCTTTAAATTAACCACAGACATGCCTATGATCATCACTCTACCACTGGACAAAGCCCCGAGAGAAGCTCCGAAACGCTGCTTGAGATCCTAAGGGAACAAAACACGGACAGGCTCAGCCATTCCACAGCTGCACAGTTGCACTGCCCAGCAACATCAGAATCCTGATAGTTACACCAAACGTTACATTTTGAAAGGTTCACTTGAGCACTTAGCACTTGTTAACTCAAATGGCAAATGCCAAAGCAGCCCTGGAAATGTAAGGGAGTAGTTAATAGGTTTGAAAAGAAAAAAATACAAATAATGCCTTCAGAGTATATTTGAACAACTGGATTCATTGCACGTACGGTTCAATTCATACCTTAAATGAGCTTACGTACACCCCTTCAGCTGTGACGTCTCCAGTTCTGTTCAATACATTTTCTTTAGGTATGCTGACATTGTGAAACAAAGCAAATCTGTTCAAATAAACATACAGATATATTATAATAAAATAGGAAGATGCAGCATGACACAGCTTGGGGTGTATGCACTCACTAACTGCCATGATGAACTATTGGCTGCATGAAGATTTCATGCACATCACTGAAGTGAAAATAATATCGCAACGCAAGTATTTTTAGGGTTAGATTCTGTCACAGAGAGGAGGATGCCTTTGAGAATAGAGGTTGCCACATAAAAGTTACTTTGAAACACAAGCTGGGGCGTGGTCTACACTTACTGCAGTTTTTGGCAGCAGTCGAAGGGAGATACACAAGCTACGTAAAATAACTTGTTTATCTCCCTTTGACTTTCTAACGCCTACCTACCGTGGCCCTGCACTGAGTAGAAGGGAAATGCCATCTCTTTAACTCAGTGCTACCATTTTTCAGGGGGCAGACTTACTGGGTTGACTTTCCAATCAATTGAGCAGGTCTTCACTGACCATTTAATTGATCTGGAAAGATCAAGACTTGGCCTAGGTAAGTTTTGTTACTCTTTTTTCCTTATGTTAATTTATTTTGGTTTTTGAAAATAAATATGATAGCTCCGTGAAAGATTCTTGTTGACTACTCCTGTGTATTCTTTCTGCTGAATCATTCCACCAGCTAACATTTAAAATATCAAGTCTTGTGATTATCTTTAAAGGAAAGAGATTTTGCAGAAAGATGGGCAATCTTCTCATTAAGATACTAGACATGGACTTATGCAAGATACTTCACTCTGGGACTCCATTTCCTATCTGTATACAAATGGGTACAATGAAACCTTTATATGCCTGGTCTATTTTGAGCCTGATTCTTACACTTGTAGTCAAACCAAATCATGTGTTACTCCACAAATAATACCACTGAACTCAATGGCACACTTGTGGTGTAACATACAGCTCAATATAAATAAGAAAATCAGACTCAGATTCTGAGGCTGTAAATTCCTTGGGGTTGCGATGGTCTTTTACTATGTGCTTCTACAACCCCTCGTAGAACAGGGCCTTGAAATTGATCAGGGCCTCTTGGCAGAACTGTGACAAATATCAACAAGAACAACATAAAATCAACACAATCATACGGAATGGGAAAGGGCATTATCCTCCAGTTAGGATTTTTGCTTGCTGATGAATGTAACATGTTTAATAAAAGATTCTCCTATTTTTAATTGTGGCATCCAACTAGTAATATTGATAGACGCTGCATAAACAGGCAGAATGTCCTGCATACACATTTCTCAGGAAACAGTCTACTAATCATTTTCAGCCAAATGGACAGTAAGGGCTGGCATGGTATCGTAACATCAGCTCCATTTCTGATTATCTCAGCATTTAATACTGCTTGAAAATCTGTATTAGTAATCAAAGCAAATTCCTTATACTTGCCAATACAGGCAAATATATTTAACAGCACCCAAGAGAGCCAGGTCTCTCACATTTATAAATTACATAAGCTTTGCGATGCTACATAGACTTAAAAAATGAGTAGTTTCCATGGAAACATATCTGTATACTGCATTTATTCGGCCTCAGAGATACAGGGCATTTTTGACTGAGCAATGTATATTCATACAAGTGTCTGAAAGGTGCAGGCTGAGTATCAGATTCTTGCAACCTTACTCTGCATACAGACCCATTGATTTTTGGTGGGCTTACGTGGTGTAAATAGGGATGGTGGAGTCTAGCCCAATATTCATTAGCAACAAAGTGTTCATGCTAAGTACAACTAGACACAAAAGCCGGGGTGGGCAAAATGCGGCCTGTGGTCTGGATCCAGCCCGCCAGAGGATGCCGTCTGGCCCACCGCCCCAGTCTGCTCCCCTGTCCCCCTTGGCCGGGCTGGGGCTATGCCACCCTCCTCCAGCCTGTGTTACACTACCCCCCTCTATCCTTCCCTGGTTAGCGCTGAGCTGTGCTGCACTGGAGCTGCACCGTCCCCTTCCGTGCCCCGCCAGCTATCCACGCCCCCCCCCCGGCTCCTGGCCCCCCCACCAGCTCTCCTCCCCATGCCCCTGCCCCAGATTAGCTCTCCGCTGCCCCCACCAGCCCACCTACAAATTTTATTGCCCACCCCTGCACTAGAGCATGCTTGTGATACTACGGTTTCCTATTGTAGACACTTACTGGGAGTATGAAAAGCCTACTACTGAGAGCTGTCCTGCTGAAGTGAATGTCAACACTCCCAATAGTAGTTTCAGTGGAGAAGACAGAAAGTTGCCTTATGCACCATGTAAGTTCTTAAAACCCCTTACAACTCTATGTGGGCTACCTGCATTCCTTGTGTGAGGATAAGAGGCAGGGCAAGTTGCACAGGTCAGCAGCTAGTTTCCACCCACAGAGGTGGGCAGGTAGTTGGCAAAACATAAGTAACACCAGCTGAGATAGCTGAGCCATTGTCAGGGATGAAATCATCCAAACCACTTTCTCTCATTCTAAAAGAGCTGGTCAGGGTGAGCAAAAAACCTATCACAGTCTGTTCTCTATTGGTTGTTGATTCTAGGAGGAAGCTCCACCCTCCAAGTAAGAGGAGTTTGACTTGTTTCTTACATCATTTCCTGTACAGAGATAGGAGCCGGAATAGAGGCAGCAATTGTCACCTTGAGAGATGCCTCAGTCAGCAAATGCTTTCAATAAACTACAAACTCCAATCATGGTTTGAAGCCAAGGATAATTCCATGTGCTTGCATCACTTCTCAATGCAGAAATCTGATAAACCCTGCTCAATCTCACTGCTAGGGAACTTTTGATTAGTTCAATCTTAACTGGAAGTCTGATCTGCATTCAGTAAAACAAGCCTTTTCAAATCCAGCCTCAATATTAAAAGTTTAGTAAACAGACCCAATCTGATTTGTGTTAAATTAAATTTAGCATGCAATACAAGTTAGCAAATACCAATGTTTGCTAGTAATTCTACTTATGTGAGTAGCTCCATTTATTTCAGTACAACTATTCACTTGTGAAAAGCTATTCATGGGAATATTCTGGGCCTTTAATAAACAATTTCATGTCTAGTGAGTCTCTTTTACCGAACCATACAGAAGATATACTCTCATATAAATAGCTGTAAAAGTGACCCAACTACTCTCACCTACTAATTGTGAGAAGGAAGAGAAGAATTAGCAAAATAAGTCTCTTGCTATTGTAGTGTAGTGTTAATGGATCAATTATAAAAACAAAGTGCCAGACATAAGGAGTATTGTTTGATCATCTCTATACTGCATAAAAGATTATCCCGAATGACCTTTATGGGGAAAAATACATGCTATCATATTTCTTATAACTAGTGAACCAGAAAATTAAATCACAGTCACTTAACATTACTGATCTTCTTGGCATTGCACTTAATAGGTTACATATTTGCTTCTTTTTTCCCTAAGCTAATACCTAAGTAAATCCATATAGCAAATGGTAAAACCTTTAAAAAGCTTGAATAAGTATGCAGAAAGGCAAGTTACAAATCTGTTGGCAACTACAGTGAGTGAAGAAGTAAGATTTACTGTTTATGAAGACAATTGATGAAAATAAAAGCACAAGGACATAGAATCCTGGATTTGGATGGACCTGTGAAACTACAGCCAGTTCTCCAAGAGGAGTGGGAGGGAGACAGAGAGAGGTGGCTCCTTTTTTAGGTGCCAGAGGGTGTTCGCTTCCTCGGCTGCTAGGCATCAAGGGCAAAATCCTGGGTGCCATGATGACCTGGCACACAGGATTTGTCCAGCCCTGGCCTATCCCTATACGATTTTTATTGCAATTCTGTGACATTGGTATCAGTAATATTATAAATGGTCACCCCCAATCACACTATGCACAGGAAAATTTTTAAAATAGCACTCTGAGGTTTTCCTATCCATTCAGCACTGAGCTATGCATATGTCTTCGTGGGGTGGGGTGAAGTCATAATCCCGCAGCAACCTCTCTAGCACGGCTCTGGCCAGTGATGTCGTGAACACTTCAAGCAAAGTAAATCTCTCTTCCCTTAAATCACGCTACAGCCATTAATCTGGAGCATGGTAACACTGATAAAAGTGAGCAGCTGGAAAAGCAGCATGCTCCCTTTGCCAGTAGAAAATTAATAAACCGTCACCGGCTGTGCAGACGGCTTTGGGGAATTTCAAATCCACTCAGATCTCTTTGGATGGTTGGCTTCTGTTTTTGACTATCTTGGGAATGCAGAAGTGACAAGACCTTAAATCCCCCCAGCCAGATGTAGACAGCAGGGTTGGAAGACTGGAGTGTGTGTGTGGGGGGAGGGGGGGGTCAAGTGATCACCTGATGGTTACGGGCACAATGATCAAGTAATGTTAGAGTGGGGTGGGCAAAGTGCGCCCCGCGGGAGCCTCTCATCAAGCCCTCCAGCTGGACCTGCCTGGAGTGTGATGGCCGCTCCCACCTCAGCCCCTTCCCATCATGTGGGCCTAGCAGCACCCTGGCCACAGCACGGAGGCCTCTCCTCTCCCACTTTGTGGGCCAGCAGCGTTATGGATACAGTGCTGCAACTATTCCCTCCAGGGGTCAGTGGTGTCCTGCGTGGCCGCTGCATCTCCTCCATCCGCACCTCTTCCCCCCCATCATGTGGTCCCACTGGCATCCTGGTCGAGCCCCACCCCTTCCCCAACCCCCCCTCCGGCCTGCCTAAAGGGAAATATGGCTCTCAGGCCAAAAAGTTTGCCCAGCCCTGTGTAGAGCAGCGCAAGGACAGAATGGGGACACAGAGGGATGGTAAAAGGCCTACAGAAGACAGAAAGATCAGTCACACACTTTGGAAGCTCACAAAGGGATGAGGCTGAAGGGAATGAAGGTTTCAGAGAAGCAGGGGAGACGTATTTAAAGCCGTATTTTAGGACATATTGTCCCATTCAAAAGAAGTACCTTGTATCTCAAACAGTAACATACAGTAGCTATGTTAACACAGAGATACCGTTTTATAGCCGCTGTAACGGTGCCAGGGACTTCATGGAAGACACAGACCACCTACCCCCACTGGGCTGACATTATGGCCCAATTCTGCAGTGAGCGCTGTGTGGGTGCAGAGCAATCACACGGATTCTAATGAGGCTCTGTGCAGAAAGAGGAGAGCTCACTGCAAGGCTGGAGCCTTAATTTTAGATATGCCAAGAACAACTGGGAGAGACAAAAAGCAGAGACGGGGCTAAACCTGCAACCTCCAAAACTGAGAGCGTGAGCTGCTACAGCTCAAGTGGAAGAGCAGTCTGTAATAGATTTGTCTTCTCTCTTGACTGGCACAGTGGGAACTGAAACCACACACTCCAGGCAAAAAGCGTGAAATGGTGACCCACCCTCCTTTTTTTTTTTTTTTACACTGGAAATATCAGAAACATTGAGTCTGCCCTGCCAGGATTTTTCTGGGGAACACCTGAATAGCTCAGAGCATGTCATATGTACAGTGAGAACTCACACCTCTGTAAAGGGTGTGGTGGCTGCTGACTCATTAGCTTCATTTCTCCAACCTGTTAGTCTCTCATTGAAATTAAATAGGTAACAAACCCCTACTCCCAAACAAACACGAACCAACCAACCAACCAACCAACCAACTCCATCAGTTTCTAAAAGGTTGTTAAACACGGTTTGCCCTTGATTATAGCTGAACTAAATCAGTTGTAACCATTTGCTGACTTACATTTTCAGAATGGGCAATTTTGCTACCGTAGAAAAAGACAGACTAGAACCTTCTAGCCAGACAAGATGTGAATTCCTAAGTTTAATAACCAGCAGGGACAAAAAAAGAAACTGCCTTACTATCCCCACCCTCAGATTTTCTCCTTCCAAGTCCCCTCTTTTTACACCTTTTGTATACCGCACAGAGAAGCAAAAAAAAAGTCAAAAGGTGTGATGATTTGAGAATGCAGCCTTTTGCCTTCTCTATGGTCTGTTTGCCTCTCTCTAAAGGCTGGTGGCAAAAGAACAAGAAAACAGAGTAATTGACTTAAAATGTTTGACCATTGGAATGATAGCTCTAAACAATAGACAAGCTCCCAAATGAAGAACTAGTCTAGCACGAGAGAAGTTGCTTTGGCCCAGAAGTCCCTTGGCAAGGGTTTGTGCTCAGATGGTAAGTTGACAAGGACAAAGAGGGCTAAGAGTTCTAAATGGAGAGGATTTGACCTATTTGGGGTGTTTGGCCATTTTGTCTCCATCCGTGAAGGAGAGAGAAATAACCCAACATGTGAGAGCTCCATGAGGCAGGAGACCCTGCCTGGAAACCGATGGCGCAGGGTGACTGAGGCACTGGGCTTAGTATGTTGTGTGCTTTATACAGGTAAGTAAATGAGAAATAATGTGCTACTCATGTGAAAAGTGTCTGATTTAAATCCTTCACAATCAACACGTTGCCCTCTGAGAGAGTTAAACTGTAACCCAGATGCTTCACACCACTGGGGTGGAATTCTGAGAGAGGGTGTGTTTAGGTATGGGAAAGTCGGAAAGCTCACCATTGTGTCCATAGGCAAGGCAGCTGGTTCCAGTTCTTGGAAGGGAATGTGACGAACGTCAGATAGAAGGACTGCAGCCTGAGAGTGTACTTAGGGCCCTGAAGATAGTGACATTGTCTGGACACTATTCAGGCCCTGGGGGTTTAAAGCATCTAGGATTCAGAGATCCAGAAGTATTGATTCTCTCCACAGAAGTTTGGTGGGTGGCCAGAAGGGGGCAATGGACTGGATCTCTGACACAAGCCCAGTTATTTTTTTAAACTATTGCCATTTACAGAGTAGTAAAGCATCGTGCGCCAAGTGCTAGAAACAGGCACCCTTTCATACTCTTATACTACAAACATTAAGGCATGACTGAGGCTCTGAAGCAGTTACACCCTCTGGTGGCTGTATTATGTTACTGAATGAGAAAAATGAGAGAACCTGAAAGAAAAAGAATGTAAAGCCTGCAATGTGCAGAGTTTTTTTAATACTACACAATAATTTGTATGCACTAAATGTTGTGTAAATGTAGACTAGAATATAGAGTTAAAAAGATAAGTCAGGATTTTTTTATAAAATGGGTAACTAAAATTAAGCTCTTATGGAGCGATTTCAAAAGCAGTCAGCCCCTAGATTGTGAGATGTCCAGATACTATGGTAATGGGTCTATATGAGTAATCTATTCAGTGAATTTCATTGGGACCTGTGCTCTTACACCACTTAGGTGCATTATCAGGAAACCAAACTTCAGGGAGGGAACCCAATCAATTCAGTGATTTCAAAACCAGAAGGGACCACTATGAATATCTGGTCTAACCTCCTGAACACAGGCCATATAATTTCACCCAATAATTTCTGCAATTCTACCCCCCCCCCTCCCCCAGTCCTTATTAGATACCTAAATACGTATTTGGGAGCCTAAATGTAGGCACTAATTTTAAATTATTAAATTTAAATTAAACTCATTAAAAATCTTGGTATTAGCCCCTCCCATTCCAGTAGCAAAACTCAGTAACAGAATATAAATTTGCATTTTCTTTATTGGCCCGCTTCTGATCTTGCTTCCAAGGGTCTTGAAACAGTGTAACTCCACTGATTTCTGTGGAGCTATGTCTGATTTACACTAGTAGAAATGAGATCAGAATCAGGCCTTGTTTGTGCATTTTTGTATCTGGCAACATCTGTTGAACATACAGAAGTTTTAGTAACCATGTATTAGGGGTGAAACTTGCTCCTTTCTCTTCCCCACACACAATGGGAATTACAGCCCACAAGAACTTCCCTTTTAAGGACCAAATTGTGGCATGTAACCATGGCCCTGAGTAGGAGGTGATGTAAGACGAGGCAGGGAGGGTTCGTACCTCAGGGAGGGCTCTCTCCTCATTCACCTGGTATGCAAGAACTGCACAGTCTGTACTCTTATCATTGAGAATATTACAGCCTGTCTGCTCTGCAAGCTGGTAAAGCAGGCCGCCTGACTTCCCCCCCCCCCCCCACACTCCCTTTGGGGCTACACAGGTCCCTTTGGGGAACAGTCCATCCAGTCTCTTGACTACAGAGGCTGCATTTATGACAGACCATTGAGCTAGCTCTGCAAGATGTGTGTAGACATGTGGTGGGGACGATTGGTTCTTATGAAATCTCACATCCATTCCCACCCCCCAAATAATGATATATCACAATCTAGCACCAAGCCTTCTCTCAGGCAAGCAGTTGGTAATCTGGAGAATGGATTCCTATAGTTTTTGGAGCAGTTACATCTGAAGTCACTGTGAAAGCAGGCTTTCTTTTCTTTTTAAGAAACACTCCCTACTGGTATGTTGATTGGCTAACTAACATATTGTCTGTGCTGGTGTATTATACTACACCCCAAATCTTTCCCCTTGGAAACTTCTACTGTGTTGATGCAAAATAGTGTGGGGGGGATGGGGAAGCCCAAGCAACTTAAAAATATTAAAATGAAATGCTGAAGTAGCTTATTTGTTATACCCTGGGTCAACAATTTCAAAGTGTTTGCCTAAAAAAGAAAGTTGCTAAAACTATTGTGCTGTTTATTTCCCTCAAAGATTTGGGGGTTGATGAATCAGTTTCATTTCTTTATGGGGTTTTTAGCTTTAACTTATATTTGTTCTTATGTAAATATTTTTTTCTTGTTAGAGGGGCCAGAATTTCCTCTCTCCACTTTTAGGCAAGTTTGGATCTGAATTTAAACTTTGTGATTTCAGATAAATCTCTAGTGGAAATGTCAACAGAGGGGGTGAATTTCTTTCTCCTCCCTGACGTTTGTAGCATCTACAACCAGAATGCCTACATTTTTCAGCCTATTTCTGTAGCACCTTTATGTTGAAAGCGCAAAATGTTTATCTTTGTGCCTTTAATAAAATGCTTTAGAATAATTCAATTCTGTTCCAATTTGCAAACCATCTTCATACCATCTGAGCATCTTTCACAGAGCCATTACCTGATATGACAGGAGTTACACAATTTACAAAATTTGAGAGGTAGAAGGGTATGAGAGGTAGAAATACATTTATCCTTGTTGGTACAGGGGATGCACATTACAACCCCTTCCAGCAGGGGGGCAGCTTAACCCCCTGGGGGTGGTCAATGTTCACCCTCCTTTGTGGTTACCACCAATGGAAAGCGGGTTTTAATTTATGGTAGAGGTTCCAAAGGAACCCATATATTGTAGGCTGCTCAGCAGATGCACTGAACCTGCTAGCCCATCCACAGCTATTCCCTCAGCTGGATTCTGTGTAGATGACTTAATGCAGGGCTGATTATATCATGCCATTGCTTTGTTGTGCTCCTTGTCACAGAGTGGCTAGCCCTTTTAGTGGGAGACTGGCTTAGCATCTACCTGTGGCACAGCCAACTCTCCTCCCTAGGTAGGGAGAAGGAGGAAGGAAGGTCAGGTGACCACCAGTAATGGGACAGGTAAGGCAGGGGGTTGGAAGGAGACTTGCAG
Source organism: Pelusios castaneus (assembly GCA_007922175.1). Lineage (NCBI taxonomy): Eukaryota > Metazoa > Chordata > Testudines > Pelomedusidae > Pelusios > Pelusios castaneus. The sequence goes on from ML685851.1 coordinate 8,604,126, forward strand.
AGCTGAGAAGGCCCCCACAGGGAACCTGCTGCTTCGAGAGCAGGAAGACTGACCTCCCAGTCAGTCCCAGCTGAGCCTCATTGGAGCAGACTAGGCGAGGTCTTAAATATTGAGTTATTTTGTGTTTGAAGGATGTTGTTGCCAAGACAGAAAGACAACCAACCTCCTTACCATCTCCCATCTGTTTGTGTTTAGCCATCTATTGTCTCTTGTTTTATACTTAAGCTCTTTGGGGCAGGGACTGCCTTTGTTCTGTGTTCCTACAGCACATAGCACAATGAAGTCCTTGTCCATGACTGGGGCACCTAGAAACTGACATAATACAAATGATAAATAATTTATACAGCCATTAGCCTGAGGCATGCAGGGAAAAGAAACTGAAAAAGAGGTTAAAATACTCACAAAAATTAGTTCATATTCTAAGCAAGGTAGGAGAATTTCTCACAACATCTAAACAGCATGTTCTGTGCTATTTCTTTCTTATAAAATACTGTATGGACTGCCAGTCTAACTGTACTGTATGTGTTTTATCTCCAAAGCACTGGTTTTTGCCCACATACTTGAAAATAAATTGTGTAATAAAAAATGCATTAAGAAAAGACATCTTCTAAATTTTTGTCCCTCTAGACAAATATCTATAAAAACGATTGCTTTAGCAGTGATATTGATTCACACAAATATTATGCACACACACACTTACAATTGCCAGATTAAATGCTTTCTGTGTTTATGGATCTGTACTTAAAAATGCCACAATTCAAAAATAAATTTCAGCGTCATTACTCTGTTTTTGCATAAATGTGAAGTCAAATTACTCCATTTAGTTTTTTTAGAGCCATGCAAAAATGCCACCTGCCGGATGATAGCTTAATGTGTGTATGTAATAATATTATAATAATATAATATACATTTCTAAAATTCAAGTGGAATCATTAGAAAAGAGCTTTTGTGCAAAGCAACAAGGAAAACAATACAGAGTTCAAAATAACTGACTTAATGCTAGTGTGTCTTTATGGGGAAATCTACCTAAATTTTCCATTATATTTCTTCTCCCCATGCCCACTCAAAGGGTCTGCCCTATTGTACTTTTCCAGTGGGCAATGAGGCCTGGACAGCGGCTATGAATGAAACTCTGAGTTCTGGCAAACAGGCTGGGAGCAAACAGAATAATTTATCTATACCTGCTTAAAATTTCAGATTTTCTTGCCTGGCAAGTTAGCGTGGTTGTCCCAAAGCTGGAGCAGTAGCCTCAGTCTCTCACGTAAATTAAAATGAAATTAATATTATTGGTGGTGGGATTTTTGCCTGCTTTGGTTTGGACTGTTGTGTTGGTGGTTCCCAACTTTATTCTCTCGTTTTTAATGGGTTTGGTTCTTACTTAATTTTATATGGTTAGTTTTATCTTCGCTTTGATTTGACTTAAAATGTCACTGTCACCAATGGTCTGAGACTATGTAGAAACTTATTTCAAACTAAAATAAACATTCTCCTATCTAAATGTTGTTATGCATAGTCTCTATACAGGGTCTGAAATCTAAATTTCAGCATTAGTCTAGTCTACCCTCCACCAAAACTGAGTGCTGTTACTTTGAGTGCTCAGTCAGTGTGACTGTGTCTGTGTGTGTGTTCCTAGTTCTCCCCTGTCAACAGCCTGATGGGCTGGAAAGCATTTACTGCTCGACCATTAACTCTTATCTGCTTGAAGCCCTGCTATGGTCCTTGCTGAATATATATGCTTGGGCTTGTTTTGATTAAGTTGGCTGTGGAAGACTCATAATCTACTTTCTTAGAGCAAGCAGACAGAAAAGTAACAGAAAAACAAAGCAAGGTACCCCAAAAGGTGAGTTGGTGGCTCAAAGCTGTGTTAAATTGTATATGCAACACTAGTTGTGGATGTGTTGGTATTTAAATGTAACTTTAGCGGGTAATCACACCTTTCCCTATTCATTCAATACTAATGTAAAGTGATGTAGTAGTTTGCCGTACTGGGTCAATTATTTTCTTTAATCACTAGGCCAGTAAATGAAGTTACAAGCAGTAAAACAATGTGAATGATGTTTTGCTGTAGTCGTGAATCTGGCATCCATCCATCTGCTCAACTGGGGCTTCACTGTATAGATCTAATTGTTTTTTTCACCCCCATTTGTCCCTAAAGATCCAGAAATGTTCATCCCTTCAGATTTGCCATCCGTAAGGATACATTTTCAGATACATGGGCCATAACGATCTTTCATCACTGCAAGTGCCTTTCTAGCTGTTATAAACAATGATTAAGTCCATCAAAAAATACAATGAGTCTACACTTAACTCAGATTACACCAGCCCCATCTCAGTTTCTACAACATGTTCCTTTTGGATGACAGGGTGTACTGACTAGACCTCCGGGAAGAAGATCTATTTGGATCTGCACCAAACTGATGTTTGGAAGAAAACTTCACCCCTCTTCCCTCTAATCAGGGGAATTTATCCAGGCCAAAAAAAAATGATTGATTTGACGGGGGGTTTGGTTAAGCCTAAATATTGGCTAACTATAGACATGCTCACCTTGTTTTGGTGTATGCTGGGGGCTCAGAAACCAGCCACACAATTAACAAATAAGGATTCTTCCCTAGAGAGCTGGGAAAGGTAATTTGCTTTTACTTGTAACTATTTGTTTCTTTCATTATAATTCCTGCAGTGCAATTACAGAGTATATTAGTATTGCTATTATTAATTATTAGACCACCTGGATATTCAAAGAGTATGAATGGTATGTACAAAAACAAATCCACTTTGTAGAAGATAGAGAATGGAAAAGCAATGGGTATTAAAATAGAGAGTACTCAAATTCAAGGTTCTTCAGTTTATATTTTGTAAATAACAAAAAAACCTTTATAGTAAGTACCTGTCTCAACAGAAATATGGAACCGATGTAGTACTTTTGCGCCAATTATTTACAGGTCACAATATAATTATAATGCATTTCTTTATTCAAATGTTATTGACTTACCCATTATCCAGACCATTCTGCCCAAGCTTCTTTCCTATGTCACCTACCATCACCCCTGGCATAGGAAGCAGTGTTTTTGTATCTCGAATCTATGTGGAAATTAAATGGAATAATATGTTAATCATGAGAAAGCTAAAGCTTCTGGTGGACTGCTTTCAAACAGTGAAAAGTACTCTGAATCCATTTTCTTATTAGCTTTCTTAAAAAGAATCCCACTCTTTCTAAATACAAGTAAGTAGAGTCTAGTCTTGGATATCTATTTTTGCTTATGCACCCTCTCATTGATGATCCTATAAATCCAACAATTAAAGCACCTTGGAAATCTTTCACTTTTTTAGATAACATGTCACTAATTATACTGTTATGCTCCAAATATGCATCAATATAGATGAATCTTCTAATCACAACTAGCATGAAAACCTTTTTTGGCTTACGCAGACAGAGCAGGAATGAACAAAACGGATTCATTTAATGTAACTAATTGTATCACGCCTTTCCCAGGGATATATGACCTGTTCATTTAAATACACACAGCTTTGCTACTGCATATGTACATTTTCTAGTGAAAATGGCTCCAATCATGCAAGCTGACCTCTATGGCTGGCATCCTGCATCCATGCAGATTGGCTTGTGGTATCAGGACAAATACTGGTACCCGAAAGCAGTGCCTGAAAAATTGGCTCACCCATTTCAAGAAAGCTTTCTCAGGGGAGCACAATCAGCTTTTGCAGCGTCCGTGCACTCATTGAAAAATAAAATTAGGTAACCTTTAAGATTACACAGGTAACTCTCCAAATGTGCCCAGCATGAGAACTAATGCAGTGCCCATAGGATCAGGCCATTCATTTGCTTTTGGTTTTGCAAAGAACCTCTTTAGATATTAAAAGAAATCTATAAACATAATTTTCCCCTAATTTCTTTATGTTTAATGCCCAGAAATTCCTGTACATTGACTTTCCTATGATTAATAAAATTGACAATGGTCTGAGATGGTGTGCTGAGTGGAAAGGCTGACCAAGGTCCTGATTTGTGCTCCCACTGCCCTAGATGGTGCGGAATAAAAATCCTAGGGCCTGATCTATAGGCAGTTGAAGTGAATGGGGGCTGTGGGATACATCTTTAATAACTTCAGTATCTGACCTCTCGTGAACAAGAGTAAATAATCAAAGGAAAAATAGTATCTATCCTACAAGGATCTGTAGCACAGCAAGAGCTGAGAGTTGATGAACTAGCACTCTGCGAGTACCATCTCTCCTTGATTTAGGGTTGCCCTTCTTTCTTCTCTCTGCTGCGGTCATACAAGGACCAAAAGGCACTACCAGCTATTGCAGGCTACGTGATTACATCCACGGCCAGGCAGGAGGGAAAGTCATTCCATGATGGATATTGCAAGACCATGTTTTCTAAAAATATCACGTGACCTTTCTGTTTTCCATCAGATTACATTTACTGTCACCTAGTGTTTAGATTTCAAATGTAAGTGTAACCCACTGGTCACTGAGTGCTAGGTAGCCCTCTTTATGCCCAAGCCTGAGAGAATGAGAGTCTATTACAGTCCCCAGCTACAAAGCCTGATTCTTTAGTGCAAGCTGTAGAAAACTCATTCTCAGAGCTGTGTCGGTCCCTGATTTAATCCCCACTGTAGTCTAAAATGTTAGTCATCACGTAAGCAGCTGGAGTTTCAGCATTTAGTAGCATACTGCACGAACATTTCAGCTGAGATTACATGATCTGGTTCTACTTTGCCATAAACTAGGAGCCTGGCACAGTCTAGTAGTATGTCACAGTTGGATAACTGACATAACTTGACAGACATATACTTGAGACACCATAACTCTCTCTCCATAAATTCCTTTTCTTTGTTTGTTTGATGTATTTAATGCTCAAAAAACCGTTATAGGAAATCTATACCCACTTTATTTGTCCCAGAAATCTGAAATTTAAAAAAAAATGATGCTGAGATTAATTGCTGTAGTTTTGTCCCTTTTTTGAGATCCACAGACATCAATGCACATATGGTGTGCAACTGATGAGGAACTTCATTAGAAAAACAGGATCTGATTCAATGTCCACTGAAGACAATGGAAGTGTTTCCACTGACATCAGCTGGCTTTGGACATACATTACATCCTAAACAGGCCCTCATTTATTCTCACTGTATTGATTGTAACATATTTATTTGTCCAGTTTGTGTTTGGTGCTTTCCAAACACTTGCGGACCTCTGCTCTGAGGAGCTCCTGACAAAGTATTTCACACTTTGTAGAGTATTTCAAACTCCGTAAGTGAGGCGATAATATGGAAGTTCATTTATACCTTCTAGTATAGCAAACTGCTAATCTAAATTTGACTGTATTCCTGCCTCAAAGGCACAGTGATCAATTAAATGCAGAGTTTTTAAAGACAACTTTTAACCACACAAATTGCTTAATGACCATAATATATTGACATATAAAGATTTTTTTTTTTTGGAAGTAGTACTCCATTCCCACCTGCACAACAAAGGAATGTAATCCATGGCAGCAACCATCAGGCGTGTACAACTGGGCATAGACAACGGCATGAGTGGCATTTTTCCCCATGTTGCCAACCCAAAACTTGGCAGCTTCAAAATCAGGCGTGTTGATGATAAATTTCTATGACAGTCAAAAAGAGGAGACACTTCAGTCATACAAATCATCTTTTGTTGTTATGGTTTCCTGCCACTGTGTAACATTTTGAAAATTGCCAAGATTTCATACTTGACTTCAATCCAACCATGAAAGTAGCTTTGACAGGAATCTATAGGGCTAGTTTATCAGAAGATGTGTCCAGGGAAAAGTCAGGGCAGAACAAGTATGTGACCTAAAATTCAGTCTCTCAACTTTCATGTAACATGATGAGGGGACTGAGCGCCATGAAGATTCTCAGGGCCACATTTTTATACAATTGTCTCTGGGTTATTTTTGTGAATGCACAATGCTCCTGCCGCCTTTTAGCCACCATCAGGCATCTCGACATCAGGCCCTATTTGGAAACGAGCTTTGCACCCACACATACCCAATTTATTTCAGTGGGACTTTATATGAGAGGACAAGCCTACCCATACTGAGCTCATTACAGGACAGGGACACGAGGTGTTATATTGCCTAACTGACTTAAATAGAAAAATATATCTGCAGTCATTTGCCTCCACAAATATGGAAGCCCAGTGAGGAGCAGGATGGAATTTTTGCTTAGTAAAGAGCAGGGCTGGATTAATTCAGGGGCTATAGGGGCTGAAGCACTGGGCCCCGGTTGAAAGGGGAGCCCTGGGTTCCTGCCCCTAAGGTCCCTGCCTGATCTGGCTGCCCTGCTCAGCGCTGGTGGGGCTTTTAGGGAGCACTGGGAGGGCTCTGGCCCTGCCAGCTCTTGGGGGGAAGGGAGGGTAAACCCTGGGGCCAAAAACTGGGCTCTGTCCTCATGGTTCGCCCCTAAAGGTGGGGCAAGCTGTTGCGTGTTCGCTCCACTCTGGGGTTGGGGCTGGCTTCGTGTGGTGTGGCTTTCCAGAACCAGTGGCTCTGGGGGGCTGCACTGGAGGCTGAACCGTGTGCTAGCTGTCCCCATCTCCTGGGCAGACTGACTGGACCAGGGAAGGGGCAGGAGTGCCTTCTGGCCCCAAAGCCCCTGCCCTGTACCCCTGAGACAACCCGCCATCAGGCCACCATGGTGGGGGGCTGGGGCCCCCGGAGGGGGGTCCTGCGGTGGTGGGATAGAGAGGCCCCAGGCTGGATGGGTGAGGAGGGGGCGGAGCTGAATGGAGCCTGGGGCCCCAAGGCCACTTAATCCGACCCTAGTAAAGAGTATATATAGACAGTACTTAAATTTTAAATCCACAATTCTGATTACTTATTATTTTAGAGCCACTTTATGACATACAAGATATGGCTACACTTCAATCAGTGAGTGTGACTGCAGCTCTTAGGGTGCGTCTACACTTGTAAATGAAGTTGACTTAATTTACTCTGCGTCTACACTACACTTTCCTTAAGTCGACTTTGTTAAACCTCGTTTAAAGTCGACTTTAGGCTTAAGTCGACTTTCTAAAGTCGACTTAATCCAGTGTAGACTTGGAGTAGCCCTAAGTCGATTTAGAGTTGACTTTGGGCTCTCCAGGACTCCCTCCCTGCCCTCCCTGCAAGGGGGGGTGGCACAGGGGGAGCCTGGCATGCCCCCCCACAGGGCAGGGCTCACCCTGCCCCTATGCCCTGCCAGGGTCCCTGTCCCCCTTTGCCCCATTGTACCCAGGTACAATGGGGCAAAGGCTGAGGCCCCTGGCACTTGGCAAGGGGTGCCCCCCCCCCGCCACCATGGACCTGTCCAAGGTCCCCGTAGCCCCTACAAGTTGACCTAGGCATCTAGTATGGACGCTCTAGGTCGGCTTTGTAGGGTCCCCCCAAAGTTGACTTAAAATTTAAGTGTGGACATGCTAAGTCGACTTAACAAAGTTGACTTAAAGTCGACTTTGTAAAGTCGACTTAACTAAAGTCGACTTAAATTCACAAGTGTAGACACAGCCTTAGAGACACACAGAAATAAGATGGATTTTACTTGATATAGCACTACTTGCTGGACAGCTCTGAGCACTTTGCATGAAGGGCTGCCATGGAGCCTGCTGTTTAGGCCTGGGAGTAGAATTTTTTTTAAAATCCTAGTTTTGGTTCTTCCAACATAGAATTTTTTGAAAATGTCCATCCCAGGGAAAATTTCATCTACCTGGCTTTTTGTTCCAATTCACAATGAATATTTTTAGAAGTGAAATTTTTTGATGGGATTGAAATTCAACTTCCCACATATCTAGCACCTTTCAGCTAAGTATTAATTATTGTTAATCATAGAGTAATTTTGATCCAATATCTCTATCACAGAACTCAAACAGTAAAGTATCAGACGTTACTTCCGGCAATTACAGACTGACCTGTGTGCTGGGGTCATATCTGGCAGTGGTCCGTATTCCCTTGGTATTGCTGCCATGGCTGACTTCAGTCAGAGCAAAACATCCAAAAATCTAAACCGTGAAAGAACAGGTGCAAATCAACTCAGCTTTAAAAGGGTAACTCAAACAATACAATTTTCAGGTTAGTAGTGTTGCTCAGTAGGTTACTGCTGTAAAAATGAGAGTGAATAAAAATCCACCTGCTTAACAGGAGGTTGAATTAAGCCTAATCCATCCTTGTGAAAACTGTCACAGGGTTGTGCACTGAGTCATCCTCCTACCAGGTCTTGGAACCTTGCAGGGAGCTGCTGAGCATAATGGCAGATACTGACTATGACTATACCCTCATATAAGAAAAGTGGGACTGGCTCTTTGAGTAGAAGGAATTGTTCTCTCTGAGAGAGAGGAAGAGTAGATAGATCATTCTGTAGGGAAAAGACTGGAAAAAGATTAGGCTGTTTATGTCTTTTATTTTAAAATTACCAATAACCCAAACCCTTGGAAGGGGTAAACTCAGACGAAATCCAGAGTATGTAAATTCTTTTCTTAGTAGAGTGTGCTTGCAGCTCTCGTGCCGTCAATGAATTGCCTTCCGTTACACAAGGGCTAAATTGGCATGCCATCTTCACTCTTGTACGTACTAAAAAGGCAAGGTCAGACAGAGATTTTTTGGAGCCGGGGGCAAAATTGGAAAATGAAGCCCCCTCACCGTTAAAAAAAAATCACCACGAGAGAAGGCTGAGCGATAGGGTGGGGTTGGAAAACAAGCCTACATTGAACTCACTCCACAGCAGCGATTTGGCTACTGTCCCATTAGGGTGGGCCCAGATTACCACTCCAGGCATTGAGATCTAATGTGTAGGCTCAGAGAACCACTCAGGTTTGGCCCAGCTGCCCCTCTAACATGATGGAGGGGACACTGAGCCAAATTTCAGTTAATGGCACTGCAACCCGGCGTGCCAAGTCACAACACCAGTCCCTTTGGGAGCCTTCTGAAAAAGGTGAAAATAAAGATTAAATTAAACAGAAACCTCACGCACTAAGATTTTTTTGATGCTAAGGGTCTTTAATTTGGTCACTAATTGGATTCATATTGATTTTACACTGAATCCATCTACATAATTAACTACTTGCTTCAAAACAAGCTGATCAATAAATAATCATGTTTTTAAAAAGGAATAAAAGAAAAAGATCATGCAGTAGTTCAAGTTAGGGGCACTATGATTTTACCAGTATCTCTTTCATTATGCTTCCATTATCCTAAGGGGAAAAAAACAATAAAATGCGTCTGTGGGAGTGCTCTTTCACAACTGTGAAACTTGGGAGTGCTCTTTCACAACTGTTAATACTGTATCTAGACCTGTCACTAGTGTGATGTTTCTGGACTATGGAATGGAATGGATAATTCACCCGAGGACTCTGACTGGATGGTAGAGCTTGCCCATGTAGGGAAAGAGAGAAAAGGTCCTTTCTAACATTTACCTAACAGCTTACATTTAAGGCTTTTTATGGGACAACACCAGAGTGAGTAGCATTACCGGCTCCAGCCTGTACAATATTGCATGAACAGGATGAGTTAGACAATAACATAACAGAACCAGACACTAAGGAGGATCTGTGGGGCTAAGACTCGGAATGTGAGCTGGTTCAGTTCTGTTCCTGAAATGTGAGAGGAAAGCTTAATTTGTAGTGAAGTGTATGAATACATGAGAATACATATACGTGTTGATTGTTTAAAAATAATCTTTTCTCTAATGCTTTGTTCCAGTTGCTAAATAAAAATACCTTAATTTAAGAAGGCTCTTGGTCAATATCATGAGTCACTGGTTCTGGCAGGGCAGAAATGCTGGTTGCTGAGACCCAATTAGACCTATAGGATAATAAGTGGTGTATCTGGGCCCCCAGTTCAATTGCATGGTTAGACTCCAATCATAGGATGTGATTGCAGCTGAAGCCAACATACATCATCTACCTTTGATTTCACTAGCTCAAGGACTGGACTTCAGTGCAGACTGGCTCCATGAGTTGTGGATGGACCTGTGCCACACTACCATGGTTTCACTGCTGTAGTATGGAAGCTAGATAGATTAGAGATTCAAGCTAAATCACATCTTATTATTGCAGACTAGATAGCACCTAAGAGTGGAAAAACTGCAAAATTCCACCGAGTCAGGTAACAGCAAAAAGCTGAATACTTGCACTTTGAGATCAGAAAGATCCCAGAGGTGCAGCTAGCCTCAGAACCATGACAATGCCCAACTCTGAAGAGTTGCACAAAAATTACCTCCATGTTATGGGTTTGTTTCACAAATTCCTTATGCCTTTCAGACCCGGTGTTCTCAATCGCACCACCGAACACCTAAGAATACAAAATGAGAGAGATGGGTGTGAGCTCCAAATGTTGAAAAGAGTGTTTGAATTAGCACAGTACTAAGCATAACATTCACCCTACGCATGGGCCAACAGAACTGTCCAACACTTACGGCCAACTTAAATCCTATTTTGAGGGCTTATGTAATGAACTGGCTTTGGGCTAGCTTCTCTGCACTGGACTGAATGTCATTCAAAGACAGAAAATACTTTGTGTTATATAGAAGAGAGGCCAAGGACTGAGTGGGTCATGGAGGGATTGCTCCTCATAACAGCCTTAGCTTTTGGCAGCTATAAAAGAACACTCAGTGGGTTCACTTTCTTCTTTGGGCCTGTAGTTTAGGAGTGCAAAAGCTCACTTTAGGGATGCAAAACTTCAAAAACATAGTAGCTCACTGCACATAGTTCAGTTTTAGATGACTCTGGGACTAAACCTGTAGTGGCCAGCAAATCCATCCCAGATCAGCAATAATTAAAAGCTTTTACCATTTCATGCTGTTCTAATTATAGAACAGTTGGTGTTCTGAACTCAGTTCCTGCTGGGCAGCTGTCTACATCACAAAATCACTACTGCAGCTGGTTCTAAGTAGTAGAGCTGGCCATACTGCAGAAGAAATAATTCACCATATAAATTATTTAATGGAACACGAAGAGAGTCACTAAACAATGCATTCAGCCAATGTGATCCAATCATCTCTATTGGCCATCCTTATTGGAAGATGCAATTGAAGGACGAAGAATTAAGGGACAGCTCGAAGGGCACTGAAATCAATATTTCCACTGGCTGCAATGATTTTTGGGAGTAAGCCCTGAATAAACAAGGCAGCCAGTTTCCCCTCTGACACAGAAAAGGAGTGGTCCTTCCAAGCTGGAGGTGAGACTCGTGGAGAAGCTTTCACTACCATGCACCTGTTCTATTGTTCAAAAGCGGAGTCCTGGCCCCACTACAGACAACGGCAAAGATGGGTCTTTCTGATTCCACACCAAGTCTATTCAATCCAGCACTTTAAAACCGTTTCACTTGCTTGCTTTTTTTTTATTTAAAAAGAGAAAAATAGTTGTGTCAAAATACTACTTTTAGGAAATAATCCTCAAAGGGGGGAGAAAAAAAAACCCCTATGAATATGCAATCAACAGAGTATCAAGACTTTGTACTTACCTGAGCATTTAACAAATATTTGGTTCCCAGAGACCAATCATACATCCCTAAGCAGTTTATAAAAACCATAATTTTTAATGGTTTCTCCGTCACCTCTTCCAGCTTAAGGAACTCATATTCAAAGAGCCTTTTACAGCGCAGGAATGTCATCTCACGATACTTCTCAATGGTCAGATCTTCTCCGGGGTAACGAACAAAGACAGGATCATTTTCAAAAGCAGCAAAGATTCTATTCTGGAGGGGGTGAGAGAGAGAAGTTGGTAATAAAAATTTAATACCAGAAAGTTGGAAGAAGTACATATTAAAGAATCCAAAGGGGTAGCCGTGTTAGTCTATTGTAGAAAGACAACAGAGTCCTGTGGCACTTTTAAAGTGCCACAGGACTCTGTTGTCTTATTAAAGAATCAAGTTAGTTTTCCTCCCTGACTGAATCAGGCTTCCCAGCACAGCAGCTGTTTGTTCAACCAAAATAAGGGAGTAAATATCCAAATAAAATGCAAAAAGCCAAAAGACTGAACTTTGAAAATTGATATATGCAAGATAACAGTATATTAAAACATGATTATTACACAGATAACGTGATTGCCAGATGCATCTTTCAAATTGAGACAGCCAGGCACTTAACACTCCATGCCTCAGAAGCCGTTGTAAATTGCAATCTCTTAAAATCGTTTTAGTGTTTTTATTAGACAGCAGGACAACTTTGATCTGGATAGGGTGTTGTGAAAGTATAGGTCACTGCGTTGTTAATTGGAAATGGAGATTGAATCCTGTAATTTAGTATTTGCTGATCTTCCCAATATTCATCATTAGCAGTGAAATAAAAAAAGTTTTGTCTAGAAGTCAGTTCTTCTATAAAAAGTGACTAAATAAAAATGCTCCCTTCTTACCCAAAATCAGCTCATCATTTATTACTTCAACATATGCTCTCTCTTTCAAAAACATTTGTTTTCGCAGGACCGCAAACTAATACTTGGAAAAACTTACCTTGAACTGGATGAGATCTTCTCCATCTATAAACACTGCCATCTCCTTCCAGTTGAAGGAAGCCCTCTTGCGGTATTCACAAAGTGGCCCTTTGGGGAAATCTGGTAGCAAGATGTCCCAAGAACTCTGGTTATAACCGGCTTCTTTCAGATCACTAGTCGATGCCATCTTGAAATTAAATACGTCTGCATCCAACAAGAACATATCTCCAATGAACTAAACCATTGCAAATGTCTCATTTTTTTTCACAGGTACTTTTACTAACTGATGAAAAAAGAGAATTGAAGGGTGAGGCAGGGTGTATCTCATGCTTCAAGGTCTCTTGCTGGAAGCCCCACAGCTATAGTACACCCTACTCCAGGAGGGGAGCAGCAAAGACACATCTCAGGCTATGTACACACGATCAGATTAAAGCGCAACATGGCAATAACGCTATAAAAACACGTGACCTTTATTGCGGGAGAGCGCGTACACACGTCGCTCCTTGCAATGGAACAGAATTCTTTGCAATATTGCGGTGTAGCGCAATGAATTCTGGGCACCTATCCCCTAGTTCAATTTTCCCTGAATCGGTGCTTGGAATCCTGGGATGAAGGAAAGGAACGCAAAGTGCCATGGGTAAACTCTCAGTTTCCCGTGGTGCACTGTGTTCCCCTTGTGTCTTCCTCATTGCCAATAGCAACTCGCGCCTATTTTCAACAGTGCAGTGATGCACTACTTGCGAGCAATCACAACAGTGACAGCATGGATCCTGCTCTAATTTCCACTGTCGCCTTCAGCATTCTAAATACATCTTGGCTGGTTGCTCAGTACGCAATGAGCTCCGAATCAGACAAGGACACCGAGGAGCAGGGGCTGATCAATGCCCTGCAGAGCAACAGCACCGCATTGCTCATCTCCTTCACCGATCATCTGCACACGGTGCAACGCCATTTCTGGTCGCGAGAGACGAGCACTGAGTGGTGGGATCACATTGTTATGCAGCTGTGGGATAACGAGCAGTGGGTACAGAACTTTCGAATAAGGAAAGTAACCTTTCTGGAACTGTGTTCAGAGTTGGCCCCTGCTCTGCGACATAAAGACACCAACATGAGGTCCGCCCTAACCGTGGAGAAGCATGTTGCGATTGCTGTCTGGAAGATGGCGACTCCTGACTGCTACCGGTCGGTTGCAAACCAGTTTGGAGTCGGGAGGTCCACCATCGGATTAGCCCTCTCACAAGTGTGCCGAGCCATCAATTGCGTTCTGCTACAGAGGACGGTGACATTAGGCAATGTTCGTGAGATTGTGGACGGCTTTGCTGCCATGGGATTCCCTAACTGCGGGGGAGCAATAGACGGCACACATATCCCGATTTTGGCTCCAGACCATCTCGTGACCGAGTACATCAACAGGAAGGGCTACTTCTCCATGGTGCTGCAAGCACTCGTGGATCACAAGGGGCGTTTTATGGACATCAATGCTGGGTGGTTGGGAAAGGTGCATGATGCCCGCATTTTCAGGAACACTGGTCTGTACCGGAAGCTGCAAGGGGCTACCTTCTTCCCAGATCAAAAAATTACTGTGGGGGATGTGGAGATGCCCATAGTCATCCTCGGAGACTCAGCATACCCACTGATGCCAGGGCTCATGAAGCCGTACACTGGGAACTTAGATCGCAGCAAGGAGCTGTTCAATTACAATTGAGCCACTGCAGAATGACTGTAGAGTGTGCCTTTGGCCGTTTAAAAGGGCGCTGGCGCTGTTTGTATGGGAGGCTGGACTTGGACGAGGACAACATCCCTGCTGTAATTGCGGTGTGCTGTGTCCTTCATAACATTTGTGAAAATAGGGGAGAAAAGTTTTCCCCGGGGTAGGCTATGGAGGCACAGCACCTCGAGGCAGCATACGAACAGCCAGCCACTAGGAGTATTAGGGGGGCCCAACGAGGAGCTGCTCGTATAAGGGAGGCACTCAGGGAGCATTTCAATGATGCCCTCCCATAGTTCACTTCAAGGACGCATCAAGTGCACCTTATGAGATTTTCACTGTGTACAAATAAAGCCACTCTTCAAATTTTTTGTTACTGTTTTTATTAAAAGATGAAAGGGGGGGGGAGGTGCTACAGGTGGGTGTAGCTGTGGGTCTCTAAAATGTAGCTCTGTGATGGACTGGATGTTGCAGTATATCAGGGGGATGGGTGGCCTTCAAAGAAATGCTTTGAAGGACTACGGGGTGTGGGAGGCAGACACGGCTGAACTGTCTAGAGTGGAGCCCGTACATTAATCGCCTGGGTCTGCAAATCAATCATGCTCTTGAGCAGTTCTGTTTGCTCCTTCATGACGCTTATCAGTTCGTCCTCATGTTTTTGCCTCCTCTGTTGGGATTCCTCTCTCCAGGCTCGATTCTCCCTTGCGGATGCCTCTGTTGTTTTCATCATCTCCTGAAACATATCCTCCCTGTTTCTTTGAGCACGCCGCCGAATGTTTCTCATGCGGTCAGCTGGGGTAGACACCGGCCTTGTGAAGGTCGAATCTAATAAAAAAAAGAATAATAAAGCTATTGTTAACACATAGCATAGATAACCAATGTAACCTTCCCGTAGCACATTCCACTGGAAGGTACAGGGCAGTGAACATCCTATGCTTTGCTGAAGCGGACAAGGTACATCCTAATAGAAAGCTTACTGGGGGCTAACATTCTGCACAGGGCACACAGATGGAACCCGATATCTCTCTCCTCAGAGTGCCCCTGCCAGCTAGAATACATATCCTACATGCCACCGGATGCAAGCCTGGACCGTATGCTGCTGCACTGTGTGCTGCCATGGTTCCCAGTGCTGTGCTTTGCAGCTGGCGAGGCCGAGTATCCTTATATGGGAGCATAGACACATACGCTCTCCCATCTAACCTGAGTAGGAGGCTCTGGAGGTACATCGAGGAAACCTTTAGTGACCTAAATACAGATGATTTTTTGACAATCACTGCTTGTGTTGATGCACTTCTAATGAATGCAGACTAAAGAGTGTGCACAGCGGAGACCGAAACAGCAAGCACCCCCGCCCCGGACAATGATATTTTAGCAGAAGCCATAGCTGCACGAAAGAGAAACTTACCTGAACCCCCCTCT
>ML685851.1:8631481-8708275 GCA_007922175.1 Pelusios castaneus
GACTGGGGACTGCCAGAAAGAGAAGGGGAAGGAGAAAGAGAGGCCAGTGACTGCTGGGGATGGGCATATTTCTCCTCTCACAATGCTGGAAGCTCTCTGGAGTGATTTCTCTAGCATGATTGCTCAGGATGATTGTGAAATGCCAGCCTTCATTAAAGAACTTGGGAAGGAAAAGCAGCCAGGGAAAGATGTTCCCAGCCTCGATGTAGTCCTCAGAACACTCTTCCCTAAATGTCACCCTCAGCGTTGTTCCACTGCACCACGGAAAGAAATGGTCATAAAAGGTAACTGGAAAAAAAGGGATGAAGTCCCTCACATGCTTCTAAAACTTGCACCTAAATATTCGTTGTTCAGTTTGAGGTGTCTGTTACCCTGATAATGGATCCAAGTGGTGTTTTAAAGGACACTCACATCCTCAGACTAGAATTTGCCTTTAAAATACCATTTTCTTCAGCTTCCCTTCTATTTTTGCAAAACACCTTATCACTCAAAATAAGCACTGAGAAAATTCCAGCTTCTACTAGATATTTTCACACCATCCTGCTTTATACTGTTGCTAACTTTAGCTTGTCTGTTCCATTCTTGTGAAGAAGTAGGGTATAAGACTGTTTACCTATTTTAAGAAGGAAGTAGAAATACGGTGCAACATGCAGGCTCCTACAGGAGTAGGCTGCCCAAACAAAAACACAGCTGGTAGTATAGGCGTAATTGTAGATTTACAAAGCTTGATAATAGCCCTTGAAAGTACAGAACTAAAAGAGGACATCTGCAGCTGTAGAAATTGACAGGGCTTGTAAGAAATTTCAGAGCAACTTGAGTCTTTCCAACTGTCTGTTGCTTAATAATCCTGGAAATTGGGGTTGCCAATTCCCCAGGATGGTTCCAAAGCCTCCAAGAGTTAAAGATTAATCTTTATTTAAAGATTGTCATTTATGAAATCTCCAGGAATATGTCCAATCGAAATTGGCATGGAATTTTAAGCTTTCATGAACAGCCTTGATCCTGCAAGGTGTCTGTGCAGAGTGGGGATCTTTACACCTGTATAAAATCCATTTAAAGAAATATATGTGGGTTTGGTCTGAATTCTAATACAGATCCTTGGAAAGGAACCGAAATCAAAAGCAAGTACAGTAACTGAACTTAGGGACCAACACAGTTGTTTGGAAATAATCAGATGTCTTGCAGTTCTTACTCAGTATCTTTTCTAACGCCACTACAGTGTATATTGAGGAAGGAAAGAAAAAACACTTATCTATGGAAGTCAACAGCCCTGTGTCTGGTTTTAAAACTTCCTCCAGGGATTCCACCCATAAGGAATAGCTTGGTACACATGTTACAGAAAAAATAAAATGATTTTGGAACATCCACTTTGGAACGAGCTTATATATTTTCACGTCAGACCGGGGACTGGATAAAAAGTATTAAGTTAATCAGTGTCATGCATAGCAAATCCACACGGTGCTGTGCAAAAGTGCAGCGCTATCTAAACTTTTCTTGAGCCCCCCCTTTCCTTGCTCACTCAGAACTGCTATTGAAGTCAGTGGGACTTTTGATTGGCCCGAAGGAATGAAAGCTTAGGTCCTCTCCTCTCTGCCTATTTGGAGCCCTTGTGACTATGTTTTTGCCTTAGAATGTTTATTTGATGAAAATAAATAGAAAAGGACAAACCAATGGTGACTTATTTTGTATTGCTGCCATCTGAAGGGTGCTGGAGAAATTCTACAGCAAAACATTTGCTATAGGATATATTTGTGGTTACCTTTATAAATTAATAATGCCAGCTTGTACCTATAGCTATGAAATTCTTTCATAGCAGTGCCATATGGAACATATCAAGCAATTCAGATTTATTTTATAGGAAGGCTGAATGGATATTTTGAAGATGTGGGAGGTAAAATCAGTAAGGTGGGGATTATCTTATGGTTTGCTGCCCTCTTTGTTTTTCCTTGTTAGGAAGTTTAAATGAAATACTGTTTTAAGTTATGTAGGAATTAACCATAGTAGGCACACCATTCATTTTAGAAAAAGCAACATTTAGCTGTGAAAGCTCAATTACTCTTTGAAAGATTGTGTGGATGGTATGGTCATTTCAGGGCCTAATCCTTAGCTGGGGTAAATCAGCATAGATCCATTAACTCTGCTTTGGGACTATGTTCTGGGACCCTGACATCATTTGAAGATTATAAATGTTGTTGGATCACCAAAGCTGTGGTTGGATTTTATTCACTTTCCTTTTGATTTAGAAAATAACACTAAGGAGCTTGCCTTCTGCTATCCAGGGTCTTTCAAAAGTGTTGTCTGGTTATTTGTGTACTGTCTGCTTGTACTCAGAAAAGGTTATGTTAGGATCAAGGAGTGTGGTTTAAGAACATTAGGACGTATTATTTGACTAGTAAAAAGGGAAGTTAATTAAAGCCAGACTTGTACAATATATGAGTTATATGTTAAAATTTCAGACAGCTACCAAATTATTTGACATCTCCTATCCCTGCATTCACAATTTTTCCTTGTTAAAGTTTTGTCCATCTCACCTCTCCCCACCACAATAAATAAATAAAAACAAACAAAAAAAACCCCCACAACAGTTTGGGAGCTGTGTGGTTAGGCCTCCTTTAGTGTTGTGTGCGCTATTAAGTGTCCAAGTGCTGCGTTGTGGCTTTCAGAGCTTTTTTGGGGGCACTGAGCTGAGTACTTGTCTATCCCAAGTACGGCTGCAACCACCATTTTACTGGTGAGGTTTGAGCAGCCCTTGCTCATCAAGAATCCCAAAGATGATGTTGCTTGCAGTTAAACATAAGGAGGCAGTTGTGATTGCTAGAAATGCAGAATACAGAAATCCATTATACAGAATGTCAGAAAGTTACCCTTACAGAAATTACCCTTAGAGTGCAAGAGGAAATGCTAACTTTACAAAAAAGCAAACAAGCAATGTTGTGTCCCCTCCCCGCCCCCCGAAATATATAACCCCTGCTGTTGTGGAAGGTACTTGATGAGCAGATGGGAATAGCTGGCTTTTACATTAACATTTGATGATAACACAAAACAATCGGCAAGTTATATATACAATTATACGCGATATTAATCATTCTTATCGGGGCCTCAATGTGTGAATGAAATGATGGTGTAGGGAGGAGGGGTTCAGATTTATTAAGAGCTGGGGAACCTTTTGGGAAAGAGGGAGCCTAAACATGAAGGATGGGCTGCTCATAAATCAAAATGGAATTGGATTTCTGGCAAGTAAAATTAAAAAAGTTGTAGAACAGTGTTTAAAGTAAGGCCATAAGGAAAGCCCATAGGTGTGGAGGAACACATGGTTTGGATAGAGACACCTTTTAAGGCAGGGGTGTCAAACATATGGCCTGTGGGCCGTATCCTCTTCCATCTAGCCTGTGACTACGCTCCATGAGATCACACTTTCTCCCTAACAGAGAGAGAGAGAGAGTGTGTGGTCCCGTGGTATCACAGAGTGCAATCTCGCATCCCCAGTGCTCTGTAATGCCGTGAGAATGTACAGGTCTCACAGCATTGCAGAGTTCTAGGTATGCGAGACTTGTGCTCCATGATTCTGTCTCTCTGTGTTAGGGAGAGCGTGTGGTTTCGCAGTGTGCAGTCATGGGCTGGACATAAGAGGTTCAACGGACAGTAACCAGCCCGGGGGGCTGTGTGTTTGACACCCCTGGTTTGCGTTGTTTCCCTGCCTGCTCCAGTGTTGTAATGCAGAACAATAGCATGGAAAGAGGTGCTATTTTATCTAATGTTATTGCTTATGGTAGCTTTCTGCCAGGGGGGCGCTAGTCACAGGATGGAGTAGCAGAGGAAGCGCAGTCTTTTGGTTAAAGCACAGTACTGGATAGCAGGAGTCTTAGGAGTCTATTTCTGCCTCTGCCAGAGGCTTTTCATGTGACTTCAGAGAAGTCACATCATTGCTCTGTGCCTCAGTTTCCTCTTTACCGACTGAAGATAATGACTGTCCCTAATTTACAGTGAGGCTCTGTGATTAGATTGGTTATTGTCTGTAGGGACTTGGGGCCTTGGACAGAAGGAGCTAGCAGAATGTAATTAAACAGTACACAGTGACCCACGCTGAGACGTCACAGTGGATTTGGACTTCAGATGAGGAATAAGGAACAGATGAAATGCCCAAAGCAAAAATCCTCTTTTCAAGCATGCCTCTCTGCTAAGGAAAACTACAGAAGAAAAAAAATACAGAAAATAGGTAATGCCACTGAACTAAGCGTGCTTTCAAAATGCCTTGGGAGGGAAATAACAGCTGCGGTAGGTAGTCTGCCCGTGATCGTGTGCATTTCTTTTTCTAGAAGCTACTGGGCCAGATAAAAGCTTAAATCCTCAATTTGACTCTGGTGGCAGAGCACACAGTGGAGTGAGAAGGGAAGCAGCTTGAAGTACATTAAGTGAAATCTGGCCCACCACAGCAAATGAGTTTGACACCCCTGTTTTAAGGGATGATCTACTAATGGAGAGTCTATATATCCTAATAAGAAGGAGAGAATGGAAGATGATAAAATCCGGGTAGGATCAAATGAAAGAGTCCCATCAATTATGTCACATAATAACAAAAATTAACAAATAACAAAAAAGTGACAAATTGTTTAAGTGCTTATATATAAATGCTAGAAATGCAAATACTAAGATCAGTGAACTTTTGGGCCTCATATTGAATGAGGCTATTAATAGAATAGGTATCACAGAAACTTGGTCCCTCATCAGAGTCTCTTAAGCCAAGTAAGCTGTTATTGAATACAGTGGTACCTTGACTTACGAGTGTCCCAACTAGCGAGTTTTTCGAGATACAAGCCGTCTCTCGGCCGATTTCTTGCTTTGAGTTGAGAGCTAAAATTCGGGTTACGAGCCTGAGCTTCTGATAACCCACCGCTAGGTGGCGCAGTGAACCCGCAGGATTTGACATATGAGTAATGAGTTACGAGCTCCGTCACTGAACGAATTAAACTCGTAAGTCAGGCACCACTGTAATAGGAAAGGTCCTTTCCTAGATCAGTAACTGGTTAAAAGATAGGAAACAAAGGTAGAAATAAATGGTCAATTTTCAGAATAGAGAGATGTAAATAGTGTTGTCCATGTACTGGGACCAGTATTGTACAAAATATTCATAATTGATCTGGAAAAAGAAGTAGAGTGAGGTGGCAAAATTTGCAGATGATACAAAACTATCCAAGAAAGTTAAGTCCGAAGCAGACTGTGAAGAGTTAGAAAGGGATCTCATAAAACTGAGTGACTGGGCAACAAACTAGCTGCCCAGATATCCGCACCGGATATCCGCACCCGCGGGGGTGGTTACCCATGGATTTGAAGTGGATACCCGTGGATCTGTAGGGCTCTGTAGATAATAAGACAGAAACTATCATACTGCCTCTATAAATGGTACACCCACATCTTAAATACTGCATGAAGATCTGGTTACCCTATCTCAAGAAAGATGCATTGGACTTGGAAAAGGTACAGAAAAGGCAACAAAAACCATTAGAAAAAAACAGCGAGAGTCCTGTGGCACCTTAAAGACTAACACATTTCTTTGGGCATAAACTTTCGCGGGCTGCAACCCACTTCATCAGATGGGAATCGGCATAAGGGGATGGATCACTAGATAATTACCTGTTCTGTTCATTGCTCCTGTCATTGGCAACTGTTGGAAGACAGATTACTGTACCATATGGACCATTGGTCTGAGCCACTATGGCTGTTCTTATGTTCTTCTCTCTCCATTTATATGCCACTTGTCATCTTAGATCATATCCTTCAGACTTTGGCACTTGTATAACTTCGTGCATGTGATTATTCAATTAGCTTATAGGAGTCAGTAGGACTGGTCAGATGTGTAAGTATTTGTGAGATCACGGCATTAGACCAGAGGCTAAAATGTAGGTTGAAATGAGAGGGGAGATTTCTCATTGCACTAGCCGAGGGAGAGCGTAAGTGTGATGGAACATTGCTCACTGAAGTTAGGGAGGAAAGGGAGAGCTTCTCTTTGATTTTAGTCCCTTCCTCTTACTTTAAGCCTGCTTGCCTTCACAGTCCTGCAAACCAACTGCAGCTGAAAGTCCACCTGTGCCTTTGAAATGGAGGTTGTTCATAACTCTGAAATGCTCGTGACTCTGAACTAAGTTGTTACCGTTATTCTTTCAAAAGTTTACAACTGAACCTTGACTTAATACAGCTTTGAAACTTCACTATGCAGGAAAAAATATAGTGCTTTCCCAATTTTTTTTTTTTAGTAGTTTACATTTAACATAGTGCTGTACCATATTTGCTCTTTTTTTGTCTCTGCTGCTGCCTGATTGTGTACTTCTGGTTCCTAATTAGGTGTGAGGTTGACTGGTCAGATCATAACTCCAGTGTTTGTAACTATGAGGTTCTACTGTTCTGCAAACTATTTTAAAAAATCATCAGTTTTAGGTGACAGAGCTGTTTCTTACATTACACCTCTCCTGAGTATTAAGAGCCTGAGTTCCTTTCTCTGCATCTAAATGTCGCTTGCTTCACTAAGGCTATGTCTATGCTGACGGTGGCAGATTCACTGTCGTCAGTGCTCTCTTCCATGTTCGATCGAGCGGTCTGTTAAGATGTATCAATCGAACCCAGAACTGGAGCTGTAACTCCAGCTCCATAACTGGAGTAGTACTTTGCCGACCAGGTGCCATTTCCGGTCAGCTTACTGCAATGTGCAAGAGGTAGTTAGGAAGTTGGTGGGAGATACGCAAGGTATTTTACGTACCTTGCATATCTCCCGTTGACTGATGCTGAAAAGTGCGGCAAGTGTAGACTAAGGCTAAGCTGTGCTATGCCATAAACAGCAAAATATTCGCTTCTTGTTTTGCATGGCTTAGTATTACCCACTTTTCTAAAGAACGTAATAGTTTGAACCAGTAACATTCCACAGTTTCCAAATCTTTTCAGATACCTTTAATGGGACCGTGACCTTTCTACCACTGGAGGAAAATAATGAAGGAAAATATCAGGTTAAGAAGAGCAACATTTATCAAATTCGACTTACACACACTGAAGATGATGAATGGTGAGTGTGGGGGAGGAAAAGTGGAAGAGAGAGGGGAAGCAAACCTCTGCACTGGCCTGAGGTGACATGTTACTCTTGTATATTGTCTGTATGATTTGGTTTGTGTTACACAGGGCCTGATTCATGTGATAAAGAGTGCCCTGTTCCTTGTTTAAGCTATGATTGTCCTATGGCAAGAAGTGCACACTTGAATCCATTTACTTGATATAAAATTGTTAGCTCACTCTTCTCAGAGACTTGAACTGAGTGCATATTTCTTGGTTAGGGCTTTATCCTGCTCCTTTGAAAGCAATGGGAAATTCACATTAACTGTAATGGAAGAAGGATCAAGCCTTCAGATCCTATCAAATTATGGGTCATAACCTGCTGTAATAGAAAAAGTAACCTTTTTCATTTAATAAATTTTGCTTTCTTTTTATAATTGTTAGGTGACAGTACCGAAGTGAAATTAGCTAGATATTAAATGTTTCTCAGTTGTTAATTGCAAACCCCCAAATTTGTAGCTATACAACTAAACTTGTTCCAGTTTTCCATGGCTAGGACTTGTGTTTGCAGTATCAGGGTTAAAGATGGAGATTTCTCCAACCTGGGACATGGTATCCTACAATCATGAAAATTAGACCTGGGGAATAGCAGACTGATTGATTGGCCAAGCCAAGTTGCTGAGCATTCTAGTTCTGATCTGGCAAAGCATTTATGCAGACACTTAGCTTTTAAGTCTATGAGTATCCCTGCTGACTACTCTCATGCTTAAAGTTAAGCATGTGTTTAAATGCTTTGCTGGATCAGCACCAGAGAACTGAGCCATCTTCCACTGATCAATCCCTCGTCTACCACTGGGCCAATGCTGCAGTGTGATGTACAGTGCACCCATATGTATTGTCTGGTTTAGCTTTAAATGTCTTAACCAATGGGAATTCTACTACGTCACCTGGGAGACTCTTCTACTGCCTGACAGAATTCTTTGTTCAGATGTTTTTTTCCCCCCCTACTCCCTCTATTTTCTGTTATTTTCATGTTAGCTGTATGTTTCTTGTATCCTTTGTTGTATCCTTTGGACCACTCTGAATATTTAATTTTCCTCTTGTATTTTTATACCCTTAACATCATACAATTATTTGATCAAAGCCCTGCCAACAGCTGTATGATTTACACAATGCACATGAATAGTCCTGTTGAACCCAGTGAGTAAAGTTGTTTGTGTACTTAAGTGTTTGCAGGATTGGTGTCTTAGTCTCCATATTGCCAAGCTTTAAGTATCATTTCTTCCCATCTTTCCTGGTAAGTCAATTCCTTTCTCCAATACTCAGTGTGAGATTTTCAAAAGCGCACAGTACTGATCTGCTTCCTTTCCGGATGAATTCACTGGGAGCCACTGACTACAGTAAGAGCAGTTAGGCCAAAATGCAATAAAGCTTGTGTTTAAAATAAGGATATGAAAATCTGTTTACAGTGTAATCAGCTGTTTAAACTTTTTAAACAGCGGATTGCCATTTTAACAGGTGAGGAATCACTGGACTGGGAGGCATGGAGCCCAGTGGAGTGGTGGAAGGGCAGCTGCAGCTGGGCTAAGTTTCGTGTACACCAGAGCTGCCCAGCTACAGCTTCTCCACAGCGAGGCAGCTTTCACTTGGCCATGAGGAGCAGTCTCCCCTCCCATGTTTAACCATTTAATGGTTCTATTATTAGAATGTTTAAACAGATTTTTTTAAATGAATTTTTACATCCTTATTTTAAAATGGCATCTGCTGTTTTTTATTCTGGAATTCACCTTTTAGTTTCATCATTGAAATACACTGTGTTTATTTGGGTTTCTTATATTTTTTTTAAAGGTCTGTGTCTGTTTTAACTTCATCTCCAGAAAACTGGGTTGCAGATGGAATTGTATACCCCAAAATAACGTGGCTTGGAAATGATCTGTTGTCTAAACTGGCGAAATGGTCCACAGAGGAGAAGCAGAGTGAGTTTAAGAGTACGCTCTCACTCATTTCTGTGGCTAAATACAGTCAGGTTTATCAAGAACTAAAAGAAAAGTACAAAGAAATGGTAAAGGTAAGTGTGTTAATAAAATCCTGAGTCACATTCTCTGTGTTTTCTGCTTTCCGCTGAGACTGTGGTCTTAGTTCAAGGAGAAGTCTGCTTGAAATTCATTACGTTAATATTTGTTCTTGACTTAGAAATTTTCTGTGTATGTGAAGAAAGTTCAATGTTATTTCATAGTATTGGTGTTTGATTTGAGTCAAATTGAAATCCATACTTGTAATTCATAACTAGAAGAAAATGATGAGCATCTGAAGAGCAGAGCTTCCATGTACTATCAGTAACATTTTCAGGAGCACCTGACTGATTCAGGAGTCTAAGTCCCATTTTTCAGAAGTGACTTAGGCACTCCAAGACCTAACTCTTATTGAAAGTCAGTGTTGCCTGTCTACATCATTAGGTACTTAAATATTTCTGACAACCTGGCCTGAAGTGGCTTTGGAAATGGGGATTTAGGCTCCTGGGTTTCTCTGGCACTTTTGAAAGTTTTATCTTTGTCTGTTAAAGGCAGAGTAGAGCTAGGGCAGAATGAGGATATAGAGGGCTGGTGTAGTGTCGACCATCCCTCTAGTGGGAGGAGAGACTTGACTTTATTTGGACTAAGTGCACGGGCTTTCTCTTCACACACCCACCACTGAACTCATTAGTGGTGCACGTGGCAATCCAGTAGGCCATTCAACAACACCTCACTCTCCAGATAGCACAACCAAGAAACTTGGCCTGATCAGGCACAAAGTCTACTCTTCAGCTTCACTGAAGAGGGCAAAGTAGTAACCAACGTCTCCCTCCAAACGGCAGACAATGCAGTATGCTCCCTTACCTAAGGAGTGGTGCTTCAAAGAGATTCCTGGCTTCAAACATCTGGCGTCCCCAAAGAAGTCGAAAGCACCCTGGAGGACCTCCTCTTTGATAACCCCAAATTCTTGAGTGACAAGACTGACAAGAATCTACATTCACTCAAAGACTCTTGGGCCACACTTTAGTGATTGGGACTACGCTCCCCACACTCTACACACTGCCAAAGCTGTCTGAGCTTCCAACCCCAATACCGTCCCGCCCAGCCTACCAACCAACCCTACACTCCACATTAACAGAAACAACCCAGCTGTTGCCAACACTTCAAAAGACCCAGCTTCTCTGTTCCTGCCACTTCTACCGTGTCCTCCACCTTCCATCACCATCCCTCGAGACAGCCATTTTGACTCCTCAGAGAACTGCGAACCCCACCCCACCCCTATCCTGGTTTCTCTGTTCATGTTTGGGGGGCCAACTGCTTTCTTTGCTCACAATTGGAGCAAGATTACCACTGATCAATGGGTATTGGACATCATACAGCAGGGATATATTGTAGAGTTCTGTGCTCAACCCCCCCCCCCCCCCCAATCTCTATTTAAAATTAAATAATATAAGTCTAAAGAGATGCCAAGCTAACTTAATTCTTAACTAAATAATTACACAAAGATTTTAGTCTAAATAACTTACATGCCAAGATGAAAACCTGTTTACAGAACTGTAAACAAAATTTTAAAAGTTCACAGTACAGTTAAAACACACACAAATTACAGGTGTTACAATAAAATATTAAAAAATACAAAAGCTACAGACCTAGAGATCAGGATATTGTGGATGAGAGTGTTGTCCTGAGTTTTAGGAGAATATTGATAACTGATTGAAATAGTTTTAGCATAGGCAACTCTGTTAGTGGTTATGCTTTGTCATGGGCAAGGAAGGGGTTTTAATAAAATAAAACATAAAAGACATGTTTAAAGGAGCTCTTTAAAAAAGTGTTTGTTTTTCAGATGTAAGATAAACATACCGATTATCTGAAGAAACAGTTCCCTGCCCCTTTTCTGATTGTTCCCCCTCCCCCTTAATTTAAAATTTTTATGTTCTTTTTGCTAAAAAGATATGTTTAGTCATATCAAATAAAGATAAAAAGTTTAACATGGAAAACAAGTTGCATATATGATGGTTTTACTGTTATGAACTGTAAAGTGCGAGTTGTCATGCGTGCAGTTGTCCAAGTTGCTGAGCACAGAGTCATCGAGTGCTGCGTGAGAGAGAAATAATTTGAGGATTTCCTGGGGTGTAGATCCCCGCAGGCAGAGGAATCATAACTGTTTCATCTGGTCTGAAGATGTGAACTATACAATTAAAGAAATTGGTGGTAGTTTGTGTAGGGAGAGTGTTTTAAATATGAGAATCACATCAGGATACATCCAACAATGCCTCTGTTTAACCTAGGAACATCTAGCTCTCAGGGCAATGCTGCTGGACAAAGTGACAGAGGCAGAGGACCCTTATAGAGCATTAAATGAAATAGTCAAACCAGCGAATGAATGTTTAATGCGAAATGTTGAATGTCTTTTTGATTCAACAAATTTAAAATATCCTGTGGAGAAAAAACACTAAAAGTTAGAGTTTGGTTTGGGGACAAAACAGAATGTGTAGTAATAATAAATAAATGTGTGTTTTAAATAAAATGTCATTTAAGTGACAGTCTGCAGCATGCTTTTTATGGAGGTGGGGAGAGGTGCAGAGTGCCCTCCATTTCCAGTGAAGTTAGAGGATTTCACCCAGCACTTTGAAAGATTAAGCTACAAGTCAGCCATCCCTAGGATCAGCAAGTCCTGTATGCAATCAGTGGATGTGGTCTTCCGGGTCGTACGAGTCCCATGAACTGTGTCCATGATTGTGCACTATCAAAGACTCAACGAATTATTTTATGGACAATTAATGGAAAATTCTCACAGGAATATTTGTGACTGTTCCGTTGATGCAATGTGGGTGTGAGTTGCTGTCACCCCAGTCCATACTTTCGAAACCCATCCTTCTTTGCTCTGCTGTGAGAACCCCCACTCCTGGGTTGTTCATGCACAATCTACTAGGTAAGCAGATCCCAAATAAGTGAGTGCTTTTAGCCAGCCACTCTTTGGATTATGCAACACAGTGACCCCAGCCAACATCCCTGTCCCAGATGCTACTGTAGAAACTTCCATCTTACACTGTTCAGTTATGTCCACTGAACAACCTAAGTTCATATAGGTTTGTCACTTTAACAAAGATACTGATATGCACCAGCCTTGTTATTCCAAGTGGAGGCTCCAACACACTTCAAATCAGGCATACTGCTTTAGGTAAAATGAATTTAACTACAGAAGAATTTTAAGTGATTATAAATCAAAGCATAACAAGTCAAATTTGGTCAGAAGAAACAGAAGCCAAGTGCATTCTAAACTAAACTTAACACTTTCAGCAACCTTGCAAACATAGGTGATTCTCACAACAGGCTGACTGGCTTTGCTCCAGCCAGGGTCTCCCTTTGGTCAGCACTCCAGTTGCTTGGTGATGTTTGTAGATGGGGGTAGAAGAGAGACAGCGTGCATGGCAAATGTCTCCTCTTTTCATAAATTTTTCTCCTCTGTGGGGCTTTGCATCCCTCTCCCCATTCCCTGGGTCAGGTGACACACAGCGTTCTTATATAGACTCATTCATATCCTGAATCAGTAAACATTACCTCATCTGGTTTCAAGCTGCCCAAAAGAAGGGAGATGACTTACTGGAGAGTACAATTGATTCTTTGTTGATGCCCAGGCCAGTCCTTTCTTCCTGGAATACTGATCTGGGTTTTCCTAAACATGCCTTAGAATCCTAGAATCACAGAAACTGGAAGACACCATTAGTCATCGAGTCCAGTCCCCTGCACTCATGGCAGGACCAAGTACCCTTTTAAACCATCCTTGACAGGTGCTTGTCTAACCTCTTAAAAACTTCCAAAGATGGAGATTCCACAACCTGCCTAGGCAACTTATTCTACCTTGATGAGGTGCAAACTGCCCCTCTGCTCCTGGAGCGTTTTGCCTGGATACCTTTCAAGTCATGAGGACACATCTTTGGGAGTGTTACATAATGAAGCCTCAACTATACACATGAGATTACAACAAACACGTTACTTTAACGATCAGCACATCACGAGCATTCCAAAGACGTCTGACAAGACATACTTTGTATTGGACAATACAGCATTACAGTGTAAGGGTGACCATGGGGGGGGTGCAAGCTGTTACAATTGTATCTTCCCTGTTAGAGAAATAGCTGTATAAATACGGTAATATACAAAGCCAAACTTCCTCTTAAAGCCTTTGACTCATTAGATCTGGGTTTGGTTCCCAGCTTTACAGTAATCACTTAGTCTTTCTGTGGCTCAGTTACCCATCTGTAAAGGGGATATAATGCTTATTTTCTCCAAACTTTTGTCTAGCTTTTTCTACTTGGATTGTAAGCTCTTCAAGAGTCCATTATGTTAGGTTCATTTCCTGCTGTGGTCTATTGGCACTGCTGTAACGCAGATAATTACAAATAATAATCTTCCCAATGGTAGACATACTGATAAAAATGGATATGAATTTTCCTGAGTCACATAAGCAACCATTGTACCTGCAGTGTATTAGAGAACAGTCGGTGTGACTGACTTATTCTGACTGAATGATTGCATATGTTCTCTATCCTATTGTGCATATGGCAATCAGTTTACTGTGTGACTCACAAAAATTTACAGTCTTTTATTCATATTCCTCTCATGAGTCAAGATTTTTTTTTTTTAATTAATTGGAAGGTTAGAATTCCATAATGTTGGGTAACAGGTTAAAAATATGATGACGGTCAAGGGGAGTCTAGTTGAGCAGGCTCTTTAAAGAGAGGCAATTCAAATGACAATGCTGTTTTACTTTTGTTTATCTGAAGGTGTGGCCTGAAGTAACAGATCCTGAAAAATTTGTATATGAAGATGTTGCCATTGCTACTTATCTGCTGGTAAGTGACTGCTCAACCTACATACAACTTAAATTACAAAACACCTCTGAAAAACATTCATTTTTTTTAGTGTACTATTCATTTTAAAAAATGTAAGGCCAATAATGTTATACATTTCAAAAAGAAGGACCAGAGGTTCCATTGATTTTACAGATCTATTACAAAAATCTGTTTACAAAAAGAGATGGGATATGTAATGGCCATTCTAATGGTCTCAAACACAGCTTTAAAAGAACTAGAGCATGTGGCTGTTGCTTATTTCAAACAGAGATTGAAAGGGTCTATAAAATGGTAATAGAGCTGAGGGATTTAAACATGATGAGTGATTATGAAAGCTATGTGGCTGTTGCTTATTTCAAACTGAGATTGAAAGAGTCCATAAAATGGCAATGGAGTCAAGGGATTAAAATATGATGATTGATTATGAAAGCTATGACTAGATATCACAGAAACAAAAAGGCTTAGGGAGTATTTAATATGATCAAGGAGGTAGTGAAAACTGGTAGTCCCTTTATTATGCTGTTCCATAATACAAGAAAGGAGATATTTGACAACATAGAGCAAATAAAAAGGAAGAGACTAGATTAGGATAGCAGGGGTGGCAAAAATGGAATAATGGGTAGAGAAATAGACTTGGAGACTTGAAATCTGGTTGCATTCCCATTTCTGTCACCAACTTTTTATCTAATCTGACTTGAGTTACTTTGGTTGAGATTTTCAAAGCAGTCTAGGAAGATACAGGTGTTTTTGAAAATTTGATCCTTAAATCCCATTTTCAGAAGAAACTTTTATAAAAAGATACAAATCGGTGCTTTGTTGGATTTATCTGTATCTTTAGGCACCTAAATGCCTTTGAAAATCTGGCCTTAAATTACTTAGATGCTTTTTAAAATGGGCCTTCGGGTCCTAAGTCACTGAGGCACTTTTTAATATTTAATAACCGTAGGACAGTGGTTCTCAACCTTTTTGCTGTCATGTACACCTGGCAGATGATGATCCCCAGCATGACACACTACAATCTGCCCGTGGCGGTGGCACTTGGGCTGGGAGCAGTTGGGAGGCTGCGGCGTTCGGGAGGATGCAGCACTCTGGTGCCCTGGCAGTCTGGCTCAATGATTACAAGTCATAAGGCATAAAAGTTCAAATTGGTTACAAAGAAATAAAAGATAAAACACAACTAACACCTAACTTAATTAAATAAGTATAAAGAAAAAGGTCTCTCTTATCTCAGGCTTCAGCAGTCTTGTTGGCTGGAATCCTTTCAGCCAGGATCCCTCTCAGAATCTAAGATTGTAATTTTCAGCTCTGCCACTGTGTGACCCCCTGTAAAATGGGTATTAATACTTACCAACTGCTGCTGTCCTGCTTACCCACTCAGCCCCTGTGTGTGCGCCTAAGTTTTCCGAACCTGTCTCATGTTAGTGCTCCCTTGAGCTCTGACCCTGGTGGTGGTGAGTGTGCTTAACTTCCATTGGTTTAATTGTGAATATGGAGGGTGCCCTGTGGCACTTTTAAAGACTAAGAAATTTATTTATCGCATGAGCTTTCATGGGAGAAAACCTCACTTTGGGATTTTCTCCCACAAAAGCTCGTGTGATAAATAAATCCGTTAGTCTTTAAAAGTGCCACAGGACTCCTTGTTTGTTTTGCTGAACTAGACTGACATGATTACCCCTTTGGAACTAATCTGTGCAGGAGCTTCACCCCATTGTGAGCACCTGATGGCAGCCACTTCCAGCTGCACAGCTTCTAGGATGCACAGAATTCCCCAGTCAAGACAGTGCTCCATTGAAGACAGTATGGTCCAGAGGATAAGGCATTGTTCAGGAATCAGGAGAAGAACTGGATTCCACCCTAAAGATGCTGTGTGATTGTGCCCGGTTATTTATCCTGCTTGTACCTCAATCTCCACACCCATAAAAAGCAGCATCTTAGAAATCTCTGGGGGAAGGCAGTAAAGTGAGGTCGAAGTACTAGGACTATCATTCAACTATTTTGCCCCCCGCCTATGGGGAAAATTGATCAGTGGGGCAGATTGCTTCCAAATCACAAATAACCTACTTCACTACCTCCCATTGTGAGCACTGAAGGGCAGCAGGAAAGATGCACAAAAATATACCCTTATGGAAAAGGGAGGGGAAATGGTAGGAGCACTAGCTGTGGGGTAGAAAGATGGCCATATTTGTTCATTTATGTGGCACAAATCAAGATTTTTTGACCACATGTTGTATGATTCCACAATTGTGTTCTTTCTCTCTAAAGTATTTACGTGAGTCTCATAGTATCTGAGCACCTCACACTCTTTAATATATTTATGCTCACAACAGCCCTGTGAGGTCGACGAGTGCTCTTATCCCCCTTTTACAGATGGGGAACTGCTGTGCAAAGAGACTTGCCCAGGGTCACACAGGAAGTCGGCAGCTGAGCATTAAACCCATAATGTCCTTAGTCCCGAGTTAGCGCCTTAACCAGTAAAACCGTTCTTTCTCTCCATCGGTGCACATGAACATTAACTCTTATTGTTAGCTTATGCAACCTGTCATTTAAACTTTTTCCTTGAAAATGAATTAGGCATTCCTACTTGCAAGTCCGCATTCATTTGCATAGTCCTTACTCACAGGAGAGGATCCACTGAAGTCAGTCCATATCTCTACTCATGGGAATAAGAGTTGCTGGAATGGGTCATAAATATTTTAGTCGTTGAGAGATTAAAACTTGTTTTTTAATTTTTGTCTTTGCTTAGATCCTTTGGGAAGAGGAGAGAGCAGTAAAAGGGTGGTCTAAGAAACAGTCTTTTGTAGACCTTGGATGCGGAAATGGTCTGCTGGTTCATATTCTGAGCAACGAAGGGGTAAAAATAATCACTTTTTGAACAAATGTGCAGGTGTTCATTATTCTGCTTTTCTTTTCCTTTATCTAGCACGTTGATAGCTGGCATGCACTTCATTAATGTCACTGAAGAGAGGGTTTGAATCTGTGTAATTATGAGGGAAAAAAATAGTTGATTAGAAGCTTTTTGTCAGTAGAAGTGGTTCTCCATGAAATGAACTTGTTTCCTGTTCAAGTCTAATGTAGAGGAAAGGAAACAAAATATCATTATGCAGCCTAATCATACCAGGGGGAGGGGCAATAACCCTTAATATCAACACAAAGTGAAGGGTCCTGAAATGAAATCTTTCTTGTAGTCGGTTATTTGATAACCAAAGACACAGAGGACTGGGGCTTTAAAATGTGGTTAGTTTGCCTGCATCAAAAAACAAAACCAGTTAACGCAATGTGGACTAAATGAATCGTAGGCTGTACAATATGGCACAGTCTACGAGTTTAGTTTCTGCCGCTACTTCCTTTTTGGATTCAGGGAGAACACTTTTGTAGTAAGAGTACGCCACACCACATTGATCATTGGAAAGAAAACTCATTAGCCTTGGTCTGTTGTAGGATTTAGCCGTTAACAGTAGTAATTAAGCTGATTTCATGGGCACTTGTTACCCTGACATTTCCTGGGAGCCAAAAGATGAAATGAGCTAGAGAATCTATGCTTGGGATTTAATTTTGCTACTGTAATTTATATCTCTGAAGGAGAGACGTTTGTGTCGAAGCCAAAGTCCATTCTGCAAAGCTACAAGATATTTTGTATAGTACGACAAAAAGTCACGCAATTGTGAAAAGACTAATAGTATAGGGTGCTTGTGTGCCTGGAGCATAACAAAACATAGGTCCTTGAGGCTGATTTTCATGGA
The DNA here is from genome assembly GCA_007922175.1 of Pelusios castaneus. Classification (NCBI taxonomy): domain Eukaryota; kingdom Metazoa; phylum Chordata; order Testudines; family Pelomedusidae; genus Pelusios; species Pelusios castaneus. The sequence goes on from ML685851.1 coordinate 8,649,125, forward strand.
GACAAAAATAAGATTTAAAATAAAGTTTTATGTGATACAACACAATTCCGTGAATTTCAGTGTCTTGTCTGTTTCATCTCAGAACATTTTCTTCACCATGTAAAAGAAATATTTGAAAAGGAAGTTTATGGTTATGAAAAAAAAATGTGCACGACTCTGTGTTTCTTGATAAATGTTTTTAAATTTCATGGAAATGCTTTTTATTCATCCAGTGTAACATAGGAGTCTCAGACTGAAAATCAAGTTGGTAATTTATTCCTTTTTTTGTAGCTTAGTATGCAGCCGTAGCAACTTGCGGTAAGATCCGGTCAGTTAAACTCACTTGTGCAGAGTCAGTAGTTGGATGGCAGTCCTCTCTAAGGATCAATTTTGTGCCGTAGGAAGGTATTTGGGAATGATTCAATGGGTGATCAGAGATGAGATGGACAACCAAGGTTCTGACTATTTAGGCTCAGACAGAGAACCAGGCATCAACCATCGGGTTCAGGTCCAATTCCAAACTGGGTAATTACATTCTGATTACCTACATTTCTCCTGCTCTTTGCATTTGATATTTAGTTTCTATCCCCACCTGTTGCACGGTGCTACTGTGTTTCACAGAGGTAGCTGCGTTTCAGCATGGACAAAGTTTATCCCTATATTTAGTTTGTATATTGATTTGGCAAGTTTGTATGACGTTTTGGGATGAAAGAAATGTAAAGATATAAATGTAAGATATTCTTAACCTATTATTTGTCCAAACATTTCAGTACCCAGGTACGGGAATTGATGTCCGAAGAAGAAAAATATGGGACATGTATGGACCACAAACACATTTAGAGGTATTGTAAAAATGTCAGTCATATAATAACTTTATTCATCATTCATTGTTTCAGATTTTTTTCTCAGCTGCAGTGTGGTGGTTCAGCACAGTCATGTATGTAGGTTGTTGGCAAGGATGTTTGGGGTTAGGATGGCTGTTTCATATTGTATCCACATATACTCCGTTTCCCCATCCAATCTCCCTACAACATTTTCAATTGAGAGAACCAGCATAGTTAACCTCCCCCACCACACACACAAAGTGATGCATTCTTTGATCAGGAATGATCAAAGCTTATATGGTGGCGGTGCAGGAACACTATGTAGTGCTCAGAAACTTTTGGCTTCTTGAGAAGCTCATAACAAAATCGCTCTGAAAATGATTCTGCCCACAATCCTCTTGCAGTCCTGTGTGCCATTTTGGAGCAGTGTTGTTGTTCAGTCTTAAAAGGAACAATCACCTGCTATGCTTATTTTGTATAAGCCATTGCAGTAATAGCTGCAGCAAACTGGACAGGAAAATGGGTCTGAAAGAGGGATTGTCTTTCAAATTCCACCTTAGCATTTTTATGAGAATAGAAACAACTAGGAACATTCACTTTCAATCCAACTGTGCATAGTCTTGTGTTTACCAAACTTTCATGTTGATTGATAGTTGCCTTTTTCCTTAGTTTCCTTGTTTTCTCTTCTCTTGACTCCTGAAACTGACTTTCCCTTTTTCCAGTCTCTCAATAGTATTGTAAAGTTTCCCAGATACAGTTGCTTAAAGAGAAAACCCCTCTGTAGTTGTGTTCTAGTTGAGTCTGCTGATGAACATATGTCGATAGAGTTTTCAGCGTCATGGATCTGTGAAGAATTGATGATAATAGCTTCGGTCATAGAATCATAGAAAATGGAAGGAACCATGAGAGGTCATGACAGAACCAAGTATCCTCTTAAACCATCCCTGACAGGTGCTTGTCTAATCTGCTCTTAAAAACTTCCAATGATGGAGGTTCCATAACCTCCCTAGACAACTTATTCCAGTGGTTAATCACCCTGACATTTAGGAATTTTTTCCTCATGTCCAACCTAAACCTCCCTTACCATAATTTAAGCTATTGCTCTTGTCCTATCATTGGTGGTTAAGGAGAACAATTTTTCTCCCTTTTCCTTGTGACAGCCTTTTATATACTTGAAAACTGTTATCATGTCCCCTCTTAGTCTCCTCTTTTCCATACTAAACAAACCCAGCTCTTTCCATCTTCCCTCATAAGTCAAGTGTTCCAGATCTTTAATCATTCATGTTGCTCTTCTCTGGATTTTCTCCAATTTGTCCAAATCTTTCCTGAAATGAGGAGCCCAGAACTGGACACAATACTCCAATTGAGGCCTAATCAGGGTGGAGTAGAGCGGAAGAATTACTTCTCGTGTCTCACTTACAATACGCCTGTTAATGCATCCTAGAATGCAGCTTTTTTTGCAACAGCATTACATTGTTGACATATTTAGCTTGTGGTCCAGTATGACACCCAGATCCCTTTCTGCAGTACTCCTTCCTAGGCAGTCATTGCCCATTTTGTATATGTGCAATGGATTGTTCTTTCCTAAGTGGAGTACTTTGTCCTTGTCTTTATTAAATTTCATTTTATTTACCTCAGACCATTTCACCAGTTTGTCCAAATCATTTTGAATTGTGATCCTGTCCTCCAAAGCACTTGCAACCCCTGCCAGCTTGGTATCATCCGCAAACTTTATAAGTGTACTCTGCATCCCATCATCTAAATCATCAATGAAAATATTGAACAGAAACAGAACCAGAACCGATCCCTGCGGTACCCCACTCGTTATGCCCTTCCAGCATCTCTGTGAACCCTTGATAACCACTCTGTGGGAGTGGTTATCCAACCGGTTTTTCACCCATCTTATAATAGCTCCATCCAGGTTGTACTTCCCAAGTTTGTTAATGAGAAGGTGAGGCCAGTCAGGCCAGCAGAGCTTATACAAGGCCTGGTCTATACTACACTTCGTTGACCAAAGTCATCTTTTTTTTGACAAAATAGTGCCAGTGTACAACTGCAAGTTCCTCCCTCTTGTGCCCAAAAATCTGCCCTGTTTTTCTGACGAAATAAGATCACATCCATGAGAGGTGTAGGGTTTGTCAGCTTAGTTAGGGTGTCAATGTAGACACTACCTCCCTTACATCAGCTGTGGGGTTGTCATTCTTTTCACTTTCACTGGAGAGGTGAAATTGACAAGAAACCTACCTGAGAGCTGAGCAGCTGGTCTCTGCTGCCAGCAGGGTGAGAAGCCCAGGCATCTGGACTCTGCTCTGAGCTGTGAGCAGGACTGGAAGCTTGGGTGTTTCTCTACCTGCTCAGGGCAAGAAGCCAAGGCAGTTGGACCCCACCCCCAGGAGTGAGAAGACCCAGGCAGCTCCTCCCTGAGAACGGGGTGCGGGGAAGCCTGAGGCAGCTTTCCCTGGCTTCTGGTGGGGAATGGGGAGGGGAGATGCCCAGGGCTGGCTCCCGGCAGAGAACAGAGAGTGGGGGGTGGCAGCCCACAGAAAGCCCAGGAGGCTGTGGTGCTTCCAGCAGGGAACTGAGAGACCAGGCTCAGTTCCCTACACTTGTCCGTCTTAGGTTAGCGGAAGTGCTCCTGGTGAGGGTGCAGTCCATTGACCCAAGGAAGCACTGTGGATGTCATCCATCAAAGGTGGGGAGACACTGAGTGGTTCCCACACAGCCCAACTTTCCCTAATTAAAGCCTACCATCAAAAATCCTTTTCCCCACAGTCCTCATATATCCTAGCAACCCCTTGACAGAGTGTGCTGCAGACAGTAGCTCCACGATAAGTCGAAGATCAAAGAATACTGGCAGTATAGAGGGGTGTAAGATGATGCGATGGATGGTCCGAGGGTGAGTTTCCATGGTGGTATGGAGGAGAAGGCGGAATGTAGAAGGGGAAAATGGGATTTCATTTTGGAGGGACCTCGGGTGGAGATGCAGACTAAAGAAGCTGAATTCTGATGAATCACCTTCAGTAGATGCTGTGCAAACATATGGAGACACTATCCCTGCCCAAAGGGTTTACGAGTAATGGCCTCAATCCAGGAATTGAGGTCAACAGGGTTCTCTGGGGAGACAGGAGTGTGCCCAAGCAGACACAGTTGCAAGATTGGGTCTAAAAGGACAAGTGGCACAAGAATGGTGGGGGAAGGATACATATATATATCATTTTATATTTGTCTGTTTTTGTTGCTATTATTATAGCCTCCTCTGACTGTCAGTTTAGCTTTACATATAGCTTTCTGTTGCCCTTTTCAATAAGAAATCATTGCATGGCAAAAATATTTGCTTTTAGTTCAGATCACGGAAATATTGGTAGTTCACAGTCGCTACAGCTGTTCCCCTCAAATCCGTTTTAGGGATTATATTGCTGCCTATCACTGTACTGAATACAGGAATTCTAAAAAAAAAAATTGGTAACCAAATATATTTTCTTTTTTTTTTTTTAAAGGAATGTGCAATCAGACCCGATGACAGTTATCTCTTTCCAGATGTTGACTGGCTAATAGGAAACCATTCAGATGAGCTAACACCATGGATACCTGTAATTGCAGCTAGGTATGGGGAAAAGTTTCTGCTAAGCTCTATTGTATGCATGCCCTTTGCTACCTGCATACTTTTCACTTCCAGTGTTCATTAAACAATGTGGCGGTCTGTGACCTCATCATAGGACTGAGTGGGGTTGGTGTTTAATGCTGATTGCTACTCGCAAAACACTTATTACTTCTGGAGAACAAACAAGGAGTCCTGTGGCACTTTTAAAGACTAACAAATTGATTTATCGCATGAGTTTTCGTGGGAGAAAATCCCACTTTGTCAGACGCTTTGGAGATGGGGAATTTACAGAATGGAAGGAAAATAAATGCAGGGAAGCGTAAGTCATAGGATCATAATCATAATCAAATCTGATTTGCTGTTAGTCTGACCTGATCCTATGACTTACACTCCCATTCTGTAAGTTCTGAATCTTCAAGCGTCTGACGAAGTGGGATTTTCTCCCTTGAAAGCTCATGCGATAAATAAATGTGTTAGTCTTTAAAAGTGCCACCAGACTCCTTGTTGGTTTTGCTGAACTAGACTAACATGGCTACCCCTTGGGAGCTTACCTCTGGAGGTATCCTTTAGGAAGCATGAGAGTAGGGTTCTCCATCACAAAAAAGCTGCAGTACCATAGCATCCGTCCAGTTTCTGTGACAGAAGAAATAAACTAGATTTTATTTTTTACTGTCAGCTTTAGCGCTGACTACCTTGAACTGTCTCACTCACTGAATCTGGCAGCAAGAGTTTGCAGGACTTAGTCATTTGGTATTAAATTAAATTGGGATAATAAATCTCTAAACAATCAAAATAACACGTGGCTATTCTACTCGTAGAGCGCTGAAGGAGGAACATTTTATTGCTTGATGTAGAAGCTCTGTCACTCCATTAAAATGGTTGTTTATTGCTTGTATCTGAAGGAGTATTGACTGTTTCACAGTCACTTAATAAAATTAGCCTTCTAGAGCTATTATTCAGTAGCCAATAATCCTTCTTGCAGGTCTTCCTATTCTTGTTGCTACTTTGTACTGCCTTGTTGCTTCTTTGATTTCCATGGAAAATATAATCGGCAGCAAAGCCAGAAGACACAGTACAGAGAATATCTTGATTTTGTTACGCAAGTAGGATTCATGTGCGGCTTCAACGTGGAAGAAGATTGCCTTAGAATACCTTCAACAAAAAGAGTAAGTTTGGATGAAGCTTTAAAATGTTGCTAGCTGTCTGTCATGTGTTTTTGTTCATAATGCTGGTTTTGGAAAGATAGGCCACAACAGATTAGTACATAGTTGCAGATAAAATTTTGCATACAAAGGCTAAAATTATTCATCTGTCTCCTGCATGGCCCGTCATGTTCCACTTAGGATTATAAAAAAGGACCTAAAGGAAGCAGAAGGGGGCTGTATCATTTTATAGCAGGAAATAATCATGTGCATGTCTGTGGAATGCAAATCTTATTATATATTTGTTTTTTCCATAAAAAACTTCCTACTGTCTTTATCCCATATCATTTAGGTTGTTTGTCCCTTTTTGTATACCATAAAATTCACAGTGTAAGATCTTTAAAGTTAGAGCTCATTTTTTGATCCTGCAAGTAGACTTTTAGATAGGGAATGTGTTTTTGTTCTGTTCCGGACCTGACACATTGTTCTGTTCCGGGCCTGATCCACAACTGGGGCTCCTGTGTGTTGCCACAATACATGCATTCTTTAATGTTGAATTCAAAGAACTGCTCCTGTGCTTAAAATCAAACACATGTATAGTAGTTTGCAGGTTGGGGTCTTGTTGTTTCTAAAGCATCATGAAAAAGCTTTGGTGCAGTATAAATAGTAATTTATTTATTTTTGCTAATGTAGGTATGCCTCATTGGGAAGTCTAGAACATACCCGTCTATGCAAGAGGCTCAGATTGATAAACAGAGGACACAGTATATCAACAGCCGTCTGTCCTGCACTGGGGTCACACCAAACAGACTAGCTGGATCTAGTCTGTGTCACAGCCACCATGCTGTAAACTGTGTCATTGACCAATCAGCAGAGTCAAAGTGTGTTGAAAATGAGACAAAGACAGATGGTAGCAGAATTTGGTTATCTGGATTTCAACCTAGAGAAAAAGTAGAACAAGTCAGGAACTGTGCTACTCTCCCTCGGGATTTTGTAGATGATGTGGTTTTGACTGTGGCAAGTTTACTATTAAATGCAACCCAAGAGAAACCATGTGATCATAAACTTGATGTGCATTTGAACACCTGGAACAAAGGAGGTAAGATTATTCTTAATGTGTAGCGTACATTGCATACAACTGTGCTTTGCTATTAAAATGCAGTTTTGCCACTGTGTGTATATAACATTACAGTATTATTCACAGTATTTTGTATAGCACTTATACAGAACCTTCTTGGGAATCTTCTAGTGAACATGTCACTGGGCATAGAAAGTACCAGGAAGCGTAAGCAGGACCATCTCCGTGAGCTGCCACTAAGAGGATTCGCAAGCCTCTCTCCTTACAAAGAGGAATGCATTTTCTAATGGACTCTTGACACCATACTACTAACACAATCTGGGATAACCAACTTTTATTAATACATGTACTTCCATTCCACTGCACCTCGTATACTCTCTGCAACATCTGTAAAGGTGATGCTTCCGAATTCCTTAAACTCTTTTCCTTCAAACCCCAAGTCTTTTGACTTTCTCTATCCAGGATGATGTAGTTTATTTAGTGGTGATTCTTGCAAACTGTGCGGTAATGCTTTCCTTCTCAATGACCTGTACTCTGAACCTGGATGTCCAGCCACTCCCTATAGAATCATAGGGTTGGAAGGGACCTCATGAGGTCATCTAGTCTAACCCCCTGCTAAAAGCAGGACCACTCCCCCTAAGTCATCCCAGCCAGGGTATTGTCTAACCAGACTTTAAACATCTCCAAAGACAGAGATTCCATTACCTCCCTAGGTAGCCCATTCTAATGCTTCACCACCCTCCTAGTGAGAAAGTTTTTCCTAATATCCAACCTTGACCTCCCCAGCTGCAACTTGAAACCATTGCTCCTTGTTCTGTCCTTCGTTACTACTGAGAACAGCCTAGCTCCCTTCTCTTTGGAGCACCCCTTCAAGTAGTTTAACCCTATCATTGTCTGTTCCTTTATAACATTTTCTTAATAAAAATTTTAAATTACAGGGATTACTGCAGAGTCGTTAATTAGTTACAAGAGTCATCTGTAAAAATTTCTCTGCTAACCTCCTTAGCTGCATTACTATTTAGATTTTTTAAAAATTTCTATTCACATTCTATTTTTGCTTTATCATTTCCTAGATTCATTTTTCACATTTAAATACTGGTTGCCTGTACTGGGCAGCCTGTACTTTTTATTTTTTAAAAATTAACACAGTTTACATATCATGATTGACCATTTTAGGCTACTTTTTAAAAACCTGTCTGTAAATGCTGATATCTATTTCTTGATTTTAATAAGGCTTTCGACACTGTCCCACATGGCATTCTCAGATGCAAATTAGGGAGAATGTGGTTGAGATGAAATTTAGATGGGTGCAGAACTGGTTGAAAGACTGTACTCAAAAGAGTAGTTATCTGTGGTTCGCTGAGGGGGATATATCAGGTAGGGGTCCCTCAGGGTTTGTCTTGGGGTCTAGTAGTAGTCACTACTTCCATTAATGACTTGGATAATGGAGTGGAGAGCATGCTTAAAAAATTTCTGGATGACACCAAGCTGGGAAGGGTTGCTATCACTTGGGAAGATAGGATTAGAATTCAAACTGACCTTGAAAAATTGGTGAATTGGTCTAAAATCGGCACTATACAATTCAGTAAGACAAGTGCAAAGTACTACGCTTAAGAAGGAAAAATCAAATACACAACTACAAAATGGCTTGCTGGCTGGCTAGGTTGTAGTATGGCTGAAAAGGATCTGAGGGTAGAACTTCTTGAAAGGGTCTGCTAACTCTGGCTGGTTCAGCACCATAGGCTATTATACAGAGGACTGTGATCAATTGTTCTTCATGTCCACTGAAAGTTGGACAAGAAACAATGGCGTAATCCGTAGCAAGGGAGGTTTAAGTCTGATATAAAAAGGGTTTCCTGACTATGAGGATAGTTAATTACTAGAATGGGTTTCCGGGGAGGTTGTGGAATTCCCTTCACTGCAGGTTGAACCAGCACTGGTTAGTGATGGTCTAGCTTCATTTGGTCGGCCTTAGCCAGAGCACTAGCCCTGATGACCACTTGAGGTCCCTTCCAGCCCTACTCGTGTGATTATATGAAATGGTCACAAATCTCAATTTGTTATATGAATTTGAATGTATAGCTCTTGAGTGGGGCAGAGGAATAGAAGTTTCTGATTATTACTCTAAAAATGGTGATTTTTCAGAGTTATTTTATCTTCCTCTCCTATTTATTTTCCTATTGTCTTTCGTCAAAGGCTAAAATTGGAAGCTCTTGGGGCACCGATTTTTGCTACCTGTGTACATAATGCCTAGGACACTAGAGTCTGTAGGAGTTATTGTAAACAACCAGCAAAACATCTCTGCCACTCTGGAGAGAAACCAAAATAACTCCTAAAATATTCTGCAACTTCCTCGAATTCTGGATTGTCCAACCCATGGTCTGGGGGCCAGAACTCAGCCTGTCAAAGGCTGCTATCTGGGCCGCCAGGCACAGCAGCAGTCTCCACACACTCACAATCACACTCTGAGCAGGAGCCGGGGAGCAGCCCTTCCCCTCCACTCCAGCCCTGTGCGCTGCCCTGCACTAGCCAGCCAGGACTCAAGAGCAGAGGTGGCTGTGGGAGATCAGCCACTTCTGGCTGGGAGGGGCTGCACACTGTGCAGCTTGTGCAACTCCCCTCCCTTTGGGAGGCTAACTCTCCCCTTTCTGCCCCCTTCACCTTGTATGCCGGCCAAGCCTGGCAGGAAAGGAGGTCAGCCCAGCACCCCGGAGCCCACACCCTGCAGCAGCCCCAGCCAGTTTGGACACTGTTCTGGGAAGCACAGCAGCTGCCTGCAAGAGCCTGGCTGAGGGAAACAGCCTCCCCTCTCCCTCCAGGCTGGTTGCTGGAGGCAGAGGCCACATGAACCAGAGCTCCCAGTTCCCTTCTCCTCCCTTCTTCTCCCCCACCGCCCCCTCCAGACCAGTTCATTTGGGTACCAGTCCGGCAGCCAACCCAGGGCAGGGAAGGGAAGCCACTTCCCCTAGCTAAGCCCCTGCTGGCAGGAGGGACTAGGGTTGGAAGTGGACCCTGTCCACTCGCCCAGCTGCCACAGAGAGTAGCCAGATGTGTGGCAGGTCACAGCGGGAGGGGGGCAGAGCCACCCCTCTCCACTCCCATAAACGGGGCAGCGAGTGGGGAGAGCATGGTGGCCACAGGCAAGGGGGAGACAAATGAGTCACATAACCAATTACGTGTCCTCCCCCCACCTCTCCTCTAAAACTCCTCACCCAGCCACCCCCACTGACAAAAATAAAAGCTGGCACTTGGACTTCCCTCACCCTTGCAGTCCTGTGCCAACCAGCTGGGCGCAGCAGCAGGACCTCCACCCATCCAAAACTTGTTCATTGGCTCCTGGAGTGAGAAAAAAAAATTGTAATTTGGCTCCTCACAGTATAAGGTTGGACAACCCTGCTCTAATTCACTGCTGGGCTACAATACTGCAGTGAATAGATTTGGCTCTGGTCAACTGATGTTCCTTTTTTAATGGCTGCATTTGTTGTTTGTTGCAGAAAGTCTTTCCTTGAGGGAAGTAGCAGAACATTTAGACAAAGAGAGTTTAAAGAGGTTAAAGAATGAGTGTGGAGGCCTGCAGACGTTGCTCAAGAACAATCATCAGGTGTTTGAAGGTAAAGGACAGAGAGATTTTCATTGATCATCTTTTCCATTTATATTTTTCTGACTTAGCTTCCAAATAGTGGAAACATTACCGCATTGGCTCTTCTAAATACTGAATACACCTCCATGATGAGCAGAATTTTCCTTATTTTTACCCCTATTCTATTTCCTAAGGTGTCACCTGTAGAACTTGCCTTTGAAAAATGTGGGCAGAATGAGACGGGTGCCTTGCTAATCAGCCAGCTGGTAGTGCATGAATCAAGCATCTGGTGTGCTTCCCTGTGCAGACAATTGCCCCCTTATTTCTCTGTTACTGTAGCAGGACTTCTCAGCTTGAGGCTACACTTTGACTAGATTGGAGAAACCTTTTTTTGTCTACATTGTCATAGTGTTGAAGGAAGTCAAGTACAGAGTAAAAACATGTACTAGAACATTTCATTAAGACTTAGTTTGGCCCTAACAAGCACTACAGATTAAAATTCCAAAAGATAACTCTTCTTGACAAAAGCCTCTAATTATTTAAAAAAAAAAAAAAAAAGTCAGTACGTCCTGGGGCACCTTAAAAACGAACAAATTTCTTCAGGCAAATTTGTTAGTGTTTAAGGTGCCACAGGACTTTCGTTGTTTTTGCTATATACAGACTAACATGGCTACCCCTCTGGAGCATATCTCCTCTAATTAGGTACGGCTTGACAGATTTTGCAGGCTGCAGTAGTCTGGCAGAATAGGAAGCTAACAGCAAAATACATTTTTTTTTAATGTTCTCATGATTTTTTTTAGTTTTCTTTTTGCTTCTCTCATTGTAGGATTTTTGCAGCATTGATGCCTAGCAGCTAAATATGCCTGAAAACCAGACCTTTCAAAAACTGGTGCATAGGTTTGTATAAAGTGGGAGAGTTTTTTATAAAGAATTTTCAGTTCATGGATCCATGAGTTCCATGTTAGCAGAAATGTGGCAGTTGTCTGACCCCTGACAATTGTTACTAGGTATCAACGGATTAGGTGGTAGCTTATCAGAAAATGGGTATCATATTTGCTTTATTGAGCAGGAGGTGGGTAGAAGCTTCTTGGTAGTTCCAGATATCAGTCCCGAGGAATAATGTGAAAGCCCAGACAATGCTGCATGTACTCGAGGACTTTCTATGGCATTAGATTCTAGCTCTGAGCAGCACTACATGCCACAGAGGTTCTAAACATCTGTGCCCTCTGTTACTACCACCAATGGAACTTTGTGACCATTGTCAACGAAAAGTGCTAGTGTTAATGGGATCGGCAATGGGTTGACAACCATTGAGAAGAATGAAGGCAGTTTACACTTGTTCTGCAGGTGAATTGTGCTCCCGTCTATAAGTGAACATCTTGTGGTGGAATTAGTGAAGTTCCACTACACAGCAAGATGGGGCAGGATTTGGGGCCACCTATTTGCCTTACACTTGGGGGCTCTGTGCATGCTACTTGAGGAGAGGAGATTTGGATGTGGAGCCACTAGGTATACATAGTAGTGGAATAAGTGGCGCAGAAGTTATTCCACTGAGGAGGCGTCAGCAGAGACCATGAAGTCACTGCTATTGTGACAGAGCTAGGGAGAGAGAGGATTCCTACCAGCAGCCATCCTTGGAGTCAGCTTAAAACTGGCTACACCCAAGAGGGGAAAGATCAAGTGAGGCCATAGCTCTTGTCTGCAGAACTGGGAACATCGGAAAGGAGGTTGGTGCACTCTTCTTGCATACCTGCGTGTTTTGGAATGAAGTCTTCTTCACACCGTTCCTAACTAGTAGTAGGCATCCTCTGGTCTCTAGAGTCCATGGGCGTGCATCAGAAGTTCAAAAAAAAATTTCAGTTGGTTTTATGGCAGCTGCTTGAAACAGCATTAACGGAGATCGTGATGCAAGGCTGGATGATAGTTTGGGTTAGCTGGTGACTCAATTTCTTTTCTGAAAAAATATCTGAAAGCTTGCAAAAAGAGTAAGTAGTCAGGAGCTTAAAATTACAAATCAGTGCTAGCATTTTACAGTCACATATTTGGTCCAGTTTGGGACTAATATCCTATAGTGATTGGAGCAGATCTTACATGCATACATCCCTGTGTTCTGTTCTCTCTGTGTTTTGTGAGAGACTGTAATGTGAAAACTGACCACTTTGAAGAATTGGGATAACATGCTTTCATATACAAAATATTTTTTCCCAACTTTTTACCAAAATTCTGGTTCAGAGTAGAACAAAAATTAATTTACTTACTGATTTATTTGTTTGCTTACCAACAAGATGAAAAAAGATGAATGGTACTGAGCTTTCACTTCACTCCATAAATTTTGAAAGTGATTTTCAGATTACAGAATTACGTGGCTCAATTTTCAAAGACATAGGAGCAGTCCCTAATTACAATGACTCAATGGCATAAAAAGAATAGCTCCTGGAAACTTGCCAATAATTGTTTATCTCCTCTTCTTTCCACCCATTTTTCTTCTTTCTGTCTTGTATACCAACTTACATTCTATATTCTGTTTGTTTTTACTTGCACATTTAAAATTCAGTATACGGTCACAGATCTGTATGTACCGTTTCTGGCCCTGATCCTGCTAGTGGATATGGCCAAAGCCCTTCCTTCATGCCTAATGCAACATTCCATTAATTTCAGTGGAACTGTGTTCAGGTACAAGGACATAGCCACAGGATCCAATTGCAGGATAAGACTCTAAATCTCTTCACTGCAGCATGCTTTGGTACGCCATTTTCACAGCCGATGAGCCTCATTTACAGATCTGAGAATGAATATCCTGTTTTTTTATTACTAATTAATTTTTAATTTTGCCTTGCGCTAATGCCTTGTCAAAAGAAAGAGGAAAAAGTACAGGATTGCAATACTTAGCGTTTAGCTCCTGACAAAAAACGGTTTAAGCTGGAAAAATAAATGTTTAGGATAAAGTATTCATAGAGAGGATTACTTGCAAATACCAGGTTTCTCTATATTTATATTCACTGTCTGCACTATAACCCCTTTTTATTTGGGGATCTCAAAGTACTTTACAAACCTTACTTTAATTAGACCCTGGTACGGTGGATACCTGACATATACCTTGCAGGTAGGTGATTGAACTGAGGCACAGAAATGTAAATGATGCTAAGCCCATAAAACAATAGATTAGTATGCTTGCATTCCTTTGTTCTGATGCTGATAATATTCATTGTATTTATTTAAATATCTTTCACGTTGTGTGTGTGTGTGCACATACACCTGCATATGCTTTTCTATGATTTATATTTTTAAAAAATCAAAATTAAATTTAAAAAGATGTTAAATGACTTCCCTGAAGTCACAAAGGGAGATGGGGGTAGAATTAACTCCTCACTTCTAGTTTTCTCCTTCATTCAACAGACTACACAATTCTTTCTCTATAAAGCTTATGATACAAAACCCAGTGAAGTCGATTGGGATCTTTCTATTGAGTGGACTTTGAACCAGGCCCCAGAGCGTTAACCTGTATGTTTGAAAATGGCCCTTTCCTTACAAATAAAAGGAATTTTCATTGTGGGGCCAATTCCACTTCTTTGGGTTTGGCTTTCCCAACAGTTATGTATTATTGTAACCCATATGCCTAAAAAAGGCTATCTCTTTGAAAGACCTACTGAGGGTGGGTTACTGTTGCTGGGCAGATTAGCTACCCACAACCAGAAACTTCTGGAAGCAGGGAGTGGTAGCATTTTGAGCATGCTCCATAGGGTTCCCTGCTGGTGTGATGTGTTGTGGTCAGCGAGATCACATGAGAGCTGCAGTGTGTGCAGACAGCAGGCAGGAGCTGTGTTGAGAAGAGCCCATGTGCTCAGTTTTCATAAGAGAAGCTGAGCCAGGAGTGAACAACAAGATGTTTTCTCCCTCCTATGGAGTCTTCTGCAGCAGACTTTGGGTACATGCATACGGGACTGAGGGCTGGTTAACCAGTGAGCTGACCAGATGGTGCTGGTCCCAAAGGAGAAGGAGAAGCCTGCATGGAATTCTACAGAAGATTCCTGCAAAGAAAGAAGAGGACAGCTATTTCTTGTCACTCAAGCCTCTAGACTTGAACAAAGACTAGCTGAGAGTTGGGTGAACTCCACCTGGACTTTAGGACTCGCGGGTATCTTTCATGCAGGGTTTCTGTAGGGATTGTTCTGTTTAACTTTATTTTGTTTTATTAGGATAAGGTTTATTTAGTTAGTAGTTAATAAAGTTCATTGTTAGGTTTTTTTGGTAGTATTTTAATATAACTCTGAGCAATCTTTGCTGTGAGTCCCATATAGACTGGATCCTGGGTCTCCAGCTGCTTTCTCCATAGGGATTGGGGTTTATTTCTGTGAGGCACTGGAGAAGGACAATTAAATTAATTTTAGCCCACCTGGAGCTAAATGGCATTATCAGTGCCATATAAAAAGTGAAATGTTACTTTCTAGTTAGTAGTTATCCTTTGAGGGTATCTCTGTGTTCCTACACATAAGGTTTTATTTATATAGCTATTTATTTGCTCTGTCCCTTAGAATAGCTTAGATCCTAACCACTATCTACAAACAGGTCAGCTCAGCACAGATTTCCTAAGGTGCCCTAAAACCACCCTATATAACAATAAAATCCCTTATAAATGGGAAAATAGAAAGGCTCCAAAGAAGATTTAATATGTCAGTTTATGGTGCATTGGTTCTATGCTTATGCAAATAACTACACCGTGCATTTTGGCATTTCATGAATAAACCACGTGTAGTAGACATTGGTGCTCACAGATATTCATATTCTGGCAGTGTCATTCCCATGACCCCTGATAATGGTTTATTTACTTGTTTTGTTTTGTTTTTTGTTTTAATAACCTCAGTTCTAAATGGAAGAGTTCAGATTCGTGATTGGAGAGAAGAGAAACGATCAAAGCAAACCAAGCCAGAAGTAAAACGAAGATTTTCTGCTGATGCTTTTAAAACACGTCTCTGTTGGTTTTTCATTCATCATCCTGATGGCTGTTCTCTGACTTCTGAATCCTGTCCATATGCTCATGGGACTGAGGAGCTGAGGCAATTTCAGATTATGAAAAAGAAAAAACACGCACAGTAATAAAGTTCTGCTGGTTAATCTGGTTAAACAGCACAAATAAATGGATTTCTGGTTTATTTAATGGACTTCAGAATCCATTAACAATGTATAAAAGACTGTTTATCTCTTATGTATATGTACATTGTATTTAGCCAGTTTCTTACAAATCTCCCTTCAATTTGAACTGATTGTTTCCTTTTTAGGGATTTCATAGACAATTTTTAAAATGTTGAAATCCAGATGAAAATGTCAATGATTTGCTTTTTAAAATTTGATTTCAGATAACATCCTGAAAGTATAGGATTTTACAGGTGCCAGCAATCTCCCTCCTGCACTACAGGAGGAGGCGAGGCCAGCAGGGGAGAGGAGCCACTCCATGTGCACCTCTTGCAGCCCCAGACCCTGCTGGGCTGTGGGGCCAACAAGGGAAAAGAGCATGTGGTTTTGTGGCCCCAGGCTCTGCAGGGGAGCAGGGCCAGTAGGGGAAAAGAGCTGCCATCTTGTGGCCCCAGAGCCCACTGGGGGGCGGGGCCAGCAGGAGGGAGCAGCCAGGGCATTCAGCTGTGCTGAGCGGCGCCTCAGGGCCAGGAGCCCTGTGTGCCTCAGAATGGGCCCGTGTGACATCTTTTGCACGAATGCTGGGTGTTGCCGACCCCTGGCTTACATAATTCTAACCTTTCTCTCAGTGACAAGACTTAACATTTATCACACAACATGTCTCGTCATCCTCCAACTGGTTAAGCTCATCTCTGGTGGAAGATGTCATTTTCTTTATAGGGCAAAAGTCTTCTGTATTAATTAGTGTAATCTAGTGTAAAGTGATTCTGAGAATTCACTGTCCAGTCTCCAGGACAATGAGATGTTTTAATCCTGGCCTGACAGGATTGTTCCATCCAGAGTATGCTGAGACAAAGACCCCTGCTATTGTGGAACCAGTTGTGAGGAAGCTCACTATGACAGGCTTTTGTGTGTAACTCTACTGCTAGTAGACACAGCAGCATGAAGCAGTGGCTGGAGATTGAAGAGAAGAAATGTGTAGCCAGGAGTGTCAATCGGATGGTGAAAGCAATGATGTAGAGCTTGGGTGCAGGAATGGAGGCAGGATCCAGGAGTGAGACTGAGAAAGTGTGTCTGGTGGAAAGGGGAATTGAAGGTACAACAAAAGTGAGTGGTGGTAGCAGTACAGAGGAAGTGGGAGGTTGAGAAGGAATGAAGTAGGGCAAGGATGGAAGGGCTACTGGAGGAGGAATGCAGACAGAGACAATCTTTTGCAAAACTGCTCTGAAGTCACACCTAGCATTGCTTTAATAATGGTCCACTGTATGCGGAAAAGAAGACAAGGCAGTAAAGACTGATTCCTCTGACTCCATAGGAGAGACGAGCTGGCCTCAAATATCTTTTCCCTTGCCAACTTCCGTTTCCAGGGAATGTGGGTATTACAGGCCTTCCCCCCAGTCTCTCTGCTGTGTGACGTAAGCTACAGTGTGCGTCTTGTCCCTTTTATATTAACAGTTTAGCATTGGCTACATGAATGCAGAGCAAAAAGGATCTAGTCAAGTCATGTGCTTGGAAGGAAATAGTCAAGTCATCCAGGACTTGTACCCCATTTTGAGGGGAGGTTTGATGGAGATGGGAGCCCTCTAAAACAGTGCTGATATTGCAATAAAATCCATGGGGGAGTGATTGAATGGAATGATGCAAAGAGCAGCTCTCCTTGGTGTGATCCCTCCCACTTAATCATGGCCCTCAGAGGCCCTGCTTCAGGAAAGGAATTAACTTTGTACTTAACTTATGGAATGTGCATAAATACAGACACACCTAAAATATGAAATTCATGCCTAGGGTGAGAGAGGAAGGTTAGTATGCCAATTTTTGCTCTTTGAGCACCTCTCTAGCAAATGCAGAAAGGATGCTGAGGCCCATCAGCACACTGAATTTATAAATATATACTTGACTAGACCACTCTGAACTAATTTTAAACATACCCTTTCTCCATCTATTGTAGTTTTCTTATAATTGGTGTACCATACAGAATGACTTCCTCTGTATAAGTATGTTTTTTGCAGTCCCTGCTACCAGTCCAGAAACTTGTCATCAATAATTCATGATTGCTTTCCCCCTCCCTGCTTGGCATCTCTGAAGGCAACAAACCCAGTCAACAAATCTCGTTCAATTAAAGAACTTTCCCATTGACTTGAAAAGAATTGGGAGAAACATCCTCCCCTCTCATGCTCTTTCATCAAAATGTTAGCCTCATAAATAATTGCTAGCTGTAGATATGGGGTTAGGTCGAGAGGAGGGTTACTTTATCTACCCTGTCATTTTGTCTATGGTCCACTGTCTCAGAATGGCATTTATACAATACACAACTTCTGCAATAAGTTAAGAGACTTGCTCAGCAAGGAGTAATCCTACTTCTAAGGATTAAAGGCAACTGAAAAAAACAGTGATACAAAACCACAAAGCCCCATAAATGCATGTGATATTTTCCCTTGTACTTCCTGGTTCTCTAGCCTCGTCCCTTGCTTTGATAACATGATCTTATTTGAGTTTTATCATTACAGATGAAAGAAAATTTTAAAAATAGAGTTGCACCTCCCTCTTAGAGTGCATGATGAAAGATGTCTTGATAGATTTCTAGTCATAAAAAAGCACTAGATGACTGCTCCTGTTCAGACATGCTATGGTTGGAAAATGCCTGAAAAATAATTTCTATTTTGTTCGTTTTACAAATATGCATATGAAGTTGGTATTGCAGGTTTAATTACTGAATAATATGACCCATTAGTAGATATACAAGATTTAGAGGCTGTGGTTCCAGGAATGATTACAGCTAATTTGGTAGCAACCATTGGCTTCAAGGTAGATTGAATAATGAAAAAAAAGTCACTCTATTAGAATGTGGTTTGGACCTAATCTCACCTTCCTTTCTCCTCATCTCCCCCCACCCACCCAAAAACCCGAACAACTAAGTTTGTCCATATTATAAGTGATATTTGAACCATGATTTTGTGGGCAGAATAAATATATCATTAAAATGTAATGGTGGATGATTAACAGTTCCAAAAAAGACATTGGAATAGGAAGTATTTCTCAATCAACGGAAATTAAGGATAAAAAGAAATCTATGTCAAAGCAGCATATATAGCAAATATTTGTGTCCCATTCCCTATGGCAAGTAATGGGTTATTATTGACACACATGACTACTCAGCTTTCCAAGAACTTGGTCCAGCCAAAGCTGGACATCAATCTGTAGCATCCTGATATGATGGTAATTTACGGTAGGCATTATTTAAGATACTTTCACACAAAAGTTTTTGTGAAAGATTCAAAAACATAGCTCTGTTATGATATGCTATTCTAGAATACAGGAACTGGGTAGCAATAAGTACACCTCTCACGGTGTTCACTGTGGTCTTTTTTTAGAAACCAGCTAGAGCAGAAGTGTGTATATATAGGTAGACCAGGGGTCAGCAACCCCCGGTACGCATGCCAGAGGTGGCACGCGGGCTGAGCCTGAGCGGCACATGGAGCCGCTCAGGCTCCCCTGCTGGCCCTGCAAACTGTGTGGCCAGCAGCTGCGGCACGCGGCTGAGGGTCCCTGCTGGCCCCACCACTTCGCAAAGGTTGCTGACCCCTGAAGTAGACCTTGTCTGTTGTGAACTATTTTGGTGATCACTGTTATAGAATCATGAAGTCGCAGGACTGGAAGGGACTTTGAGAGATCATCTAGATCAGTTCACTCCACTTATGGCAGGACCAAGCATTATCTAGTCCAGTGTTTCTCAGCTGGTGTTCCACGGAACATGGGTGCTCTGCAGGCATAGTGAAGGTGTATTGCGATCAACCTGGGAACTGAGAGGGGAGAGAGGGAAGGAGCAACGCGGTAAGCCGACACGTGCCTGGGAGATTTAAAATGCTCCAACCGCAACAAAGCTTCCAGGCACACGTCTCCATCTGCCACAGCCTTGCTCATTTGCAGCAGTTGGAGCATTTTAAGTTTCCCACCACTATTACCACCAGCATTGAAATCGCTTGGACATAACTTCCATGGTAAGACCTTTGATGAACCTTACTCCAAGAACTGATGTACTTTGTTCGAACATGAAGACCCAAAATTCCCATTAAAACATGAGTAATATTATTTTCAGTTTTAAATTGTGTGCATAATCATTATGCATCTATTTTTCAGAAATAAATGTACGTTATAGTTGTAAAATTATATTTAATTCGGTTTCCTGAATTGTTTTGGCAGAAATGCGTTATACGCAGATATTACAAACAATACAGGCAGTATATATCAGCTTTTTCAAGAAAGTTTTCATCAGGTGGTTCCACATAAAGTATTTAATACCTTTTAGGTGTTCCCTGATCCATTAAAGGTTGAGAAACACTAATCTAGTCCATCAATGTTTATCTAACCTGCTCTCTTAAAAATTTCCAGTGATGGAGATTCCATAGCCTACATAAGCAATTCCAGTGGTTAACTGCCCTGACATTTAGGAATTTTTTTCTTAATGTCCAATCTAAACTGTTCTTGCTGCAATTTAAGCCCGCTGCTTCTTGTCCTAACTTCAGAAGTTAAGGAAAACAATTTTTCTCTCTCCTCCTTGTAACAGCATTTTGTGTACTTGAAAACTTGCGATGTCTCCTCTCGGACTTCTATTCTCCAGACTAAACAAACCCATTTTTTCTATTTTCCCTTATAGGTCATGTTTTCTAGACCTTTAATCATTTTTTGTTGTTCTTTTCTGGACTGATCCCTTTTTGCAGTATTATTTCCTTTGCAGTCATTTCCCATTTTGTATTATGTGCAACTGCTTGTTCCTTCCTAAATGGAGTATTTTGCATTTGTTCTCATTGAATTTCATCCTATTTTCTTCAGACCATTTCTCCAGTTTGTCCCGATCATTTTGAATGTTAATCCTTCAGAATGAGGCCTTGTACACACTATAGAGTTATCGCGCGGTAAGGCTTAAATATCAAGTATCCACACAGGAAAGCTTCTTGTTGCGTGGCAACAGCCTGTTGCTGCGCAACATGTAAACCACCCCAAACGAGGGTGGTAAGCCTTACCACGGAACAGTTTTCCGTGGTACTGCCTGTGTGGACGCTTCTTGCACAGTTGACAGCCTCCAGAAATGTCCCAGAGTGCCAAACCGGGCCACTCTGGGACATTGGAGCTGTCAAATATGTCAATTTCACTGCTTTAGCTGAGCAGTGAAATTGACACATTAAAATTGCCAGGTTCAGCAGCTGGGGGGTTGGCTGGCTGGATCGGTGAGGGCAGCCGGTTCAGGCCACCCCCCTAGGTCAGTCCTGGGGCTGAGCTAGGGGGGTGGTACGAACTGGCTGCTCTCGTTGGTTCAGGCCACCCCCCTAGTGAAGCTGCAGGGCTTCGGGTGGTGGCGGGAGCAGCTCCCACTGCCACCCAAAGCCGCGGGGCTGAGCTAGGGGGCTGGCTGTGGGCAGTGCATGGCGGGACAGGTGCCCACCATGCACTGCTCTTGTATCGCAAAGGAGCGTTCACACGGTGAACGCTCCTTTGCAATATAACCAGCAGGTGTGTACACACCAAAGCGCTATATTTATAGCGCTTTCCTTGTCCCGCAATAGCTTTTATTGTAGGATAAGCTTGTAGTGTGTACGTACCCTAAGTGTATTTTCTATGCCATTATCTAAATCATTAATGAAGAGATTGCACAGAACTGGACCCAAGACAGATCCCTGTGAGACTCCACTCGATATGTGGGATGTGAACCACTGATGACTACTCTGAGAATGATTTTCCAACCAGTTATGAACCCACCTTATAGTAGTTACATCTAGGTTGTATTTCCCTACTGTGTTTATAAGAAGGTCATGTGAAACATTATCAAAAACTTTACTGAAGTCAAGATAGGCCTCATGTACCACTTCCCTCCATCAACAAGGCTTTTTACCCTGTCAAAGAAAACTATCAGGCTCGTTGACATGATTTGTTCTTGACAAATCCATGCTGACTGTTACTTATCACCTAATTATCTTGTAGGCATTTGCAAATTGCTTGCTTAATTATTTGCTCCATTATCTTTCTGGGTACTGAAGTTAAGCTGATTGATCTGTAATTTCCTGGATTTTCTTTTATTTCCTTTTAATAGACTGGCACTATATTTACTCTTTCCCAGTCCTCTGGAATCTCTCCTGTCTTCCACGAGTTTTGAAAGATACTGGCTAATGGCTCAGATATCTCCTCAGTCAGCTCCTTGACCTTGAGTATATTTAATCAGGCCCTGGTGACTTGAAGACATCTAACTTTTCTAAATAATTTTTAACTCATTCTTTCCCTATTTTAGCCTCATGTCCTACCTTATTTTCGCTGGCATTCACTGTGTTAGATGTCAGATCACTACTAGCCTTTTTGGTGAAAACTGAAACAAAAAAGTCATTTAGCACTTCTGTCATTTCCACATTTTCTGTTATTGTTTTCCCTCTCCGCCATTGAGTAACGGGCCTATCCTGTCCTTGGTCTTTTTCTTGCTACCCTATATGTGTCTAGTTAGTTTTAATCTCATTTTATGCCTTGGTCTTTCTAATTTTGTCCGTACATACTTGTGGTGTTTGTTTATATTCATCCTTTGTAACTTGACTTAGTTTCCACATTTTTGTAGGACTCTTTTTTTGAGTTTCAGATCATTGAAATTCTTCGTAAGTCAGGTTTCTTGCCACACTTCCCATCTCTCCTACACAGTAATAATGTCTCTTTGAAAAAGTGCCAACTCTCTTGAACTGATTTTCCTCTTAGATTTGCTTCCCCTGGGATCTTACCTACCTTGAATTTGCTAAAATCTGCCTTCTTGAAATCCATTATATTTATTGTGCTGTTTTCATTCTACCATTCCTTAGAATCATGAACTCTATCATTTCATGATCCCTTTCACCCAAGATGCCTTCCACTTTCAGATTCTCAATCAGTTCCTCTCTATTTGTCAAAATTAAAGCTAGAACAGCCTCTCCCCAAGTAGCTTTCTCCACCTCCTGAAATAATAATAGTAAAGGTATCCAATACATTCCAAGAATGTGTTGGATGATCTGTGCTCGGCTGAGTTATTTTCCCAACAGATGTCTGGGTAACTGAAGTCTCCCATTACCACCAAGTCCTGTGCTTTGGATAATTTTGTTAGTAGTTACATGATCATCCACCTCTTCTTCCTGGTTGGCTGGTCTGTAGTAGACCCTTCCCATGACATCACCCTGTTTTTTATCACTTCTATTCTTACCCAGAGGCGTTTAACAAGTCTCTCTTATTTCCTTATCAACCTCCATCCAAGTATGTACACATTTGATATGTAAGGCAACACCTTCCCTTTTTCTTGCCTGTCCTTTCTGAGCAAGGGGTACCCTGATATGCCAATATTCCAGTCCTGCATATTATCCTGCTACCTCTTTGTGATGCCACCTCTCATAGTGGTGTTCATTAACTAACATTTCAAGTTCTTCCTGCTTATTCCCCTACTTCTCACATTAGTATACAGACACATAAGATGCTAATTTTATAATTTGACATACCCCCCGCCCCTGCATGTTTTCTCTTGTCTCTCTCTTATTCCTGACATAATGACCCAGGCTCCCCGCAGAGTCTGACCATTCCCCCAGGTCTCCGTGCTTTTGACTTACCTGTGGGCTTTTGTTACTTGTCCTTGTTAAACCTAGTTTAAAGTCCCCCTCACTAAGTTAGCCAGTGTGAATCCAAATATACTCTTCCCCTTCCTCAATAGGTGGGTCATCCTCTGCTTAGCAATTCTTCCTGGAACAGTATCTCCTGGTCAAGGAAATTGACACCTTCATGGTAACACCATCCTCTCATTTAGGTATTCACCTCCAGGCTGCATCTGTCACTATCTGGGCCCCTACCTTAGACTGGAAAAGATCAAAGAAAACACCATGTGCGCCCACAACTCCTTTATACTTGTTCCCAGAGCCCTTAATCACTCCTGATCTGCTCAGGGTCCTACCCAGAAGTATAATTTAGTGCCCACATGGATGAGTAGCATAGGTTGGTGGTCAGAGGGATGGATGATCCTCAATAATCCCTCAGTAACATCTTGAATACAGGCCCTTCACTGGGATGCCATGTCATGATGACAGATGGGTGCCTCCAGCCCCTCAGAAGAGAGTCACCAACCACCACTATCCTACATTTCCTCCTGGTAGTAGTGGCTGTGATGCTCCCAGCCTTGAGGGTATATGGCTTCTCCATCTTTGAGGGTGATTGCTCATTGGGTATGAGCAGACCATGCCTCCTGCCAGAAGGAACTACTACCCAGTCTGCTCCCTGTGACAGACCCACATCCTCCACCCCCAATGGCATGACAGCAGTTCTCTCTAGCTGGTTAGCTTCCTAAGCCTTGGATGGCTCCATATAATTATAAATACTCTCAATGAATTCCTCATAGGAACAGATGCTCTTCAGCCTAGCCACCTCCTCCTGTAGCTTTCCCACATGCTTCCTGAGAGTTGCCACTAGCAGATATCTTTCACACTGCATGGTCCCCCCAGCCTGGCTTTCTGAGAGTGGGAAATGCAGGTCACAGTCTGCAAATACACACTAGTAGCTGCGTAGAGGTTTGCATGGTCTGGTTCTTTATCTGAGTGCAGGTGCAGGTAGAGGAGGCATGAGCAGTGTTGGTACTGATGATGCTGCCCTCCCAAACCATAGTGATTATATTCTAACTCCTTCTCAAACCCCCCTGTTTGCAGTTCCCTGTTCTCTAGCTCCCCGTGGTCACTTAGCCTCTGGTTTTTAAGGTCTTCTCTCCTAGGTCAACCCTACCCCTTTGTTGATCAGAAGGTGATCAGGAGGCTGAATTGAGGTGATTCAGGCTGATCCAGAGAACAAAGGTTCAAACAGTTCTCAACACACAATCCCAACTGACCCTGTAACTTTAAATAATCTGAAAGAGAGAGGAGAAATACATGACACCCCTCTAACACAAATGGCCAAACAAAGTCACCCCAAGATTAGTACTGCCATGTTGTTCATTTAGCACGGGGATTTCCTCTTCCCCCTCTCAAATGCTTCTGTTTGCAATCCCTTGGTTGCTCTGTCTCTGGCTTAAAAGACCTTCTCTCCTAGATTATTCGGACACCCCCATGCTCATCTGATTGCTTAATATGATGTTTGTTATATTAAGAGCAAAATATATCAGGGCTCTAGTGTTCAGTTACCCTCTTCCCATAACCATCACTTTATTTCTGAGTTATAAATGAGCTATAGGATGAAACATGATAAATAATGGCAGCTCCTACCCGAATTGTATTCTAATTGGTTTCAACGATTTTAAATAGATGAAGTCAAGCTTCAGACTTTTTTTTTAAGGTGTGTAGTAATAGTTTAAGAACAAATCCTATCTACGATGCTAGTTGTTCAGGAGTCAATGGATTCAGGCTATCTGCATTATAGTTACTTAATGGTTCCAATAATCTACTTTGCACTCACCTCACTACATGCTGCAGGGTTAAGCCATGGTCTGCTGTAACTGACTGCAGCCTCGTACACTTTTTAAGTAAAATCTCATTCTCATCCAAGTCCCATTGAGTATCACTGCCTATTAACTAGTTAGATACTTGCTATTTAAGGAAACAAAAGGCAGATAACCAGAATTTTGAGGATTCCAATACATGCATTTCTGTTTTAACCAGAAAACTTTCTAATTGCTAACTTGTATCGCCTGAATCATGTACAGAAAGACACTACCCCATCTCCAAGAACAACTGTGAGACAACTGCATCCAGGATGCAGACTTCAAAATGTTATTACTCAATGAGCAAACATGGCTCTGGATGGAGACATTTGCTTGCTTTTTTCCCAGGAATAAAACATCAGCAGTTCACAGGGTTCTAAAGTTGTCTATTATTCAACACAAAAATATGCCTCTAATCTTTTGAACTTGGGGATCCTCTCCATAACAATGTGTTTATCTCACTAAAACTAGCAGAGCAGTAGCAGCAATCTGAGAGAGCCCCTTATTTCCAATACTATGATAGAGACTCATGGAACAGCCTGGGCAGGATCCTTTTCATTTTGAACTTTGATTTTTAAGTACAGCTTAGCATGTTGTCACTTGCCAGGACTTGAGATTGTTAAATAACTGCCTTGTTTTGGACATCCTAACTCTTAATATGAACATGCAAGGTCTTGGGATATTTCTGTTACATTATGAACCTCCACCAGTCTGGTCCAGTCTCCATTCCAAAATGTGTTGAATTTACATTGAAGTGTCGTATTGTTTTCGGAAAGATCCCTTTTCCGTTTTCTC
The DNA here is from genome assembly GCA_007922175.1 of Pelusios castaneus. Classification (NCBI taxonomy): domain Eukaryota; kingdom Metazoa; phylum Chordata; order Testudines; family Pelomedusidae; genus Pelusios; species Pelusios castaneus. Next base: position 8,674,702 of record ML685851.1, read on the forward strand.
AAATGCTTTATACATCAAATATATGCATCTTTACTCTCAAAGCCCTTTTGTCTAGATCTGTTGGGATCAATTCTGGTCTCATTCACACTGGTGTAAATATGGAGGGACTCCACAAAGGCCAATAAAACTGCAGGAGTATGAGAGAAGAAACATTTATCCCTTTCTCCAAAGAGCCATTTTTCATGTTGATGCTGTGCTGGTCTCCAGTCCGACCAGCAGGTGGCACAAGTTAAGAAGGTACTGTTAGGAGCTTCTCTGTCATTAGCTGGGTTGTAGGAGAGTATGGTTGAAGTATAGAGAGGCTGGAGAAGCTGACTGCTGCAGGGGAGGCAGACACAGATATATGACAGCTCTGGCTGCATTAAAGTTATTGGACTTTTAGAGAATGTGGTCCCTCGTCATTCTTTAGGATACCCCTGATAGTATAATATTTTGTATCTAGCAAAATCTACTATAGCACTTTTATATTTCTAACCCCACCCACCTTCCTCAATCACCCCTGGCACTTAAAAATAAAATCTTCAGTGTGTTGCTGCTAAGCAAAACAAACAAAGAGTCTGGTGCCACTTTTAAAGACTAACAAATTTATTTATCGCATGAGCTTTCATGGGAGAAAATCCCACTTCGTCGGACGCTTGAAGATAAGGAACTTGCAGAATGGGAGGAACATAAATTTGTTTATTTAAAATTTTAGTTATTTTCCTCTTATTCTGTAAGTTCCCCATCCCCAGATTATGGTGGAAGGGACCTCAGGAGGTCACCTAGTGTAATCCTCCACTCAAAGCAGGGCCAACCCCAACTAAATCTTCCCAGCCAGGAAGATTTGTCAAGCCAGGCCTTAAAAATATCTAAGAATGGAGATTCCACCTCCATAGGTAATCCGTCCATCCAGCTTGGCCTGCTGATGTGGGAGGGGGAGGAAGAGGGGCAATTGCCCAGCAATCTAAAAGAGCCTGGGCCACTTCCACCTGTGGCCCCACCCACACTCCCTCTCTGCTCCATGCCCTGCCCCTCTGCTAGCTGCATCTCTCCTTCCCCCTGTTCCTCGCTCACCCTCCCTGGTGATTGTTCTGTGCCTGGGAGAAGGGGGAGTGTGGAACAGAGGACTGGGGCAAAGAGATGCGGCAGTGAGTGTGGTGGGGAGGAGGTCTGAGGTGGAGTGGGGACAGGGCCTAGGCCAGAAGAAGCAGGACAGGACTTTTCTACCTGGGAGCCTGGAATTGCTGTCAGTGGGTCTGCATCCAGCTGCTATTGAGACAGTAGGAGTTTTTCCACTGATTGTGGTGGGAGCTGGAATGGGCACCCATATCTTTCCCCTACATTGAAGGTAGCCAGAAGAAAAGGACAGGCTAAGACTGCAGTTCCATCTAGAATTTTTGAGAGCAAGTATGGGGCTGGAGAATGACACTAGTCACCCCATATTCAACTTCTTATCTCTAAGTAAAAGCACCAAATTTCACTAAGGTTGGGACACAGATCTTTGGCCACCATGCACTCAAGGTCTCCTGGTTAGGTGTGTCCAGGGAATGAAATTACCAATTTCTAAACATAAGGGAGAAAAGAGCTTTTGTCAGTTTTCTAGCACTTTTCCAAAGGAGTTTAACTGTAATCTGTACCTGATACCACTTGCAAAGCTGATTTTCACGGTGACTCAAGTCATTGAAACATCCTTCTCTGTTTAAACACTGAAGTGCTTTTTTTTTTTTACAGTAAATATTTATTCTTTGGTTTATATTAGAAAAAATACTTGGTTCATGTATCTAAGGATTAATTAGTATAGGTTGATCCATGTTTTATTTGTGTTACGGTTTTATAGCCTCACAAAAGATGATAAATTGGAAATCACTATTAAACTGATGAGAGAATGATGGAAAAGGTTGTGGCTACAGTCAGAAAGGCTCACAAGGTGCTAGTTTTTGATCCCAGGAAAAGAGATTTGTTGGTAGACTGGCAAGGACAGCAGTTTAGACTGGAATCATAGAATCATAGAATAATAGGGTTGGAAGGGACCTCACGAGGTCATCTAGTCCAACCCCCTGCTAAAAAGCAGGACCACTCCCCCTAAATCACCCCAGCCAGGGTTTTGTCTAACCGAGCCTTAAAAATCTCCAAAGATGGAGATTCTACCACCTCCCTAGATAGCCCATTCCAATGCTTCACCACCCTCCTAGTGAGAAAGTTTTTCCTAATATCCACCTTGACCTCCCCAGTTGTAATTTGAAACCATTGCTCCTTGCTCTGTTCTCCGTTACCCTCGAGAACAGCCTAGGTCCCTCCTCTTTGGAGCAACCCTTCAAGTAGTTGAAGGTTGCTATCAAATCTTCCCTCAGTCTTCTCTTCTGTAGACTAAATAAGCCTAGTTCCTTTAGTCTCTCCTCATAAGTCATCTGCCCCAGCCCCCTAATCATTTTTGTTGCCCTCTGCTGGACTCTTTCTAATTTGTCCACATCCTTTCTGTAGTGGGGAGCCCAAAACTGGACACAGTATTCCAAATGCGGCCTGACCAGTGTCAAATAGAGGGGAATTATCACATCCCTCGATCTGCTGGCAATACTCCTACTGATGCAGCCTAATATGCCATTGGCCTTTTTGGCAACAAGGGCACACTGTTGGCTCATATTCATCTTCCCGTCCACCATAACCCCCAGGTCCTTTTCTACAGCGCTGCTACTTAGCTGATCGGTCCCCAGCCTGTAGCAGTGCATGGGATTTTTCCATCCTAAGTGCAGGACTTTGCACTTGTCTTTGTTGAACCTCATGAGGTTTCTTTCGGCCCAGTGTTCCAATTTGTCCAAGTCTCCCTGGATCCTGTCCCTGCCCACTAGAGTATCTACCATTCCCCCCAACTTGGTGTCATCCGCAAACTTACTAAGCACGCAGTCTATTCCATCATCAAGATCATTAATGAAGATGTTGAATAGAACCGGCCCCAGGACCGACCCCTGGGGCACTCCACTCATTACCGGTTGCCAACCAGACATCGAGCCATTGATTCCTACCCGCTGAGCCCATTGATCTAACCAGTTTTCAATCCACCTTACGGTCCACTCGTCCAACCCAAACTTCCTTAACTTGCCGATGAGAATGCTGTGGGAAACCGTATCAAAAGCCTTGCTAAAGTCAAGGTATACCACGTCAATGGCTCTTCCCGCATCCACAAATCCAGTCATCTCATCATAGAAGGAAATCAGGTTGGTCAGGCACGATTTGCCCTTGGTGAATCCATGTTGACTGTTCCTGATCACTCTATTTTCCTCCAAGTGTTTCAGGATGGATTCCTTGAGGACCTGCTCCATGATTTTTCCCAGGGATTGAGGTGAGGCTGACCGGTCTGTAGTTCCCCGGATCCTCCTTTTTCCTTTTCTTAAAGATAGGTACTATATTTGCCTTTTTCCAGTCCTCTGGGACCACCCCCGTTCGCCACGAGTTCTCAAAGATAATGGCCAGCGGCTCTGCAATCACTTCCCCCATCTCCCTCAGCACCCTCGGATGCAGTTCATCTGGCCACATGGACTTGTGCACATCCAATTTCATTAAGTGTTCCCTAACCTGACTTTCCATCACCGAGGGCCACTCTTCTTTCCATTCCGCGTTACGCCGTGTAGCAGCCTGGGTGCTGGCCCTCCGTGTGAAGACTGAAGTAAAAAAAGCATTGAGTACTTCAGCCTTTTCCGCATCATCCTCCATGAGGATGCCTGATGCCTGCCCCATTCAGTAAGGGACCTACACCACCTCTGATCCGTTTCTTGTTGCTGATATACTTATAGAACCCCTTTCTGTTATCCTGTTATGGAGTACTGTGAATATACATACAAATCACCCTAACAGGGCTAGTTCCTACTGAAGAGGGAGCATTTTGCTTTAATGGACAGCAGTTCATTCACTAAGTATATGTGAGGTTGATGGTATTTAAAGAGAGTCTCATTCAATATTCCTCCTCCAGAATGGCCAGGGCAATAGGTTTGGCAGGAGGTGAGAATAGGACCTATGTGCCAGATGATAATCTCTTCTGTCACGTAAATCCATAGAGTGAGTCTGAATTAACATGGAAGTAACCCATGTCTGAAACTGACCCTCAGTCATACATCAACTCTCTTGTTAAGGATGTGATTCTTCACAATTAAGTCAACGGGAGCATTGCCATTAAGTTCAGTGGATCAGGATCAAGCCTTTATGTAGGATCATGTTCCCTTTCTTTCTCTATTCATATATACACAGCACATCACATATGCACTTTGAAAGATCATGCCATTTATCTATTAAAGCAGGTAATCAAGTTTGTTTGGAAAGGGTTGTCTTTCATAAACCTGACTGCAGGTGGGAAGACATTTTCCCCTCTGCCATGCCGTCTGGCGTGGCTCTTCACCATGAGTGTCCGCAGGGCAGACTGTCGAGAAACCAGGCAGAGATCTGAAGCTGGTGGTATGTTCTATAATTTGCTTTCACCAACCCAGTAACAAGTGTGAATTCCTATAGTACTTCACCAGTCTTACCATTGAGCGACTAGAGTCCTCTAGAGCAATCTAGTCTATTTTGCCATTTAGGCAAGCTAGACTTAGTGCTTGATGGTTACTATACATTAAAGATCACAAAATATTTAGGTTGCTCCCAGTCCCAAGAGATCAGTCATTTACCCCAGGTCAATTTATACCTTAGATCTCATATCAAAGACAATGCTTTTAGTCAATCCTATAATAAACTATCTAAGGATTTATTCATGAAGAAATGAGAGCGTTATTAAAGGGTTAAAGCAGGCAAGCGTACATAAATGAGTTACAGTCCATGGTTTCAAAAGCTGTAGTACTCTTTCAAGTCTAAATGTCTTTTTAGGGCTAACCTAAGTTGACTCTCAGGCCTCCCTGCTTCTGTTTTGTAACTCCGGTCCTGTGAAAGTCCAAACAGCAAAAGATGAAAAAAAAAATTGTCAGCTATTTTTATGTCTCTTTTCCAGAATTTAAGATAATGGGACAAGCTCTTTTGACCATCCTCTTCTAGGTGGCTTAGAAAACCCATCTTTTCCCCATTTGAAAATTTCACCTAAAACTCTTAGCACTTCACTAAGACAATGAAGTTGAAACTCTGTCATGATAAAAAATCTATATGCAAATAAAAGCTTGTGTAGATAAGAACCTGGAGTGACTGCACACTTTTTTTGTGTTCAGGGGCAACATAGGCATCTATAGTATAGGATTGTTACCTACACCCACTTGAAAAAGGTTTTACACCTTGTTTTAGGGAAATTACTTCCTGCAGTTAGTAATATAGAAATCTTTCCCTACTAAAATCTATCCATGATGTGAAAAATAGAAAAATGTTTCTTTAAGCTGCCCCTGGAAAAAAACAAAAAAGAGGGGAAAAAATCACACAATGATTGATTTTTATTTGTATTTTTTTCATTGGGGTATAAATTTAATTTTATGAGTCAGAGCCTGGCATTTGCAAAAAAGGTCCTGACCCATAAAATGCTAACTCTTGTTAATATATGTAATGAAGGTTAACAGTTGCATTTTTAGAACACTTCACTTGTAATTGTGCAATTTAGGCAGCAGAGTGTATCCATAGGAAAAGGCCTGATTGCAGGCAGAACACAGGAAAATGAAATGCTGTGCTCTTCATTACTGAACATGTCAACCACATCTCCATTTCTTCCCTGACAGAGATAAGGTGTGCTGACATGCATCTCCATGTGTACTTGCCTGTTTCTTTGTTGGCTTTTTGGTTTTGTTTTTTTGGTGGGGGAGGGCAGGCATAAGGCCAGCCTCTGTTTTGGACAATTTTTTTCTATTCATTGCAATACCTGAAGCAAATACGACTAAAGATGTAAGGCTATGGTTCTTTTATGTAAACAAACAAATAAATGGAATTGCAAAACAGGCTTATTCCCTCCCTCGATAAAAGCATTTCACATATAAATCCATTCTTACACACAAGTAGGCTGAATTGATTATTATTGCTGTATGCAGTGTTTTTGTAACCATATTGGTCCTGGGATATTAGACAGACAAAGTGGGTGAGGTAATATCTTTTATGGAAGCAACTTCTGTTGAGGAGAGAAACAGACAAACTTCTGAGCTTACACAGAGCAGGAAACTTACTCAGAGTGTCATAGCTAAATACAAGCTGGAACAGATTGTTTAGCATAACTTCTCAACATTTATTTCAGGGGACTAGGCAAGGTGAAGTGGCCCATTAATACTCCTCCAGTCATAAGGAAGAAATAAAAGGAGGAGGGAAGCAGCTGGGGGGAGGGGTGTGTTACAGATTGTTATAATAAGCCATAAATCTTAATTAAGACCACAATTATTAGTTATGAATTGAAGCTTCCAGGCATGTCTTTGAAAGTGTGTGCAGGTTATCTTTGAGGAGGGGGACTGACAGATCAGTGAGTTGTGGTGTCCACCCCACACCAAACCTGAGGGGGTAAATTAGGCCAATTAACCTACAAGCTGCACCTGGTGGAAAGTCAGGCTGTGTGCTAAGGATAATTATTGATGAAGGCCAGCTGAGGCAGGGTTTCTATTAAAGCCAAGGAGTTGAGGGTGGAGGATGGTTGCAATTATGTTTCTACATACAAGGGGAAGTGTAGTAGTCTGAGAAAAGCAGATGTCTGGTGAAAGAGCAGTAAGGTCAGAGAGGGATAGACCTGCACTGCTGGTTTGAGGGTTCTTGGATTTGAATCTGGTATAGAATTTGGGCCTTGGTGCCTGTTCTAGCCACTGTGGGAGTCAGAGAGTAAGCATGGAAGTAGAGATGGAAATTGCCTGAGACCTTGGAAGGTGAGAGCTGCTATCACAGAGAACTAAGCAACCAAGGAGAGGAACCAATCCTGACCAATCAGAAAGGGGCTGTGGGGTGGGTAACTGAGATAATGGGCTGAATTCACCCTAGGTGTGGCTAGTGGGGAGTTAATTCCCCAGAAGTGCCATGGTGGGTGGGGGGATGCCAAAAAGTGAGTAAGCAACCCTTGTGACAGTCAGATTGTGTGGCCACTTCATAAAAAGTGCTCACTGATAGAGATAAGAAAACCCCACACACCCTTCACCTGTCTTCCTGAGAATTCACTTCAGAGTGCTGTGATTATTTGGTTTCCCTCACACAGCTGCTATTGGGGCATTTAGTGCACTAGCTGAGATAGTCATGTGTGCAGGACCTTGAAAGGTGGTATGTGGGGTGGTGTAGTTAATCACTGTAGCCATAGAGCTACAGCTGCATCTATTCTGGCAGGGTTTAGTGCTGCTTTGAGCAGGGGTAGCCTGATTTGAAGTTGTTGAAACAGTAAAAAGAGCAAGCTTCTATCTTAAATCCCAACTTGATACAGAGTTTCAAAGCTAATCAGGGCTGAGAGCTGCAGAACTGTCTGTTACTGTGATTAAACTAGAACACTGAAAACAATTTACTCAAGACTGTAGGAGTGGTGATTTAAAAGACCCAGCCAACTCCCATTGAAGTGAGTGGAAAGATTCTTACTTAGTTTAGTGAACGATGGATTTGTGTGTCTAGTCGGAAATATCCAGTATATTTTGCTGATGTTGATGTTGCAAAACCCAGTAGTTCTGCTGTGCAGGGGCCTATTGGGCTGAATTCTGCTCACTTGCTTCATGGGGTCAACCATTTAAGCCATTTGGGTGGCTTGTGTGAATAGGTGAATGGAATTTAGCCTTTGCTTGGTTTGTACCTGTTTGAATCCCTTCGGTTCTTTGCTCTTTGTTTTAGCGTCATGCAAATCCAAGTACTCAAAGCAAACCACACTAATTACTGCTGAGATTTACATAGTTACAGAAAAAAAACCATGTCTTGCACCACTTCAGTGTAAACCCACAAATCAGCTCCAGTCTGTTTGAAAACTTAGTGGTTTAGTGGAAGGAAGAATTGTACTATTAAATGGAATCTACAAAAAGGAGTAGGGTTAAAGATGTAAAGTTTTAGCACTAGATCCATATTTTGCTGAAGTTCAGGAATGTTAGATGCAGGATTTTGCATTCAGCCTACAACAGATCCTTAGCTAATGTACATCACTATACTTCCATTGTTGTGGTTTTTTTTTAAACAAACAAAAAAAAACTCCTGCTGACTTTTACCAGCTGAGGATCTGGCTCAAAGTAGTCTTTCAAATTCAAATCCAACACTTAAGGCTTGTCTGCACCGGGAGTGGGATTGTAATTCAATCTTTAGGCTGTTGAATTTCAGAAGGTGAGTGATCACAGCAATTTGCTTGCTCAGGGTCTCATGTCCCCACTGCTCACCTTACTTCCTGACATGCATTGCACTGTGGGTAGTAGGCACAGGGGCTTGTGGGGAGATAATTGTCCTCTCCTCAATCCCCCTCCCCTCTTTTCTAAAGGGGGAAAAAAAGCAAGAAAAGCTTTCCTTGCTGTTTCTTTGCCACAGATACAGCAGAAAGGCCCAGTGCTGCATGCATAGCGAGGAATTAATTGAAAACTTCCTGGGGCTGCAGGCAGGGGAGGACCTATGTTGCCATGGTAAAGGAGACAGGAAGAACCAGAAAAGCTGCTCTCTGGCTACTTGGACCAAAATTCAAATTGTAGATTTCAACCTCAGTACTACGTCACTTGCGGGGTGTGTTAGCAGATTGAATTATGGCTCCATATTTTTTGAAGATACTGCTCAGAGTGAAACAAACAAGGAAGTCCTGTGGCACTTTTAAAGATTAAAAAATTTGGAACTATTCTGAGAATGAAAACACAGGCTGCAGAAGGTTGAGATGAGCAGCATTATGTTGAACTTCACAGTCAGTGTAGGCCAGGACTAACGGTGGTAACTCATATTCAATTTCAGTGTCAGCACGTCTCGAGGGATACAGGGACAAAAATATTAGAATGTCACTAACTGAACTCAAATTTAAACACATCTCCCAAATTATTAGTTCCTTTGGTTCATACCTTTAATGAATAACTTGACACTTGATGAAAAGTAATGCTTTTATTAAAAAAAAAAGTGTAATCTGAAACCCACTCGCAAGATGTGAAAGCTTGATGGAGGGTAAAATGTTATATGGATAATGAGAACACCCACCGTTATATTGGAGGATGAATGCTTATAGGGGATTCAAATGCTTATGTTCCAGGGTGGGGGTTCTCAATCTCTTTTCTGGGACCCTCTTCAGAAATGTTTCAGGCTGCAGTGACACCCCCCCCCTACTCTCCAAGATGTCTCACCCTTACCTCAGGGTTGCTGCTGCCTTCACAGCACTTGGCCCCCCGACTCTGAAAGGCTCTTGCAGTCAGCCATGGATGGGGCTGATAGCCACATGCACAGTGTTAACAGCTCACAACCCCTACCCCCCCACCCCCAATAACCTCATGAGCCTTTTGAGAGGTCTGGGACCTGGGCTCCAGGGCATAAGATAACAACTAAATGGCTGGATACAAGAACAATCTGCCTATAGGGAAATGTTCTTCTACGACTGTTCTTAAAGTTGATTTATCTTGGGGCTTGATCCAATGTCAAAAGACTTGAGGGGACATTAGTGCAGGCCTTAAACTCATCTGCTTAATTAGTAATTGCAAGGAGTTTAGCATCCAGGATCTTTGAGTTGCTAAAACTGCAAAAATAGTGTTTTATCCTGTTCATTGTGGTACATAATTTGAGTGCATACAACACTAGTATTTCAGCACTGATATGTGCATGTACTCCTCCTTCAAAGTAAGGAATCTGTCAACTCTGCCCAGTTGCTAGGACAACCTCAGGAAACTTATGAATTTTTTTTCCCAAGGAAGAATGCCTCTATGAATGCATTAATTATATTGCTCTATATTTATCACAGCTAGACAGAAAAGTGGCAAAGCTATGACATGTCTCCAAAGAATTGCCATGTCAGTTCTAAACAGAGGTAAAGCGTAGAGGAAAAGGGTGCAGAGAGGGCATACTGGGGCAGAGTTTCTAGGGGATATCTAGAACATAATGGAGAATAACTTCAACAGATGAAACTGGTTTTCATGGCATCACTTGTAAGCCCAGAATGTCACAGCTGCAGTCCTCGGCTGATGCTGAGGTTGAGTTGGGGATTTCCAGAGTTAAAAGCATTAGCTGCTGGAGATCCAGGCTCTCTAGAGATGTAGTTCTCAATCAGGGGTATGCCAATTCATCTGGATATTTTCCTAGTTTTACAACAGTATACACTAGCAAAGTCAGTACAAACTAAAATTTCTTCCAAAGACTTGTTTTTATATGGCTCTGTTATATTGTACTAAGTACAATATTTATATTCCAAATGATTACTTTTATAATATGGTGAAAATGAGAAGGTAACCACATTTTCAGTAATGTGCCTGTCATTCCTTACTTACCTTGATTTTTTTTTTTGTATGCAAGTAGATGAAGTGAAACTTGGGGGTACACAAGCCAAATCAGACTCCTGAAAGGGGTACAGTGGTCTGGAAAGGTTGAGAACTGCTGCTCTAGATGGCCCTGAATGGACTTGCATCTTCTGCAGATAAGGCACAGGCAGACCTGTAATATGCTCAGAAGTGAGCATCTGAGGAGGAGGCGGCAATCTATTGGCCAGCACAGCTGAGATGCTGTATAGGGTGCTATAATTTACTTTGGGTTTAGGTGCACTACTAATTTCTTCTTAGGAAGCAGGGAGGAAGCTGGGAAGGGCACTTTGGTACAGAAGGTGTCCCTGAGGTTCAGTGCCACCCATGGCTACTGATGTAGTTTGTGCTCAAGGCTCAGTGATGCAAGCTGGTTCTTCATTTGCAAGTGGTACAGTAAACCACTGCTAGGTACCAAGATTTGGAATTTACTCCATCTTTTCAATGAAATGGCATTCAGTCCCATTTGGTAACCTGTAATAGGAACAACTGTAAAGGTAAATGTAAGTGATATTGCTGATCTCTTGTGTTCAGATCATGTATGTCCAATGGGCAAAGCCATGCAGGAAAGAGGTGGGGGGAAAAAGGGTCTGGGGCAAAATGGGATTTTTTTCCCTAATGAACTCCTATATCTTTATCTAATCCTATCCAAAAAAAATACCAGATATCACATTATCATGCTGACCATGTGCACAAGTCTTACTGAAGTCAGCAATATCTAGTCCTCAATCTTGCATAATGCCATTTAAATTCTCCAGTCACTTGACTGACAATGTGGAAACACCAGTATCAGGTAAGCATCCCTACATTCTGCCAAGTAAAGTTGGAATAAACTTGTTTTCTGAATTGCTGTGGGAGAGCATCTTTTTCCACTCTCTTATCTTTAGACTGCACTAAATAATCTAAACTGCAAAGCAGAGTATTTGAGGCCTGGACACAACACAGTTAAGTTGACCCAGCTACTTTACTTATGGGTGTGGGGAAAATCCCCATCCTGTGAGCAACGTAGTTAAAATGACCTAATCCCAGGTGCAAATGGTGCTAAGCTGCTGGAAGAATTCTTCTATTGGTACTATCTCTGAGAAGGACAACAGACAATAATAGACTAACACGGCTACCCCTTTGGAATTATCTCTGAGAAGCCATTTTTTCCTATGCTGATGGCAGACCCCTCCTATTGGCTTAAGTTGTGGGTATATTGCAGCACTACTGTGATGTTGCTGTAGCCTTTCAAGGGTGGACAGCTCTAAAGAACAGCAGTCTTATAATCGGTGAACTAAAATGCATCTGCTAACTCGGTCTCAGGCACATGTCAGATTTCCTAAAGGCAATGGTTCTGTTTAGTCTCACTTTCAACCGGAATTGCAACATATATTAGAGGGCATCTCAAGTGTCTCTCAAAGTGAATGTAATCTTTGCTGCATAATTTGATATCTGAGAATTATAAACTTTGAAAGAGGCCCTAACTATAATAAATGAGACTCAATCCATAAAGTAAATATGCTTACAATATTTACAAAACGTTGGCTCTAAACCCTTTGCAATATGTGCTGATAAACTTAATATGCTGCTGTGTAAAAGCATTAAATATCCTTACTCAGTGAAATCATTTCAACAGATGGATAATATGTATGACCCAAAAAAACCTTAAATGAGTGTCAGCGAAAGCTTTAGACTAGATTAAACTGACCTCTGCACTCATTCTGGCTTTGGCGTTTTACCAGGGATGATTTTGGCTGTGAGTGTAGCGCTCTTGTTCATGTCTACAACTTCTGTGCACTTAATGTTTCTATACAACAATCTAAAGTGATTGACATACTCCAAATATAGTCCATAAACTTTATTGACTTCCTCCTTTCACTCAACACATGTATTTGTTTTGTGTTTGTAACAAATGCTAAACTCGCCATGTTAATGACATTTGCAGATAACACTGAATATAGGAATACTTTGGGGGGGGCGTACAGGAAGTAAGAGAGGAGAGAAGTAATTAAACGGTAAACTAGAAAAATTCAAACTAGTACAGAAAATAAGAGGTTTCATGTGGACAAATATTTACACTTTTGGGAAAGTAAATCCAAAATCTAGATACTTCACTAGCAGTGAGAAATTTAAGGAAAATGCAGAAATAGGCTTAGTTACCTTGTTTATTAAATTTTCTATAGTGCTTTTTGCATTAGTATCTCTACACCTCAGGGTATTAATTATTTTATTCTTCTAACATATCCTGCTAAATTAGGATAGGGGCACTATTGTGCCCATTTTACAGGTGGGGAAACTGAGGCAGTTTAAGGGCTCAATCTTGCAGAGAGCTGAGCATTCTCAAGAGGAGTAACTGGCTGGCCTGTGGAGGTTGGACATCATGCTATTTGGTGCACTCCTAACAGATGCTGAAGGCTCTCCTCAGCACAAGATCAAAGACACAAAGATATTGAATAAAAGATTCATCAAAAGAACCAGATTGCTCCAGTCCCACTCGTGAGCCTTAACCATCTTTCTTTTCTAGGAATGGTAGACAAGAAATTATGGCCTCTATTCTTCAGGTTGCTTCAATGGGTTTATTCTTGTGAGTAAAGTTCACTTGATCAATCTGGTCACCCTCATTTGCATGCTATATTTGCAGAGCAGAAGGCTAATATGATGTGGGGCTGAAAAGGAGCCATTAAAATAGGTCATGGCGATATTCCTCTCATTATGGTTCTGACGAGAGTACAGCAAGGGTATTTCTCAATTCTGGGTGCCTTCATAGTAAAGTTTTACTGTAATCTAAAATAAGTATCTCCATTAATACAGCAATGAGGAGGCAGAGAGGAGCAGTGAAATAACTATATGATCATGCTTCCCAATAAAAGGTACCTAAGGTTTAAACTCTGAAATCCATAGTTGGGCACCTTGTTTCTTGATTTCTCTCTCCTCCTCCCCTCCCACAAGGTGCTGAACTCCCAGATGTCAAAGCACTCAGGGATTAAGTTCTGTCTAAGCCTCTTTAGGGACTCCTAGTATTTGTGTTCACTGTTGTCATGTGTGGGATGTAGGCAATGCTTAATGGGTGCCAGGGCTTGGCTGTTCATAGCCCTGGCACCTCCGCGTTAGCTGCATCAGTTATGAATGTAAAACCCTGGCTCTTCACTAGAAATGAGGCCTGGGACTCAGGTGGAGTAGCAGAGTTGTGTCAGCCAGCATTTCACCCAGGATGTTAGGCCCTGGAAAGAAGGCAGCACACTGCATCACTCTCTACTATAATTGTTCTGGCAAGTTACAAGGTAACCTTACAACCCCTTTCCCTGCCCAGAAGGTTAATGACTGACCCCTCCTACGTTGCCCACCTGAAAATACCAAGGTTGGGACTGGGGCCAGAAAGAGGAGCAGATTCTCTTCCTTTAACAGGTGACAAATAGTGCAGTTTGAGTCACCAACCAGTTACCTAGCTCCAAAGGGGGAGCCATGTTAGTCTAGGTCAGCCAAACAAAGGAGTCTAGTGGCACTTTTAAAGACTAACAAATTTATTTATCGCATGATCTTTCGTGGGAGAAAATCCCCCTTCAAAACATCTGATGAAGTGGGATTTTTTCCCACGAAAGTGCATGGGATAAATAAATTTTTGTCTTTAAAAGTGCCATAGGATGCCTTGTTTGTTTAGCTAACCACTTACCTATGATTTTCCACATGGATAAGTTGCATCCCTCCCCACTTCCTGCAAGTCAGTCTCTGGCCCCTAATTAGCAATAGGTTCAGTAAAGAGAGTAATTAACTCTACTTCCTTTATCAAAAATGTTCCTCATCCCAAAAGACTTAGCCCCATTACCAGATCAGTGTGAGTTGGAGCTTACCCAAACTACCGTTCAGTGAGCCAATTCTTTATAAACTTTACTTCTCATTTATATCTTTTTATGGTAATTGAAACAAATGTTAATACATACAAATGATTTAAACTCTATATCGATCAAGATGATGGAGTTTGCAGGCTTGTACCGTTCCTCCAGTGTACAGCTGAGTATCTCTCAGGTCTTTGCTTCATAGCTTCCATTGTTGATGAGTTGATCCCCAGGTAGGAAGTAGGAATGAAGTTCACCATCCCCCTCTGTGCTGCCTTTTGTGTTCCTTTGTCACTGTTCTTGTCCCAAACACAGCCCAGAGCATGGAAAAGCCTCAGAGTCTACTGTTCCTACACATGTCCTGGTGACCCATAGGTGTAGCCCTGGATTCTTTCATCCTGTGTGGAGTCAGCCAGAAACACAATACAAGTCGAACTACAAATATACAATACATATTTAGACTTTACAATGCTAAATTGATACATAAAGATAAGCCATTATTATATTAGCAAATTATAACCTTTGCAATAACACTTTGCATAGCCACTCATATGAATTATTGTAATTATCAATATTATAAATGGTCACCCCCTGATCCAGACAGCATCACAATGACCCCAATACTGGGGAAATCAGGGTACATTAGATGCTCTTCATTTTATTTTTGCTTGAAGAATTAGCACCAAAAGAAACTTCCACTGTTGTTCTTTCCTACACCCCTAACCCCTGACTTACTCTACTTTAGAGCTGTTGATGTGGAAGCCCTCCACCAAGGAGATGCCAGTCCAGAAGCTGATTGTTTTTCTATTCCCTCCCTTACCTTTCTCCAGAGACAATTTGCCTGCTGGGGATTGCCTTCTCATCTGTGAAGCTCCCATCTGGGCAGAATTTTTATCCTGTCAATTAGCTTTTCATTAGCAACAGAAGATATAGAAATCCATCATGAAAAGGCAAACAAACAGTAATTGGCCTCTTTTCACTGCTCAAGCACCACATATAGACCTCTATTGTCCATAACCGCCCTGCTAGAGATACTACCTGGGTGAAGGAGGCCCCACCAAGCACAGAACCAGTCAAGTTTCTAGCATTAGGGAGAAGGTGAAGCTTGCTGGACAAAGGAAATCTAAAAATGGAAGGTACCTTGTGTTGCTTAATGAAAAGCAAAGTGACAAGATAAAAATTCTGCCCAGATGGGAGCTTCACAGCTGAGAAGATGCTGCATCATCTTATATTCAGTTCTGCTAAAAGCTTCCCACTCATCTGCTGCTGCAGCTTCATCTTGTTGGAATTTTCTGGTGAGCCTGTTTCCCCCATATGTAAAACATTCTTTTTCTGGACTATGCTAACACCTACAGGAAACAAAACACCTTTCCTGGTGTCCCCACAGTGAAAGAGGTTTGGTTTTGATTCTAATTTTCAGTTGTGAGCAGTAACAGTAGGTTTTTCATGCATATTCCTTTCTGGAATTCTGCAACTACCATAAAGCTATCATGCCATTTCCAATCCTTGCTCTTACAATTAAGTGAGGATGGGTCACTGAACCAGGTTCTCTTCCTTGCAGTGAGAATTTTCCCACAGAACTTTTATTCCTTCCATGCCCATCTCATCAAAGCAGCAGCCAGCAGAACCAAATTGTTCTCAGGAAGCTGAGACACAAATTTGGATGAGAGGCTAGGCTCGTGCCCGGGGCCAGGAACATAAGCTCCCAGTAATAAACACTAAACGAGTCATAAAACATGCAATATCAAAATCAATATTAAAAACTCCAAATAGAACGGCATGAAAATCTCTTGAGTGAGAATCAGTCCAAATGGCTAGGGTTACTAATGGACTTAGGCACCTAAGTCTAGGGCTTAAGTGCCTAAATGTCATTTTTATACACTTCTGTGATTCGTAAAGCTCCTGCCTGGCTGCCACCCAATCCTGCAGATGATCGAATTCATTTGGCACTTAAGTTTTGCAGTAGAAGTTCCTGAGGCACCTATGTGTCTACCTCAAGGCATGCATACTGCTGCTCCACTATAGGTCTGCAGATGCCTACAGCTTGGTTAAGCACCAGAGCAATTCACAACCAGGGGAAGGCAGGTGCTTCTGTCATGTGATACACAACTCTCCTCTTCACTTTGGCACTATAATTGTGTGGTTTGATGCAAAATGTTCCATGCAAGGTTCCCTTTGGAATGCATCACATTTTAAAGTCTTCCCAATTGGCATTTCATTAAACACCGACCTAGCTTTACCCAATAATTTGGCCACAATCACAGGAACTTTTTGCTCTTCAGGGATCTAGTGCAGTTCACAAAGTCTTTCAAAGGTGGGAAATATTCCTCAATAGAGTCTGTCTCTAGGTAAGTTGAACAGTTTCTCAAAGCTGGGTGTTTTAGATGTAGGGGGGCAGGGCCTACTGGCAGGGCGCCCTGTTTCTCCAACATCATTAGCTGATGTTTCCGCTCCCTCTCTTTTTCTTCTGCAGCCTTCTCTGCGTTGAGTATCTCAAGCTGCTTTAGTTCCAATGCACGTTTGTGGGGAGCTTCATTGCAGGCAGCTTCCTTGTCTTCCCTTGTCTCTCTGGCATGTCGATAAGTATCTTCCTGCTCCTGACGCTTGATTTCTACTTGCTATTTCCTGTTTGTCTTTTTCTCTCTCCCGTTGTTCTCTCTTTCTCCTTCTCCTCTGCTTGCAAATGGGCCATCTCCAATTTTGCAGCTGCATCAATGACAGACATGTTTAGCTTTCCCTGTGTCTATTTCCCTCACCCGAAATAAACAAACACAAAATAACAAACCATGATCTCCTCCTGACTGTTCTCAGTCACTACACTTAAAACTCACTTAAAATCATCAATACCAGTCTGTGCATATGCTGTGCTCACTGTGTCATTGTGATGTTCCCCTCCCAGAATCTGGTCCAGCATGCTATTGTGACCCTCCACTCCTGAACCCTGACTTACCCCACTATGCTAGGTGACTACTCACTCCTGAGTCGCTCACGCCATCTCCTGCATGCAATTGGTCCCTTGGCCACTCTGGGGATGGTTCCCCAGCAAGCACCCCCAGCTTCCAGATACAACACTGGGACCTACTGTCCAACAGGGATCAGACCCCTTCCCCCAATCACTGTTAGGCTCATGGACTCTGGTTTGCCCATTTATCAATGAAATGAGAATGTCCAGATCTGTTCATTCACACCTTCTAAAGTTCACACAGCTTTAGATAAAACAAATACTAATTTATTGATTAGAACATGATTTTAAGTGAGTATATAGCAAATCAATGCACAATCATTTAATAAAGAAGTCAGGAGTTACCACTATCAAATAAAAGGTATAAGACACATGCTAACTATCATCTCTGTCCAGGATCTGGCTGAATGATGATTTAGCAGGCAGTCTTTGCCTATCCCTAGGCAGGGCCCGATCCTTCTTGAAGATGTTTCAAGATGGAGAATCTCTGGCCAAAAGCCCCTTGCAGTTCCAAGTGTATGTACTTGTTTTCAAATCCCCCCTTCCCTCCTCGCAATGCTGCTCCTTCCAGTCAGCTGATCTTCTTTGTTCAGAAAAGATGGGAGACCTCCCCCGCCTCTCTTCTGCTGTGTGATTCTCTTTGTCCCACCTGAGCTAGGGAGTTCAATTTGTATTATCTTTGTTAGACACCTCTCCAGCCTCCATGCTGAGAGACAGCCCTAATGGTCAGAGCCATGTAACATGCCTGGAGAAATGCTTTACATTTGTACACATACATGATGCTGCAGAAAACATGAGACCATAATAATATGACAGAGAATTCAAAAGGGAACCTTGGATGGCACATTTTGCATCAAGGCACACAATTACGTTGCCAAAGTGAACAGGACAGTTACACAGATCGTAGCCCATTGTGCATCATGTGACAGCTTCTTCACCAACTTTGGTGTGTGGGGCCTGATCCAAGAGGAAGAAATGTTCACTGATTGCAATTTCTTAGGGCCCCAAGCAAGTCAAGATCCCCCCTATTAAATATGTGTGTGTGTGAGAGTAAGGGGTACAAAATATTCCTGTTTAGGGACCCCAGGATTCTAGCACTGGCCCTGCACTGGATTAAGGCTCTCAGATGGATGTGGGAGACCCCTGGAACAAGTCCCCCCTCTATCTTGTGAGGTGAGAGGATTTAAACATGGATTGGGAGGGTGCTATAACTGTTGAGCAGCTATGGGATAGTCTGATTGGGGAGAGGGATTCCCTGGGCCTCTTCTACTGAAGTTATTGTATTTAATTAAATGTGAATTGGGCCAGAAAGAGAGTGAGGGTGATTGTACAGCCCAGTGGTTAGGGGACTCTCCTGGGAGGTGGCATATCACTGTTCAATTCATTTCTTTTAATCAAAGTGTCAGCGAGGCAACAAGGAATTGGGTGACCTCTGAGCATGACTAGTGGATCAGGCCCCCATGTGCAAGTTACACAGGAGAGTGCCTAACTTCCCCTGGTTTGTAAAATGTTAGCAAAGGTACATGCTTACCTGCAGCCTGGACTTGTGTATCTATCTCCAGCAGAGGGGTAGGAGTTAAAACACCTCCCACTTTTTTGCATCTCCCATTGGCTAGCCTGCCTATCATGCTGGCTATGTGAATCATATCCTGAGGTTCCTGTCTGTCACTGTTCATAGAAATTGAAGCGTAAGCATCTAACTCAGGCTTTGTGGATGGTGGTGTTCTTGTGGTAATCTAGGTGCCTAATAGATGGGAGTTGTGACACTCAGAGTCTTAACACCGAAATCTCTATATGAATCTGAACCAGCGGGCTTCTGTGATTTGAACTGGTAACTGCACTTCAACAAACCACGTGATAGAAAAGGAGACTTGGAAGGAAGAAGGATGTGTTTAGTAGGCTAGTATGGAGCATTAAGGAAGACCCATAAACCTTACACACAGCCATTCAGCAGGGGACCTGTAAAGTGGGCATGATAGAATTGACTGGGTTATTCAGGATATTATAGGTTGCAACCATGTTCTGGCCCTCCCTTATTTCTTGTTCAGTCAGCAGGAATTTTCTCTCATCTTACTGTGATGCAGTTAAATAAAGTAGCACATTCCTAGCCTGCGTTGCTATAAGCAGGACTAGTTTGGTTACACAGAGTAGACCCTTTCCAAAACGCAGGCTGCTGGAATTCCACACGGTCAAGTGACTTTGTGTTTTCCTCTTGAACTATTGTGCTCCAACTTAAATCAAGGGCCCTGTGTGCTGAGTGCTGTGTCTACACATAGTAAGGGACAGTCCCTGTCTGAAGAGTTCAATAGACAAGAGAAAGGGTGCAGAAAATGAAGGATTATCTTCCCCCCTGTACTGGTGTTGAACTGAAGCACAGAAAGACTAAGACCCAGCTCCTCAGAGGCATTTAGCCACTAATTCTTTATGTGCCCAAATACCTTTCTCAAACAATCATGTAATGGATTGCTGGCTCCAACTTCAACTCTTCACACATTAAAGAATAAGAGAAAAATAGTTCACCAAAGGCTCTGTCTTTGATGTCATTTAAATGACTCTTATGGATGATGAGTTTAGAGGGCATTTATGACCAAAAGGGTTACTTTCCCCCTTCTACTAGGGATTCTATTGAATGTTAGAGATTTTCCAATTAATGTATTAAATTATAGTAAATGTAAATTAATATTGTACTCAAGAAAAAGCATGCACAGTTTTATCATGTCTCTTTGGTAGGTTAGATTTACAGTAAGGCCTAGGAATATAGTACTTGATAGTAGTACTTGAAATTGTGCAGATTTTCTATGGATATTAATTTTATGGTGAGAGAATGAGGATGAAGGGAAGGGTTGTACATCAAACAGTTATGTTCTCTTTCATCTAACCAGTTTCATCTGTCTAACTTTCAACATCAAGGGCCAAATTCAGACCTACTGCAGCTCCATTGACTAGAACTGAGCTGTGCCCTCTTCTGCCAGGTCTGAAAATGGCTCCCATTATATGAAGAAGAAAAATAAAGAACACTGAACTATGCTATGCATGTGTAAAGCACTTTCTACACTTACACAAGTACTACAAAAATAGAGGATAATGAGCTTTTATATAAAGTTTCTTAAAAGTAAAGCAAGCATACAACAATGAAAATGTACAGGCTATTTGTTTAACTACTATACTTAAGGTTTGGCCAGACTTAAAACTAGAGAGACTAGGATCTTGAATGTATTTTATTTTAGAGTGCAAAATAAATCAATAAAAGAAATAGGACATCTTTTACCACTGCAGTCAGCAAGACCTCTGGCTATTGGAAGCTCTGTGGTTGGTTTCTAAGGAGTTAGGAGGCCATAGAAGGTCTATTGATTTCACTGAGAGCTACCTGTGCATAAATACTATAGGAGAAACCATAATGACTTCTTTCCTTTGCCTGAATTACTTGCGCTCCTTGCATTAATCATATTCATTCAGACTAAGAGGGGAGCTGAAATTATGTCTCTCCTACACAGCTGTACTTTGAATTCAAGCCACAAAAATGACCCGGTTCCTTAGGCCCTTATTGCAGTTAAAATCTCACTTGGATCCTCCCACAGTTGAACTCCTAACGGGTTTCACTTTCTTGCTGAGCAAAGCTCAGCTGAGCCTCATTGCTGTTTGATCACCTGCATGGGGCAGGCCTCACTGCTGAGCATATGGAAAATTTAGAATGGCAAATCTGACTAGTGTGTGATATACAGTGCAACTTCCCCCCCTAGAACTCTAAAATGATCCTCTTATATCCTATCCAGAGGTGACTTTGGCTACTGGGAGCCCCCGATTGGCCCCAGCTCCCCACAGCTGGCCCCCACCCCAGCCCTGGTTCCCACCTGTGGCCTGGCCCTCTCCCCCTTCCGTGGCCCCAGTGATCTGCCATCAAGCCACCACGCCTGGGCCCCAGATCCCTGCTGCTGGCCCTGGACCTCCCTGTTGCCAACCCTAGCTTCCCACCACCAGCCCCAGGGGCCAGCTCGTCCTTTTGCTGCCAACCGAAGCAGACACGGCTTTTGGAGTAGGCAAAGCAGGTGATGGGGTCCCTTACTGCTCTGGGCCCTCCTCATGCGCCTGCTTCGTCTACCCCAAAAAGCCACTTCTGATCCTATCCCCCATTCACTGAAATATGCCTCCTCTCCTAACACACTGATGCTTCTCCTGCTTCCCACTTGTATCCCTCTGCCTCCATCCAAAGGGAAGACGTGGCCTTTCCTCCTTCCCTCACCCTTCCACGACACTACAGGTTTCCTCATCAGGCACTCAGGTGAAGAAAGGCACAAAGAAAGTGGGTTTAATTTATTTTTTCTTTCTCTCTTGTTAGTTGCTTTTCCTCTTACAATCTAGGTCACCTCTGCATGTGGCCACTCATGGGCTCTCAAGGTTGTAGAGATCCAATAACCACAAGGATTGATGAAACATTGTCATGATGCAATACTTTTCTCAAATGATGATGAAGGCATCCCTAAGCAGCCAATGCCAGAGATTAATGTATCTTTTCACCTCCACATCCTAAGTGCCACGCAGCAGTGTAGAGAGAAGATAACACAAGAGGAAATCCTCCCCTTAATGTGAGATGATCCTATGCTGTACACATTACTGATGCAATGTTGCTGTTCCAGAGGGACTTACCTAAGATGACATAGTGCTTGGAACATTAAACAGGCTGGTACCACACCACTGTTGAATGTAGCATGCACCCTGTTGTGCCAGCCAGCCAGATAGACCTGAGTGAAGGCAGCCATAAAATAATGCATGACCACCAAAAGTGTTTCATGAGAGCAATAAATCTCTGCTGTGAAAGGCAAAACTGCAGTCTGTGCTGAAGCCCCACACCTGAAGTTGAAGAAATATGTTATTGCTGTTTAGTTCTTAACTTGATGTATTGCAGTAAAGTTATTAAAAAAAAAAAAAAGCAGCTGCATAGCCAAATAGAATGAATGCATGAATAAGGATGGTGAGTGGAGAGAAATATATTGTAACTTGTCAACTATAGCTGCCAAACCCATCCACATTTTATAGTGCTTCAGGGACTACTCACAGGCCTAGACTTTTAGAGGGTTCAGGTTAGGACAAGCTTCATTTTCAAAACTTGTTTCAAATCCAATATCCAGGTTCGTGCACCCTGCATGGAGTCATACTGGGTTGGTTGGAACTAGCGACCCAGTAACTGCCCTGTGACCTCTTCGGCAAACACGAATGAGATTTGAAATAGATCCATGGACATTTGCCTCAACATTTTAAATATTTGTCATAATGTTACAAAACAAAGCAGGAAGCATTTCTTAAAGAAAATTATACACACAAACAACACACACATCTTGAGTTCAGGTGCTCTCTTCCTTGTTTACCAGGAACCACATCCTGTCTGAAACTCACCACAACATCCGGAGACACCTAATAGCTGAAAAAATGCTGCAAGGTAACAGATAATCTCTCTAGTTTACAGGTCATGCTGGAATTTGGACTGATTTGAGGGACAGTAGTCCACATTAATGTTTTTGCTGGCTCTCTTGCCCTTTTTCTCCTCTTAAACGTTAATCCAACCTAGCTAAAGAACCCCTGGAGAGGACTGCTAGCTTTCTGCTGAACAGTTAGGAGTTACTTGTGTGTATATGCTTGTGAAAAACCTTGTCTATCCTATTTCTGTTGGATTCATCCTTAGGGGCTAAAGCAATGAAAATACTACTAAGTTCTGTAGCCATCAGTCTAGAACAGTAATCCTCAAACTATGGTCTGTGGAGCATTTACTAGTGGCCAAAAGAGAGCAAATTGGTCAAATGGCTCTGGCCCCTTCTCCTTGTTTCCAGCTGTTAAATAGCACTAAAGGCAGTAAAATATATATAAAGTGCTTTGCTAATATTAATTTTCCATATAAGCAGTTGCTGGAGGCTGTGGTTTTCAAAGGAACCTAATAGAAATTGATGGTCCACTCCTGTTGGATTAAATGAGATTTAGGTGCTGAACTCCCTTAGTCTCCTTTGAAAATCCCAGAAATTTTATCTAAGACTTTTATAATGCTCCCACCATTGTGGTATCTGAGTGTCTCATGCTCTTTGGGTCATTTTATTGTCAGAATACATCTGTGAACTAGAGAAGTGCTGCTGTTTGCCTTTTACAGGTGAGGAATTGAGGCATCAAGAAAATAATTGTATGTCTACACTGCAGGGTGAAGTCAATTTAATTTAAATCGACCTTCACCCACTGAGCCTCAGAAGTCAGAGGAGCATGATCACACTATGCTCACTGTGTCAGGTGTTTGCATCCCCACCAGCCACTCTTGCCTCAATAATCAAAGTAGGGCACTGTGGGTAGCTATCCCACAGTGCAACTATCCACAGTGCCTTTTGGGAAGGCTGCCATCCTCCTATGATGCAATATGCTCCTTCCCCTCTCCTCTCCTGTCCAAACCAAACAAACAAACATTTTTTCATGCCATTTTTCCATACCCATCTCTGTTGCACACACACCATTGCTGGAGAGGCCTGGTGTCTGCTCAGCTGTGTGCTATCATCGTGACCATTACAAATACCTCATGACTTATCCTGCAGTATTTTCAAGACAGAGATAGGAACCTCAGCGTGGAATATTGCCATGTTCCTGAAGCTGCCCTGCTACAAGCCATAGAATGAAACAATTCAGGTTTGTTCAGGCTGTCAATCAACAACTTCAGTCAGTGGAGTGCTGTTTCTGGTTCCAGGAAACAAGCACTGGCTGGTGGGATTGCATTGTTATGTGCAGAGTTGGTGAGCAGTGGGCTGCAGAGCTTTCGTACGTGAAAGGCTGCTTTCACTGAACTTTGCGCAGAGCTGTCCCCAGCACTGTAGCCTGTGAATGCTTGCTTGAGACCAGCTCTGACAGTAGAGAAGCAAATAGACGTTAGTCTGTGGAAGCTAGCAATCCCAGACTGCTACCAGTCAGTTGGAAATCAATTTGGAGTGGGAGCTGCTGTGTTGCAAGTGTGCAGGGCCTTAATAGACTTCTGTTAAGAGTAGTGACTTTGGGAAATGTGCAAGACATCATGGATGTCTTTGCCGCAATGGGGCTCTCAGACTGTGGTGGGGCAATAGATGGCACTCATTTCCCTATCTTAGCTCTGAAGTACCTTACCACAAAGTACATAAACTGAAAGGAATATATCTTAATTGTGTTGCAGGCCTTTGTGGATCAGAGGGGTTGCTTCACTGACATCAGTGTGGGGTGGTCTGGAAAGATGCATGATGCATGTACCTTTAGTAACTCAGGCCTGTCCAAAAAGATACATGCGGGCACTTTCTTCCCTGGACAAAAAACCCAACATCGCCAATATTGAAATGGCAATAGTGATCCTGGGGGGTCCTGTCTATCTCTTGCTCCCTTGGTTAATGAAGCCCTACATTGGGCACCTGGACAGTGAGAAGGAACATCTAAATAATAGGTTCAGTAAGTGCAGAATGGTTGTGGAATGTACGTTTGGGCATTTAAAGGTTTGCTGGCACAGTTTACTCAATAGATTAGAACTCAGTGAATGAAACATCCCAACTGTAATCTCTGCCTGCTGTGTGCTCCATAACGTATGTGAAATAAAGGGAGGAAAGTTTCTGCTGGGTTGGGTTGTGGAGGCTGGTAGGGTGGCTGCAGAGGGGGGGTAAAAGATTGACAATATATAACACATTTGCATACGAAAATTCATGTGCATATGAAAATCTATGAAAGTGAAATATGAAAATCCATTTATAAGCAACAGCAATGAATTAATTGGATGCTTGTCTACACTTGAAACACTACAGCAGTACAGCTATGCTGTTGTAGTACCTCAGTGTCGGCACTACCTATCCCAACAGAAGAAAAACAGCTCCCACAGAGATGGATTCCAGGCTGCTGAAATAATTCTTCTTTTGACCTAGCGTTGGCTATATCGGGATTAGGCTGGCTCAGCAGTATGGATTTTTCACACCCCTGAATAACATAGCTAGGTCGAGCTAACTTTTTAGTGTAGATCAAGCCTCAGACTTATCAGTTTCACTGCTGCCCCATTCATATTCACAGATGAGATGTGGGGGAAATATCTAATGTCTCTAGAAGCCATGGCAAGGAGCCGCTGCTCTCTGAGGGTGTGTCTACACTTGTAAATTAAGTCTTAATTTTCTCTGAGTCTACACTACATTTTCCTTAAGTTGACTTAAGCAAGCTGCTTAAGTGTATACCTGGAGTAGCTCTAAGTCAACTCTAAGTCGATTTAGGGCTCTCCAGGACTCCCCCACTGCCCTCCCTGCTGGGGGGGGGTGGCACAGGGGGAGCCTGGCATGCCCCCCCCACAGGGCAGGGCAGAGCAGAGCCCTGCCCACCCTGCCCCTATGCCCTGCCAAGGTCCCTGTCCCCCTTTGCCCCATTGTACCCAGGTACAATGGGGCAAAGGCTGAGGCCCCTGGCACTTGGCAAGGGGTGCCCCCCTGCCACTGTGGATCTCTCCCAGGTCCACCTAGCCCCTAAAAATTGACCTAGGTATCCAGTGTGGACACTCTACGTCGACATTGTAAGTTCCCCCCTAAGTTGACTTAAAATCTAGGTGTGGAGATGCTAAATTGACCTAACAAAATTGACTTTAAGTCAACTTTGTTAAGTTGACTTAGCTAAAGTCGACCTAAATTAACAAGTGGAGACATAGCCTGAGATCCTTTTCCAAAGGCATAGCACTGATTCTTTCAATGTCTCTAGAAGCCAAGGCATGGATTGCAAATATGGGTGTCAACCTTTAATGCTGCTTTTCAAGTTGCCATATAAAAGTTGAATCAGAAGTGAAATTAACCTGAGACTCAAAAGTTTCCCTGAGCTACCGCTCCAGAATAGTAGAATTTCTACAGCCGACACTAGTGATTTTAAGTTAAGAGTATGTTAGCCCTCTAGTAAAGAGAGTCCACCCAAGAGTTTTCTGGTAAGGCACAGCCAGAACGGCAAATGGCAATTGTTTCAAATGAGAAGTATGTGTGCGCATTGGGGAGAGGGGCAAAACCTCCTCAAAGTTGGAAGAAATAATCCTCCTCAAAAGTAGAAGAAAATATAAAATAGATAGAGGAGCCGATTGTCCTACATCCTGGAGTCATTCTCAGAAAGATAACTTGAGGTCACATGAGCTGCCACAACTACCTCATGCTACAGAAAGGGATCACCCTTCCAATAGGCAGACAAAAATGGAGAACACAACTTACATTGTGTTAGTGGTTTTGACTCTGAAGAAAATCTGGAAAATATCATCTTTTATCAGCTTTAGGCAGATTTTGGGGGACTGGAACAGCAGCAGCCATGACTGGCAGCCTTGTCACATCAATATTACCGTACAAGGAGCTGACAGATAGAAGCACTGTGAGTTGCTATGGTGCCCTCAGTGTGAGTAGAATGTAACTCCTGTTGGTGTAAGTGTGTTGCTGCCCTGCCCTCAGCGTTCACAAGCCTAGCAGCTTTGTTCCAGGCACATAGTAGGCCTGTGGACCCCAAGAGTGAGTTCTGTTACAGTTGTAGAGAAAATGAAGCTTTGCAAATACATGGAGAGAACCCCCTACATCAGCTTTAACAAAAAAAGGTGATGTGATGCTGTCACTCCAACTGTGATTGAGTGAGTCTTGACATGCCATTTAATTTTCATCTCTGCAATCCTGTAACACTGAGAAATTCAAGCTGACAGCACAATACAAAGAGCTCTCTGAGACGCAGACTAACCTAATGCGTTTGTGTCAAATGAAACAAAAGCCTAAATAAGCTTTTTAAGGGGCTCATATCTGCAGATAAGAACTTGAAGGCCTTTATAGTTTTAGCTTTGTTGAACACAGTTTGGGGGAAAAGGAAGTTGAGATAAAATTATTGGTAGAACCAGTGTATTAAAGGATATTTAAAAAAATAAACTCTTTCGTTTTACTTATGTAATTAGCGATCCCTGAAGTTATAACTAAAGTTTGTTATGAAGCAATGGCTTCAGAGACATCTGTGCGCCAAGGCATCTCCTTAGTAAGCAGTCAGTAGTGAATCGTTGACTTCAGAGGCCTGGGGTACAATGACAGAACAAGCACCCTCACGTTGGACAACTGGTTTCACAGAACCGTGTGTGTTCTGGTGTGAGCTTCACAAGCTGCTTTGCGGTGAAGCCGTTATCTCACCAAAACTTTTGAATCTTCACTTCAGCTCAGGAAGCTAACATGTCTTCAGAAATTCAGGAATGAAAGAAACAAGGCTGTGATGATGGCAGGTGGGATCGAGGAGTACAAGTACTACTTAGGCACTCCTACAAATTCCACCTGCCCTAACTTCACAGAGGCCTGTGTGCACGACAGCAGCCCATCACACAGGAACAAGATGGGGCAATAAAGGTACATGGGTCTGTGTGCCTTGACATCTGCTCTGGAAGCTGGGATGTGATGAGCACGTGACTTCAGAGGCTTGTGGGCTTGAATTCAGCCTCATTGATTAGTCTGTGCTGAACAAAGTTCTTCAGAGACCCCCGGTTCAGAAAATGAGTGGTGAAGCCACGATTCTACACAAAACCTCGAAGTCAGCACAGCGAGATGGCGACTTTGGCCAGGTGTCTTTACCTTGACATAAGCTCCGCAAATTAGCCTGTGGTGATGTTCTGATTCTCACAGGCCTAGCTGTTCTGACATGAACACAGCACTCTGGTCTTTGGCTCTCCCAAAATAATGGAGCTTTCCAGGTGTAGAACCAGCCCTCTATGTTGCATTGCTTTGAACAGATAAAGAAAGAGATGTTACCTATCTCATGCTGCTTTACTGGCAGTGTCTTCTGGCAGAGCCACCTACTGTGATACAGCATATACAAACAGGAGTTACTCTTTCATGATAGTAACACCACTTCTCCAAACCGTTAGCTATGTGGAAGGAAACCCTCTTCTATTGGCATAGCCATATCTATACATGGGTGTTACTGGCATAGCTAAGCTGGCTGAGGGGGTGACTTTTCACACAGCTGACCAAGATAGCTGTGTTGACAAAACATTGCAGCGTAGACTTGGCCTAAAGAGGGAGAGTATTTTCAGTTCATTTCAGAGAGCTGTTTCATTTTTCGTATATTTATGTTAGAACTACTGAACTGGGATGCTCAGTCCACAGCTTGTCATTCTGAGCATGTAGTTTAAAAGAAGATGACATTTGAAAACTGCACAAAAGCTTAAACTGGAAAAAAAGTAATGAATCAAAATAACCCTCTGTGCACTTCATTTGTATTTGAGATTGTTTTGCCTTTAATCTTTACTTATCCACTTACACGTTTAAAAAAAGCTGGAGTTCAGAGTTTCATAGCTAGTTCACACTGGATTAAACACCGCTTTACTACTATTAACTAACATCATATGCCCAAATCTAGTTTTTATTTTACAGAGGCAAAAAAATTAACAAGACAAGATAGGTAAGGAAATATCTTTTACTGAACCCTCTGTTGGTGGAAGGAACAAGCTCCATAGCTATACAGAGCTCTTCCTCAGGTCTGGAGAAGGTAACCTAAGTGTCTGAAATAAGATGGGGCAGATTGTTTAGTATAAGGGGATCACACATGCTATAGGACACCCCTTAAAATGAAGTGGACAATTAGCCAGGCATTGGGTGTGTTGCAAATTGTTATAAGAGGCCATAAAATCGGTGTCTCTGTTAGGTCAATGGTTCTAAGTGCCCAGCAGAGTTACAAATTTATGTTCTCAGGATTGTCTTTTCAAGGTGTTATGCAAATTTCCTTTGAGAACTAGGACTGACAGGTCTGATCTGGAATGGTGGTTTTGTGAAAATCCATCCACAGGCAATAGGGTGTTTTTGTATCATCATTTTTCTGTGTGTGTTCATTCAAGAATGTAGTGATTGCCTGTCTGTTTTCATCCACATTGTTGTTGAGACATTTGATGCACTGGATGAGATACACTGCATGTTGTGTGACAAGCATATGTAGGACCTATGGATCATGAAAGTTGAGTAGTTCGGGGTGTTGATTGTCATAGCACTGCAAATATGTCTGAATGTTTTGCATGTTTTGTTCTGGCGGGATCTGGCGGTGCTTTGAATTGGTGTGTTCTGGTCTATGGAAACCTTTCCTTTGAGCTTGGAGAGGTTGCTTGAAGGTCAGAAGAGGGGGTTCAGAAAATATTTCTTTCACGATGTAGCTCACATCAAGTATGAGTTGTAAATGTTTGATGATCCTCTGTATGGGTGCCAATGTGGGGGTGGTAGGTGTCAACTAGGGGTGTGTGGTCTAGGGGTGTGTGGTCAGTGAGGTTTTTTTAGTATTGAAGCAGGTTCTCCTGTGGTATTTGGGAGGTCCATTGCATGACGTGATCTACTTCTAGGGTAGAGTGTCCTTGTTTAATGAAGATGGCTCTAAGTGACAATATCCAGAGGGGTAGCCATGTTAGTCTGTGCATAGCAAAACAATGAGAGTCCTGTGGCACCTTAAAGACTAAAACTGGGTGCCACAGGACTCTCATGGTTCTAAGTGTGTATCCCAGACTTTTTCTTCCAAGCCAATTCTCTAGTAGCTGATGCCTGGCTGTACGTGACAGATTTCTTGGTGTCTGGGGTGGTTGCTGGATCTATGAAGATAGAAGTGGTGTCTGTGGGTTTCTTGTATATAGTCATTTGTAGGGTTCCATTGTTGAAGCTGATTGTGTTGTTTATGAAGTTAATGCTAATATGGGAGTGTTCTAGGAAGAGTTTTATGGATGAGTTGTAGAAATCAATCGGGGAGTTTTAGGTCATCTGTCCAAATGATTAAAATATCATAGATGTTTGTCATTGGTTTCATGGTGAATTTTCCCAGAAATTCTTCCTTGAGATGGTCCATGAAGAAACTGGCATATTGGTGAGCCATTCTAGTACTAATGGTTATCCTAGTGGATTGGACAAAGTGTTTGCTGTTGAATGTAAAACTGTTGTGTGAAAGGAAGAAATGGATAAATTTGGTGATGAGATTGCGTGGATTTCGGAATGTTGTACATTATCCTGTTGGTATTTGAAACAGGCAGTGACATTGTCATGATGAGGGATATTGGTGTATATGGAGATAGTCATCCATCTAAGGTGGCAAGAATGGTGTTCTAGAGGTGGTTGTTAATGTTTTAGATTTTCTGAAGGAAGTTGGTAATGTTTTGGAGGAAGCAGACACATTTTTGTGTTCTGTGGTTTGAGAAAGGTTACTGTGATAATCTTGATATTCATTTACTAAGAATGCCATGGCCAGACATGATGAGTCTGCCTGGGTACCCTGGTTTGTGTATCTTGGGAAGCACAGAGATGGTCCCTGAAGTGGATTTGTGTGGGAGGATAATGCAGAGGTTTTTTTAGAGTTGTCTGGGGAAGGATTTGATTATATTTTTAAATTGCTATGTGGATTGTTGTGTCGGGTATTTGAGTTCTCTAGAATATGTGCTGTAGGATTGGCTTTATTGATATAATTATCATGATTTAAGGATTACAATGGCACCTTCTATGCCTGCTGGTTTGATCATTGTCTGGTGCTTGCATTTCAGGGACAGATATAGCTATCCTTTCCTAGTGGAGAGACTGGGTAGATTTAATATTTGTTGAGGATTTCACAGTCATTCCACTCCCCCCCCCCCCCCCAATCTATATAATGATCCAGCATGTGATTCTGTCTGATGGAGGGCCTCCGGTCAGATGATTCTTTTCTTATGACTGTCAGCAGAGATGTGATGTTGTGGGTGGTGGTGTCTTTGTATTGGTGAAAGAATTTTCTAGTTCTCCACATGGTAGTATGGTATCGGTTTCTGTGGTTGGGCAGAAGTTCGGTTCAATACTTCAGTCCCATTTAGGAGAAGTCTTGATAGGTTGTTGATGACAGAATGTTTTGGCATATATGTGTGGTGAGTCCTGGTATTGTGGTTTCTCTTGGAGGGAATGTTTTGTTGATTGAGTTGTAGTAGTCTGGTCTACTTTATGTTTTGTGTGCGTGGCTGTCATCAGGGTTTTTGGTTTTTTAGTTGTTTTGGGTTTCCTGTATGATATAAAAGATATTACTTTACTACTGTCAGGAATGAGGACCTGCAATTGCATCTACCCAGTCACAGGGCAGCCAGTGAGAACAGCTGGGCAACAGCAGAACCATCTAATAGGCTAAGGCAGTCAGGTGCCTTGCTCTTAAACCCAGGATCTGTAGATGATCAGTGGTTGCTTGATGCCCTCACCCATGGATTCTCTGCCTTCCAGTGTTCACCTCACTTTAAGCCCTGCTCCTGTTCTGCACCAGACTAGACCCTACCCTGTACCCAGCCTTTTTCCAGTCCCATTCTAGTCTTGGTCCTGCCTTCCCTGACTCCAGGTAATTCCATTGTGACACACAGCTCTGATTCCTGGCTCCTGCTCTGTCTGAACTCTGGCATTTGGACTCAATCAGTAGGCCTGACTCCTGCTCTGACCACTAGGCCTGGCTACCTACAATCCAGTATCCTAACACTACCTTATCTCTCTCATATTCGGGGACTGCCTGGGCTACAACAACTCTGTAAAAACATTTTAAATTATTTTAAAAGACCCTGTTTTGTTTTGTTTTAAGATAAATGCATGAGAGTAAGTTGAAGGTTCAATTGCAATTTTGAGACTGACATTAAATGACTTCTGAGTACTTGATTTCTGAGTCTTAATATTTCATTCATGCTAATATTTGTTTTGTATGGACATACTAATTCACACTTCATGTTGTTAATTCCCCATATTCAACATCTAACAACTGGAGTTCAGTTCAAATGGAGAATCCCTGAACTCCACTCCTGGAAAACTCAGATCTTGGTTTGTGCTTCCCAGCTCAGACTTCTGTTTATAATGGATCTCAAATTGAATCCTGATTCTTCACTCCAATGAATCTTGAGGAACTTCACAAATTCTCTATTGACAACACTTAAATGATCAACCGCTTCCTTTATTATAGAGGAAGCCTCATCTGTTCCTAAAAGGTAAAGCTGATATATTTTTTTTTCAATCATCAGTTAGAACACTTGTATTCAGACAGTCAAATGGATGTTGATGTGTTTTTGTTACTGTGAGTTCCAAGCAGTAGTTTATGGTGCTGGATGACTATGATAAAAATAGTATTTCCACTTCAAAACTTTCAGATGATGTGTTTGTGTTTGAAAAGGCACTCTGAATGTTCATGTTCATACCATAGCTAAATTATAGTGTACTTCAAGGTCTCTTTTTATTTGATTCTTCATAGGTCACACAGTAGTTGTAAAATGACTGGACACTTGGTATTTACGGAGCTTTTCAGTCAATAAAGGAGGTGCTTTCAAGGGTCTTTTTAAAAAGGTAATAGATAACTACACAAAATATGGCTTTTAGTACTAGGCATCAAAGTATTCTAACACCATGATGGCGTGCAAAGTTAATTTTAGTTGGTTCATGTTGTCACCGAAAATTGAGATCTATAGAACAGCCTTTTTTAAATAACAGAGATGACATTTTTCTGGGATTATATGGATGCATAGGGCCTGATTAATCTCTTGTTTTGATATAAATCAGTTGCGCCTTGGCTGATGGAGTTGCACTAATGTGGGAGGAAGAGAATGAGGACCTAAAACTCTATTTTCTCTCTGTCTCTCTCTGTCTGTCTCTCTCATTCTCTCTCTGTGTGTGTGTTTAATTTTACAGAGAAAATCAAACAGGATAAGACACTCCACCTATCTACCCTGAACTCACTACTGCTAGTGGAAGGTGATTTCTACTGATCAACTAATTTTTGACATTCCCTTTAATAGCCTTTTAGTCTTTCAAGACAGTTCTCACTATTTAATCCACAGCATATCATGTTTACGGTTGGTTTGAACCATCTATTCCTTGGGTAAGAAATATGAATATGTATCAAAAAGATTCTTACATTGTCTAGGGTCTGACACTGAGAATGGTGATAGTGCAAGAAATGTAGTTACTGGCACACCAACAAGAATATATGGAATCATTGAAGACTTGAAGGGGAAAAATGGGTCAAAACTGGCCAAAGCAGATTGAGTCAATATTGCCAAAAGGAGCTAAGGGGATTAAGAAGAGCTCATGCAAAAATAAAGGAGGAAGAGACATCCTAGAAAGACAAACATTAGTGAGTGAGTAGATGGGTGGAAACTAAAACCCTCATTGACTTAAAAAACAGAATTTATAAAATCATGGTGAATTGTGGGAGTATGTTTTTAAATATTGGAATCAGAGACCCATTTAATTTTTTTTTCTTGAGAGGCCATGCCCACTTTTGAGTCAAGGAATTGTCTAGCTAGTTAGTGTGCTAATCTAGCTAAGCACCAAATACAGGAGTAAAACGGTGCCATTTTTGTCAAGATAAACCTATTTTTCTCTGGTGGTAGGTTTATTCCTTTGGCTAGAAACCTAACTTGCCCATCAGCTTAATGCTACTACTGTTGAAAGAATGTGCATGTGTAACCTTCAGGTGGGCTAAAATTAATTAAATTGCCCTTCTCCAGT
>ML685851.1:8711133-8745466 GCA_007922175.1 Pelusios castaneus
GTGTAGATGCACCCTATGATGCTATAAGATTGTGGGGGGATATGTTGGCTTGCAGAACCAGTTTTTTAGCCTATTTTGTGGGTTGGGGAATAAAAAGCTGCCAGAATTTCTGATGTAACTTAGAGTTTTTCAGTCATATCAGTACATGTGAAAAGAGAGTGGTGGAGGGCAAGTGTATCAGCTTTAGTGAAGGCCTTCTTTTTCCTGTGAGCTGAAAGGAGATTACCTCAGGTTAATTAGAGACCCATAAATATAATTAAGGGCTGCAACTGCCCTTTAAAACCCCTCTTGCAGTGAAAGAGGTGGAAGAGAAAAGAAAAACAGCTGTAATATGGAGAAAAAGCTTCTCCTAGTTAGAGGGTTGTTTTCCCTATAGGGGAAACACTGAGTTTACTTCTGCTAGGGAGGGGTTGACAACCAAAAGACAGAATAATAAACAATTCTCTGGTGAGGTAAGGAAATGCATATCTTTTTGTTGTGAGATTTCTGTGTAGGTGAATTATTCAGCCCTATCCTGAGATCTACCTTGCATGTAAATGGAAAGTTAAGAATTTAAAACTTCCAGAGTAAGACTGATTTACTTGAAAGCTCACCCATCGACTCAATTGAAGAAAATCTCAAGAATGCTTGTGGACCATCCATGTAAGCAAAATCAAACAAACTGAAGGAACAGCCAGAGAACCTGCAGGCCTCCATCTTACAATGGGATTCAAGTGGTCAGGTCTTGCACCCAGGCACATCTTACATCAGAAATGGGATCTTATTTAGCATTGATTGTAAGTGTTTGATTTAGTTTTTCCAGCAATCAATCACACTGATAGTGATAAAAGCTTAGATTAGGGCTCATGAGAAATTAATTGTCCATGGAAGCTGTTTTTCAGTAGAAAATTCACTTAACTTGGGGGTGGGGGGGAAGGGGGAGTAGAGGAGTGGTGTGACTTCCATAGAAAATTTCAGGTTTTGATTGCACATTTTTAGTTTTTTGCCAAAAGGTGAAATTTTGTGTGTAAACTCCCCTACTCTGCCCAGGGGTGTAACCACAGGTGGGCCTGGGTGGGCCCCACTTGACCCTGAGGCCTGCCTTGAGCACGTGGAGCAGCACGGATTTTTCTGCTGTGGCTGGGCTGGTACCTCTGCGCTGTTTGTGGCCATGGCCGATGGCTACTGGTCAGCCCCACAGCCATGGCAGTGAAGTTCACGCTGCTGCTGGGTACGATGCCTCTCCCCTTCCTGGGGAGGGGAAGGGCAGCTTCTGGTCATGTGACTGGAAGCTGCCCTTGGCCAGGCCCACCCTCTACTTTGAAGGGCCCAGCCTGAAATCAGGGGCTGGCTACTCTCCTTCTCTTGCCCCTCCCAATCTTCTGATCAGCTCTAGTTTGGATTCTTAGTCGCTGATAGAACATTTGTAACACTTAGAAGGAAAAGTTAGGACTCTCATTGGTTAAGTTCTCCAAGGCAATAATAATACACTAAAAATTCTTTTGCCACACTGTTATCTATGGTTATGGTTATATTTCTCATGGCTATAGCTTCTGGAGTTCTTGGAACATAAATACTTATCAGTGACCCCACCTAGCAACCCTCAGAAACCTGTACATACAGATACATTCCCTCTTCTGGGAAAAGACTTCTGTCACATTCCATCCTCACAAAATAATTTTGAGAAAATATAGGTCCTTCCCAAATTCATCTCTGGCATTGGGGAGCTCATTTGTATCCACTCAAGAGCCCTTTGGTTTTAAAACAAAGTGAGCAGAGTTCTGGCTCCCAGCCTCTAACTGAGCCTCAGAAATTTACTCCCTTCTTTCCTTCCTGTAGGACAATCACCTTCCTGTACTACAGGCATGATGAGGTACTCACCCTCAGTGGCTATCAATCTTTCCAGACTCCTTCCAGAAGTCTGATTTGTCTTCTGTACCCCTATGGTTCACTTCACTTGAAAACGACTTGCTTGCAAAATCAGATATAAAACTATAGGAATGTCACAGCACACTATTGCTTACTTTCTCATTTTTATCATACAATTATAAAATCAATCAATTGGAATATAAATATTGTACTTGCATTTCAGTGCACAGTATGTAGAGCAGTACAAACAAGTCATTGTCTATGTGAAATTTTAGTTTATATATTCTTCACTAGTGCTTTTATGTAGCCAGTTGTAAAACTAGGCAAATATCTCAATGAGTTGATTTACCCCCTGGAAGACCTCTGCGTATGCTGAGGGGTATGGATAACCCTGAGCGAGAACCACTGTCCTATATCCTGCAGAATATTGTGACAAAATGTCCCCCGGATTATGTATCAATTTCATGTTAGGTCAAATTTGGTTGCAAACTCCATTCAGATAGTTTTAAATCATAACACAGTTTGTTAAGGCTTGTATACACAGACAATATCTGCTGCTTTAACTACACTGATATTGTTAAAGCAATATAATCCCCTTAGTGTGAATGCAGTTATATTAATGTAAGAGTGCTTTGTGAAGAATTACGGTAAGAGTACTGTATCTATACTATACTGTAAGAACATAAGAACATAAGAAAGGCCGTACTGGGTCAGACCAGAGGTCCATCTAGCCCAGTATCTGTCTACCGACAGTGGCCAGTGCCCAGGTGCCCCAGAGGGAGTGAACCTAACAGGCAATGATCAAGTGATCACTCTCCTGCCATCCGTCTCCATCCTCTGATACACATTCTGTGTACTGTTGTATCTGACAAAGTGGGTTATAGCCCACGAAAGCTTATGCCGAAGAAAAACTGTTAGTTTATAAGGTGCCACAGGACTCTCGTTGTATCTATACTAGGTAATGTACTGATAACAATTTCATTAAAAAAATCAATACCCCTAACCAAAATAGCGATGCTGATACAAAATCTTGTGTGTGTAGATCAAGCTTCAGAAACTTCTTTTCCCCCCCTATTCTAACTATAACTTTAGGGTTTTCCTTTTTCATAAATGCAATCTGATTTGCCTGCTAAGTATTGGCAGCAGAACTTGTTTTTAGCTCTGCTGTCTCATACTTTCAACAGAAGGAAACAGTGATACACGAATTAGCAGTAACAAATGGATCAATGGTATGGGGAGCATGAAAGCAATTCTCTTTTCACTGTCAAGCATGGAATTTGGATTGCAAAGCCAAGCATTTAAAGTTGTATGAGTTTTTTTTAAAGCTGTTTAATGGTATGGTACAGAGAATCATATGTTTGCCTTGTTAAAACTCAAAGCTTAATTGGAAAAGCATGCCCCTTTGGTATTTGTAGTTTAAAATATGGAAGGAGTCAACAGAGAAGCCAGAGCAAAGTTTGTGAGTCTGATCCTGTTCTGCTTATTGAGGCAAACCACCCAATTCCAGATCCTCTCTTTGCAGATAATGAAGTGGAGGCACTGTGGGAAATTAAGGTGTCAAGAGAAGGATTGCTGAAACAATTTGATGAATTGTATGACAACATGTCATTGAGACTGGACAGTACTTATAATATTAGTGGGGATAGGCTATTGGTGGGACACTGGCTGCCCTATAGCAATTTGTTTTTTTTAATAGAAATATATTGGAACTGGCTGGAAAGCTGCTACAAAATGAGGAGAGTAGGGTTAGAAGGGACTGCATGGGTCATCTAGTTCAGTGGTTTTCCTGGGACCCAGTTGAAAATAATCATTTATGCCCGTGACCCAACAATTACATCTTTCAGCAATGCACTCCTGTCTTTTGGCGGTGGCAGCAGGGGGCACCGAGATCTAGTACCAGAGGGTCTGTGACCCAGTACTGGGTCCCAACTCAGGGTTTGAAAACCACTGATCTAGTCTAACCCTGTGACAAGATACAGGATTTTTTCTGTCTAATCCTTCGAAGACAAATGGCCATTCAGCCTCTTCTTGAGGACCTCCACTGAATGAGTTTCCATGATTTGTTCCATTAGCCTATAGTTTTCTTACTATTAGGATTTTTTGCTGAGATTTAATCTAAATTTGCTATGCTATAGTTTGAAATCATTGCCGCTTGTCCTGCCCTCTGTAGCAAGACAGAAGAATTTTTCTCTATCTTTTTTAATGGCATCCTTTCAAGTATTTGAAAATCATTATCATATCCCCCTCCCACTCTTAACCTCCTCTTTTCTAAACTAAAGATACTCAGTTCCTTCAGCCTTTGCTCATATTGCTTGGATATCACCCCTTTGATCATCTTTGTCACTCACCTTTGAATCCTTTCCGGTTTCCTTACATCTTTTCTATATAGCCAGGGCTGTCCTTGGGCGGGGTGAACGGGGTGACCGCCCAGGGCCCCGTGGTAACATGGGCCCCACACTGTCCCGCTTCCAGCGGGGCAGTGTGGGGCCCACGCCGCGGCCCCCCCACGGCCACGCTTCCCCCCCAGTCCCACTGCCTTCGGCAGCAGGGAGAGCCAGGAACACTTCTCCTGGCTGGTCCCTAGGCCAGTGCTGCTCCCCGCCCCCAGGGCGGAGCAGGCAGGCCCAGGGGTGGGGTCGGTGCTTGGGTCCTGGCATCTGGGCCGGCCGCGGCCACCTGGGGTCCTGGCTGCAACTGGGGTGGCAGCAGCCTCGGCCAGGGATGGCTCCCCACCACCCGGGGCCGCGGCTGCGGCCTCGCCTCCTTGGGCCGCAGCTCTCCAGGGCCACGGCTCCCCTCTGCCTGGGGCCGGGGCTGTGCATCGGCCTCGACTCCCTGGGGCCGTGGTGGTAGTTCCGCGGCTTCCGGGGCTGGCTCCCAAGGGGGGTGGGGGACTGGGGTCCCTGGGGGGGCAGAGCAGGCCGCCCCCCCACACTCTACACCATCTTGGGGGGGTGGGGGCCCCGCCTAGGCCGGTTGGCCCTGGGAATGGCCCTGTATGTAGCAGTGACCAAAACTGGATACAGTACTTCAGCTGAGGCCTAACCAGCACCAAGTAGAGTGCTACTATTACCTCCAATGATTTGCACGCTATGTCTTTGTTAATGCAATGCAAAATTGCATGCGTTTTTTGGGCTTTTTTTGCAAATTTTCAAGGCAAAATCAATGTCAAATCTTGAAATTCAGAAAATTTTGATCAGTTCTTAGTAATATCAAAAGGAAGCTCATTTTTTTAATTATTTCTAAATTCCAGTCTCCAGTTTTGAAAACCCTGGAATATCTTTTAGTGAAATCCCTGACCCACAGACAGGCAGGAATTCTGTCCTTTCCCCCTTATTCAGTTTTTTTGCATTTGCCTAATAACTACTGTCCTTCCCCTATTCTAGGGTCATTATCTTCCAGGAACGTTCCCAACATGCCTTTCTAGTAGCTGACCCTTTTAACCTTTGCAGAAACCAACAGCTGTAATCTTAACCTGGCTGCTTTCCATCTGGCGGCTGCATCTTCACCTCTTTAAGCTGGTGAACAGTCTTTGCTCTCATTATGTTTTTCCTCTTTCTTATTCCCAGGTTGATGACAAATTGGCAGTTCCAAGATTTCTTTCAGAATTTGAGATTGAACTGGATATGTTGCTTAAAAAACCCCCAAAAAACAGAACACAAAAAAATCTGTCCTTAAAATCCGGTGGATCCCAGGGGACTGGAAGGTAGTCAGGGTTTATACCTATCTTTAAAAATAGTGCTGGAGAATGTTTCTGTGAATTAAAACTTTGACTTCTTATTTTAGTGGAAAGATGGCTGGTTGAATTCATGAGCAAATAAAGTTATAAAGCTCTTATATAAACATGAGAGGATGCTGGTAAACAAATTGGCTTCTGTAAAGGAAAACTGCTTCTTTAACCTACTAGAATTCTCTGGGCATATCAATGAAGTAGTAGATAATGAATAAACTGCTGGTGTTTATTTTAATGTTCAACAAATCTTTGACAGCAGAACACTTCTTGTTTAAATTAAGAAATCATGGATGAGTGGCAAAGTTCTGTCATTGATTAGAAACTGGAGAAATCACAAAACAAAAACTAAGAAGAAATGTTTAGTTTTCAGCATGGCAAAAGGCTAAAAATAGAGCCAGCAGAAAAAGCTTCAAAATGTCATGGACAAGTCTCTGACATACAAAAGTTTCTGGAGAAATGACTTAGAAACAGTGAAAAATTGTATCCCTCAGAGCCAGCTGCTCAGTTCCCCATGAAGTGTACTAGGCATTGTGTCTGTCAGCCTAAGTATTCACTCCCCTCCATTTACTTCATCTTATTGGGCTCTGGATAACCACATCCTGCTCAGCAATGTGCAGTCTGTCAGAAACTTACTCCAGAGCCACATGCAGCAGGGTGTAGTCTTTTCTTGTCATTGTAATTGTCATAGGTCGTAGGCCACTTCTCTCTAATTAGCATTTCCTACTTGCTTGTTTGGGCAGCTCCTTGCTCCGCATGCTGATTCCTGTTTTAGACACCTAATTCCCCATGGACTGCAGGGGAACTCTGTGCACCTAACCAGGGGTTTTGAATCCCACTGAGCAGCAGGGTGCCTACATATTAGGGAATGCAACATTTGGAATAGTAACGCCTAAGTCCCCTTTGTGACTCTAGTCTGTGGCATGCGCAAGGTGGTGCCCCTGAGTCCTGGCCTAAGAATTGCAGAATTCCTCCCT
Source organism: Pelusios castaneus (assembly GCA_007922175.1). NCBI lineage: Eukaryota > Metazoa > Chordata > Testudines > Pelomedusidae > Pelusios > Pelusios castaneus. The sequence goes on from ML685851.1 coordinate 8,717,689, forward strand.
GAAGCATATCAAGATTAAGGGCCCAAGACCTGAGGTGGGTAAACTCATGATATGTTTACAGTGAGATTTCAAAACCGTCAGCTGACCTATGCTAGCTGAGTTGGCCCAAGCCCCATGAGCCCAAGGGGATGTTTAGTTGTGGTATAGATGTCCAGGCTTGGGCTGCAGCCTGAGCTCTGGGGCCCTCCCACCTCATAGGGTCCTAGGCTATGTCTACACTATAGGCTTTGTTATATCGACTTAACGAGGTCCACCTTGTTAGGTCGACTTAATGGAGTGTCTACACTTAAAGTTGACTTAACAGAGCCTGTAGTGTAGACATACCTGTCCAAACTGACTTTAAGTTGACTTAATAAGGTCAACTTAAGCCATAAGTCGACCTTCAGAGATGGTGTTATTAAGTCGACTTAAGGAAGTACTTAAGTCGACTTAATAAGTGCCCAGTGTGGATGTGGGATTCTGTAAGTCGACTTAAGCATTGTTAGATCGACCTAAGGTGCAAGTGTAGACGAACCCCTAGAGCTCAGGCTCCAGCCTGAATCCCCCAACTGTGCACACTACAGTTTAAACAGCCCTTAAGTCTGAGCTCTATGAGCCTGAAGGTTTTGAATTGCAGTGAAGCCATACCTCCAGAGACCAGAAAGGGGACAGAGGCATTACTACATCCAATGCAGCTAGCCCCATAACCATGACCACATGCTTAAGTAGTTCCCTGAATCATGGGAGAAAGCAGGGCAGGGGCAGGGAAAAGCACATTTTGTAAACTATTAACTGCCTTTTAAAAATCACACTTGTTGCAGATTCGCTAATTCACAAAATGCGGTGATCCCCAATGGGTCTCCCAATCATCTCTATTAAGGAGTGAGGTTCTAATGTATAAAACATAACCTACAGAAGCTGACTGGGTAATTAGTAGGTGTGCTGAGCTTTAGTTAAACTTGTCAGCCTTTCAGTCATAAATGTCACCTTTTGAGGGATTCTTTTGTCCAAAAGTATTTCATTTGGAAAAAATATTAATTTTTAATACTTTAGACAAACATTTTCCCCCAAATATTTTGTTAGTGGATTAACTGGCAGGATGTTTTATTATCAATTTCATATTAATAGCATATGGTGTGCTCTGCCTCTGCCCCTCTAAGGTATCCTGACCTTATTTCCCAGTGCTAAGATCTTCTTGGCTTCCTGTGTGGGTTTTCTGATTGAAAGCTTAAGGTTATTTTGACATCACAAAATAATACTAGCTATATCCAGTAACAAGCCCAAATTCTAATGCATTATGTCTTTTTTTTTTTCTGTGCACATTTCCACAGTTTTATCTTAGCAGTGCAGTGCATGAGTCATTGGTTGGTTTTTGTTTTTTTTCTACAATGACTTTCTGATATTCAACGAAACATTATGTGAGAAAAGCAGAATGACAAAAATGTATATAATGGTAGCATGGAAGCCTGCTTCATTATGTCCTATCTTACCATAGTTGAAAAATTAATTTTTGGAGAAGAAAAAGAACATTAGTAGTTTAGATCTTGAAAATTGGGTTTAGGAATGAACAAAATAAAGAATCTTTGCCTTGTTACATCAGACAAATTATAATTTGAGAACTAAACCACCACCAAATTAGAGATCTGCAACAGTGACATTATATATCAGAGAAACAGAGTCCTGTGGCACTTTTAAAGACTAACAGATTTATTTATCGCATGAGCTTTAGTGGGAGAAAAATCCCACTTTGTCAGACGTTTTGAAGAGTGACGAAGTGAGATTTTCTCCCACGGAAGCTCATGCGATAAATAAATATGTTAGTCTTTAAAAAGGCCACAGGACTTGTTTGTTTTTCTGCAATAGACTAACACAGCTATCCCTTTGGATCTTGACTAGATATCAGGTAATTTAAATCACTGTGTTATTAGTAATGCTTAACATTTTGGATGGAAACACTGTTTTGTTAGAGAACATGGTAAAATAGTTGTTTTCATATCCTATTGTTTCCTTTGCTACTTTTTTGGAAAATCCACTGTGACAGGGTCAGACTGGAGGGTTTCCAGAGAGTTCTAGAAAGCTAATATATTAGCCCCAGGCTCAGCAAGTCCCCTTTCCCCTTGTAGCTGAGGAGTGATTACGCCAGGTTTATTAGCACACCTGGAGCTAATTAAGCCCCCACCCAGGACTTTTTAAAAAGCCTTCCCTCCAGAGAAAGGGGGGTAGTTGGAGTGTGAGAGTGAGGAGAGCTACTGGAGTGTTTGAGAGGAGGCAAGGTGTAGTTGGAAGGCAGAGAGATCTGGAGAAGGAGCAGAACACTGGTCAAGAAGAGCCCCACAGGTATAAAGACTGGGGGAGGGAAAAACCCTTGCCTGATGGGGGCAAAGGAACATTCCCAGGCCTGGAGGCCTTAGGAAAACAAACACACTACTAAAGGGAAGACCAGACTCATCACAGTAGAGGAGGAATTTTGTCACACCTCTCATCTAAGACAGAGGTGGTAGACTTGTAGAATTTGCATTTTTGCTAACCAATGATATTTGAGTTTTCATCCTAATATAATATCTGACTCTTTACAGGAAATAGTCATTGAATTAATCTCTTGCATGTTTTCCTAATTGCCTGTAAACAAATGGCAATTTCTGTAATATATTTCATTGATCAAAATTAATCAGCAAATATTTCATGAAGATACAGTTCAACTTATGGACTGATTGGCCCTGAGCTATTTGCTGCAGTATTGTTTTGAAGATTAATATTCTCTTTTAAAGTGATGATAATTGGACACACAGACACTGTGTTTAGTATGCTTGTTTTCAAGCTGGAAGAGCATAGCTCTTAGATTCAGGATATGGTGCAATTAGTTGTGACTGAAGACTCAAAATTCTGTGGTTAAATATGCTGAAAGACCCACAATCACTTAAAATTCACATGATTGTTTTAAAATAACAGCCTAAAGTTAAGCCCCAAGTCCATATATAGACTCTTAAATAAGTGACCTGATTTTTGCAAAACACTGACCATTTATCACTTCCCATTAATGATGATGCAACTACTCTTATAAATTGCCATGGCTATGCGTAACTGTTGCATCTGACTGTTTTAACTAGCCTGTGATTCCAGATCTGTAAAGTTTAGGTTTGTGGGGAATAGCTCCATACAGAAACATTTCAGTCAAGGCATAACTTATTATATTTATTAATATGTATTAAAGAAGGGCCTAAAATCCAAGTCTGGGATTAAGGACTTGTTATGCTGGATAGAGTACACACATACACATAACAAAAAAGCATCCCCTCATTCAAAGAGTTTACAATCTTGCTTTCCAGATTCATTGACAAAGACTTTGGACTTTTTCATTCCCCTGAAAAAGACCATTTGGCCAATGAAAGAGGCTGATTTGATGGCAATCTTGACTGAAATAACACCATTACCTATAAGAAAAAAATATCCCTTTATTCTGGAAAACATTTTTCCTATAGCACAGACAATTTCTTGTTTGCATTTTATACTGATCCTGTATAGTGTGAATTATATGCACCAAATTACATGACTGGAAGTTTTCAGAGGAACATGTTTTCTATGGAGTATTAATGAACTGCAATGTGACTCAGAATTTTGTTGCTGTTTTGGATTAGGAAAAGGGTCAGGTTTGTTTGTTTTTCAAGTTTTTATTTCACAAAAAATTAATGTTTATTTAGAAGGAAGAAGGTATTTATATTTAGATCATTCTTCAGAACCGAAGACCTGATTTCTTTTCACAGTCATTGATTTTGTTTGTTTGAGTAATGGTGCCCAGTTGAAATAGTGTATGTAAATATTTGGGGACATAAATAACTCAGTCATGTTAATTGGATAGTGATATATCAACACAGTTGAACAAATTTGTGTTTAGCCTTTTTTCACTGTACTAAAAATGTGAGTATTTGTAGGGTATTTCTTCACAAGAATGGCAAGGAACAAATAGCATATATAATATATTACAGGGAAGGCAAATTCTATCCTTGGTTTTCTGTGTACTGCTCCCATTGACTTCAGTGAGACCCACGCATGCATATCTTAAGGAAGAAATTCTACACGTGTGTCATGTAGAAGAATCACCTACCTCTCATATAGTGCTTTTAATCACTAGAGTTCAAAGCACTTTGCAAAAACAATCATTATTAAAGTCCTTTTTCAAATGGGGAAATTGAGGTACAGTGAGGGAATATGACTTGCCCCAAATCACCCAGCAGGCCAGTGGCAGAGCTGGGATTTTTACACAGGTCTCTTGGGTCCCAGTCTAGTGCTCTATCCATAAGGATACACTGACAACCTATGCAGTCGTAGAATCAACCTACTAAGCCGATAACGTTGTTCCATTACAATATCAGGGTTTTTTATAGTGGTAAATCAAAATATTAATTTTTAGTCAGGTAATAAACTCTTTAACAGAAAATGAAGCAATATTGTCCTTGGGGCTCTCTAGTGAATAGGGCATGAAGTAGGATGCAGGAGACCTTACTTCTGGTCCAAGCTCTGCCACTGTGCTGCTGTGACCTTGGGCAAGTCCCTTCTGTTTTTTCTAGCCCAATAGGGTCTGACTGGGACTTTGTGCTCTACCATAATGTAAATGTTTACTGAGATGGTTGTTTACCAGTATATCAGTGCCTTACGCTCTTATCTTTACAACACTCCAGTAAGACAACTGTTGTCCCCCTTTTACAAAAATGAGGCATAGAGAGGCTTGGCCAGGGTGCCAGAGGAAGATCAAAGATTTGAAACCAGGCCTGCTAAAGCCCTAGACGAATGCCTTAATTGCTGAACCAGCCTTCCTTTTTATTGCTAGTACTTATTATTAATACTTCACCTCTCAGTCCTTTCCCCCACCTTAATATCTCTTATCTATTTAGATTGGAAGTGCCACAGAGCAAGGAGTACCTCTCACTATGTGTCTGTGCAATGCCTAGCACAACAGAGCCCTGATCTCAGTTACAGCTCTTAGGTGCCCTGTAATATAAAAAATAATAAATCTGGATCTTTGATCACAGTTTTGAAGGTACTCATTTATTTTGGGAGCTGTATTTTCAATTGCTCAATGAAAGCCATCTTTTGATCAGTCCATATCATGTCTAGCCTCTTATGTGCCTACAGTGTCTAAATACTCTGGATCATGTCTGAGGATGCCTTACTACCTGCATTATAATGGTAAAGACAAATTAGGAGAAATTCTATGGCTTGTATGATGCTTTCCCTTTAACTACAATTATAAAGATCTGTATAGCCTTACTTTGATGGATGAGGTTGTACTTGGCTCAGCCATCTGATTGGAGTGGCAGGATCAGAATTTTAGCTGAGCTTGGGAAATGAAAATGGGATGAGGAAAACAAGGTCTGTTCACTAACCTTTAAATGGATAAGCTTTGTGTCATCTTTAGGTTTAGATATAACTACACTGAAAAGTCTTAATGAACCATAACAATCCTTGGGAACCATGTCATAAATATCACAGCAAAAAGTAGGAAGGACCCTAGTGGACTTTTCTATTTCTGCTCTCATTAGACCAGCTGCTGAGGTCCTTATTTAGTGTCTATACTGTTTTTGCACATCCCTCATTCAGGCAACTCCTATGCAACTCAATTTCTGTAGGATCCTTGCCTCATCCAGAGGACCAATGTCTTTTTCGACTCTGAACCGTGATGCTATGATTCACTTGATAATTATTTTCAGTAAGCCATTTACTTTTTCCAACTAAATCATAGCTTTGCTACCCAAGCCATGTCTGCTGGAATGATGAATCTAAGAAAACTTGTGTTATCTTTCGGTCTATCTCAGGTTCTCCTATAGTGCCCATCACAGTAGCCTGTAAGCACTTCTCAGAAAAATTAAATCTATATAGTAAGGACATTATGATCCCAAAAAGGACAAAATTTTTGTGAAAATTTTCATAAAAATACCATTCCATTTTTTGACCAGCTCTAATAATCAGTTATCTGAAGACAATGACCAAGGCCTGCAATGCAACTAGGAATAAAAACAGAAAGGGAAGATCAAGGTATATTGTTGATGTGCTCATAGTAGCCTGCAACATTTTGCATAATCTGTAGCCATTTTAGTACCACAACACCTACTCAAGCTGTATCACGTTAGCAGGCAGAAAGCAGCTATTTGTGATCGTTGTTAGTACCCCTAAGGCTGCCTCTGTGGTACCCCAGTGTGAAATTTAGTTTTAAAGCATCATGATGGCATAAATCACATTGGTGGATGAGCAGGTGAATGAGCCCTTGATGGAGTAGGTGGCTTGATTTGGTCCTGTGATGGTGTCTTCAGTGTAGACATGAGGGCAAAGTTGGCAGCGTGGTCTGTTGCAGGGATATGTTCCTGCTTTAATGTTTCTGTTGTTTGATCTGTAGTAGCCGGTGAGTATCCGTTTAAGGTTGTGGGGAGCCATTCAGTAGAAACCTTACATGAAACTCTGAGTAAGAATGTAAATATCGAGTCCTAGGGATCCCTGTAACCTGTAAGTCTTTAGGTCCATTGCCAGCTAGCATGAGGAGATTCTTGGGTCACAAGCAGGGAGTTCTACTTTTAAAAACATGACTGAATGTGACCCACAACTACTCTCATTTAAATATCTATGGGTGCGTCTACACTTAGAAATTAAGTTGATTTAAGGAGGCTTAAGACAATTTAATTTACTCCACGTCCACACTGGACTTTCCTTAAGTTGACTTAAGCTGTTTCTTAAATCAACTTAAGGAAAACTTAATTCGACCTAATAAAACCTTGATTTAGGTCAAATTAAGGCTTAAGTCGACTTCTTAAATCAACTTAAGCCCGTGTGGACGCCCTAAGTCTAGTGTAGACTCTCTAAGTCGACTTAGTAAAGTCGACTTAGTAAAGTCGACCAAAATTTCTAAGTGTAGACATAGCCTATGTTTTTAGTTATTTTCCCCTCACATTTATTATATTTAATCTCTACCATAATGAATCTCATTTTGTTATTTTTTACATAAGTGTCTAAATTTTAAGGAGATCTTTGAGTGCATACCAAATGAATTTCAAAAACATAACATGATATTTCTAGCAGATTTATTTAAGACTCCTATTATTTTTGTTATTTGTCACAGGCTTTCTTGTTTTGGACTTCCTTTTTGAAAAGCGTATTTAAAATAATTTGATATAGTCTTGTGTGCATGAATATAATGAAGTATTCAGACAATGTGTTAGTAGACATTACTCAAGTGGAAAAACAGAAGCTACTTCCTCCATAGTTTTAAAATGTTGAATGTGGTTTAATTTTCTTCAAGAGCTCAAAGCAACTTTTCTTATTCTGTCCTCATCTATCTTAAACTTCTCTTTCTGAGCACCTTTCCAAATGATATTACTAGTAGATCATTTCTGCTAGCCATGTTACCAACAGTCACGTTCTCCATGTTTTCTCATTCTTTCTATTATATACTCTACTATCTATGTTTTAACATTCTGACCCATCCTCTTCAAATACCTTCATGTCTTTGTCTTCTATAACATTTTCAACCTCCTATTCTCAGTAAAGCTAATTTTAATAGGTTTTTCTTGCATGGTTGAAGATCTAGCCACCATCAGTCGTTCCATCACCATTTATTTTTTTTAACTAAAATGTCTAAAACTCTTAACATTCATCTGTCATTTTCGCTCTCCTTTATTTTTTTTTCTATTCTTATCTCACTCTCATTCTCCTTTTCTATCACTGATATTTTTATAGTTGATATATTATGCCTGACACTTCTTAAAATTATTTTCCCCTTTGCTTATCTTCCCTATATTCATTTTGTACTGTATCCTAATAGGAGAGTAGATAGTGGAGCACATGGCAGTATGACTTTGAGTCGTGCTGCAAAAGAATAGGAAATAGGACCGAGTGCAGAAGTTAGTGCTTAGGGCACTAGTCTAGGACTTGGGAGACTTGGGCTTCTGCTCCATCATAGACTTACTAGGTGACCTTGGGCAAGTAACTTAGCTTCTCTGTTCCTCACTTTCCTGTCAGTAAAACGAAGATAATAGCACTTGACTACTTCATAGGGGTGTTGTGGTCAGGAGAGAGAGCATGGAGGTGATTAGATATTATTGTAATGATGTCCATATGAGAACGTAATGTAACTGGATAGACACATGAGGCCTCGCAGGAAGGAGCAGTTGTCTTTGAGAGGCTCTTTGGGAAGCCTGCAGATTCTGTGAGCTGAAACCTCTCATCCTCCTACAGAAGAGGAAACAAGTTAAATGTGTGCAAACACAATCTCCAGTCTGTGGTATGGCAAAATCCTGCATGGAGGTTTTATTTTGTTCTTTACTACTATTGAGGTAAGGTCTTAGGGTTGAGGAATCTTCTTTACTAATATTAGTTACATTTCTAACATATATTTTACTAGCCTCCAGTGTTCAGTTTTGGCTGTAGATTGTGATGGGGATCTTTTGAAAAAGAGATAGCAATGTGTACCAGTTCTGAGGGTGGCCACATTCTCTTCACAGGAATCCATCAAACACAGCAGACATCTGTTTTAATTTGGAGTTTCTACTCAAGTTTTGCCTCAGAAGGAGATAAAGTAAGAGACTCAAGAGGGACATGAGGTTGCCATGGACTCAAATGAGGATGATGCCAACAAATCCAATGAATTCCAAGGATTAGGAGGGTTGTGGAGGACAAATACACAGGTCGTTGGTCATAATTACCGAGTACCTGGGCTTTTGTGCTGCTTTCTTGCATCCTGACCTCCTGGGAACATGATTGATTTAGGATAGTAGATGTGCTGCCAGAGATGTGCGCAGCTGGAATTGGACCCTGGACAGGATGGACCAACCTCTGAAGTGGTGCTGAGAATTCTGTCTTACGTGCTTGGCTGGTGGGTCTTGTTTCTAGTCTTAGGGCCTAATTGAATACCTTAGGTCAGGTCAGGAAGGAAATGATCTTAGATCAGATTGATAGGGAAGTTTGTTTCTTTTCCACCTTGCTCTGCAGCATGGGATGCAGGTCCCTTGGTTTGTTAGGGTTGTCTGGGTATAATGTACTTAAGTCAATTCCCTGCCCCGGCAGGAGCCTTAGGCATTAGTCGCCCTTGGCTATGTCTACACTAGAAAAGTTAAGTCGACTTTTGTTAAGTTGACTTTAATAAGGTCGACTTTAAGTCAACTTAAACTTGACCTTATTAAAATTGACTTAATAAGTGGCAACACTTTAAGTCGACTTAGTCCACTTTGTTAAGTCGACCTAACTGCCCTTAGGTTGACTTAACAAAGTGGACTTATCCATCCACACTGGGCTTAGGTTGACCTAAGGAAGGGTTAGGTCGACCTAAGGAGGCTTAAGTTGACTTAATGAGTGGTAGTTATAAAGTCGATTTACGCTTTCATTAAGTCGACTTAAGGAATTTCTTAAGTTGACTTAATGAAAGCATAGTGTGGACATGACTTAATTTAAATCGACTTAAATTGCTAGTGGAGACATAGCCCATCAGTCCTTCCTGTTTTCTGCTTGTAGCACATAATTGTCTAGTCTTCTGAGGGTTGTAATACTTTGCGATGGTGGTGGTGGAGTGGATTGGAGGTGTTGCTTTATGTATCATGTCACCACCAACACACAGGAGCTCAGATTAGATGATCATGACTACTATGAAATCTGACAATGTCGATTATATAAGTATACCTTCTTTTAGTCTATTCCCAGTCATCTGGGTGTAATTATTAATTCATTTTATATCAAGTTGCTTTCAATTCTCTTAGTTACATTTTAGAAAGTTCCTTTAAAAATACTTCTGTGCACTTAATAAACCAATGTCAAGCTTTAACTTCTTTGTTGCTATACTGACACATATCTGTTTGCAATCTGTATATTATTGCCACTGTTCTGTGAAAAACAGTTATAGTATAGACGTTTGCTAATACACTAAATTGCTATGTGCAGTACAGTTAGTTGAAAGCCTTAAATTAACATTACAACATACAGATGGCCTTCAATAAAGAGCAATAAAAGAGTTTTCAGTTCAAAAATAATTTATGTCTGAAACTGTTGTCCTTGGCAACTCACCTACGTGTTTTGTCGGTGGAATGTTTCCATTGTTTTGTCTGCTTGGCTGGGAAGGAAAGGGCTATATCAGGAATATAAAAGACAAAATATATCATTAAAAGGTGGGTGGGGGAGGAGAAACTTTAGGTTAACATTGTACGTCTCCTATTTTTGTTAAGTCATGCAAAAAGCTACGATGCAAGTATCTGATACATTTGAATTCAATATGAGAGGTGCTGTTTTATGTGGACAAGATAGAATTAGGGAGAAAATAATTTGGATTGTTAAATAAAATCCTTATAGGAATAATACTAGGGGTGATGTGGTATTTTGGCTGAAGTCCTATCATATCCTGCTGTTGTTTTATTTTTTAATAAAAAGATGAAAATTCAGAATGGCTTTCCACAGAATTTTAAACCTGTATTTTTCAATTTTTATTAATAAATTGAGATAAAAATATATTGAAATTCTTATAAAAATTCATGAAAGAGAGGAAGCATGATCACAAATACAGTGTTGGCTAGGAAAGGTTATCATTGCAGACTGTTTGATAAGAACAGTTTCATTATTTTTATTATTATTATTATTTTAAGTTAACACTTCAGGCACCTATATCTTACAGAAAGCTAAATAGAACTGAGTGACATATTTTGGCTGAAATCTTTTTTTAGTGAAAATGCAGATTTGGAGACACCAAAATATTTCATGATTTCATGTTGGTTTTTGTCACATTGTTCATTTTTAGGGAAAAATCCCTTAAAATAAAACAGTTAAAATACTTCATTTTAAAAAAGTCAAATGAAATATTTGTCTTTCTATTAGAAATGACTTCATTTTGAAATCTCCTTCATTGTTAATTTTAGAATTTGTTTTAAAAGATTGAAATCCAAATGAAATGTCTCATGTCAGCTCATACAATATTTCATTCTATTTTTTTTGGTTTTAGTTTGCTAGTTTTGCTCATTCCTATTAGCTTAGAATCATAGAATTGTAGAATCTTAGGGTTGGGAGGGACCTCATGAGGTCATCTAGTCCAACCCCCTGCTAAAAAGCAGGACCACTCCCACTAAATCACCCCAGCCAGGGTTTTGTCTAACTAGGCCTTAAATATCTCCAAAGATGGAGATTCTACCACCTCCCTAGATAGCCCATTCCAATGTTTCACCACCCTCCTAGTGAGAAAGTTTTTCCTAATATCCAACCTTGACCTCCCCAGCTGTAATTTGAAACCTTGTTCTGTCTTCTGTTACCATCAAGAACAGCCTAGCTCCCTCCTCTTTGGAGCACCCCTTCAAGTAGTTGAAGGTTGCTATCAAATCTCCCTTCAGTCTTCTCTTCTGTAGACTAAATGGCTATGTCTACACTTGTAATTTTAAGTCAACTTTAGCTAAGATGACTTAACTAAGTTGACTTAAAGTCGACTTAGTTAAGTCAACTTAGCATGTCCACACTTAAAATTAAAGTCAACTTTGGGGGGAAACTACAAAGTCGACCTAGAGCATCTACAATTCTAGGGGCTAGGGGGACCTTGGGCAGGTCCATGGTGGCAGGGGGGGGACCGCTTGTGTACAATGGGGCAAAGGGGGACAGGGACCCTGGAGGGCATAGGGGCAGGGTGGGCAGGGTGTTATGCTGTCTGGATTTAGGGAACCATTTATGATATTATTTTCTATTAATATCTCATAAATGCTATAATCCATAGGAACTATGTCATATTTGGTATCAATAGAAAGGTAGTAATTTGCTGGGAATAATTATATAGTTTATGTATAGGAATAGAATTTATATTAGAAGTTAGGAATATGGTTGTTATAGCTATACTTTAACTTGTGTGATTCTGGGGAAACTCCCCAGACAGGATGCCTACAACCATTGTCTCCTTAATGTTAAGGAAGGTCACAGTTACAATGGGCCCAGGGAGAAACCTGATGAGCCATTAAGGACACAATGGTTGTAGACGTCCTATCTGGGGAGTTTCCCCAGAATCACACAAGTTAAAGTATAGATATAAAAACCATATTCCTAACTTCTAATATAAATACAATTCCTATACATAAACTATATAATCATTCCCAGCAAATTACTACCTTTCTATTGATACCAAACATGACATAGTTCCTATGGATTATAGCATTTATGAGATATTAATAGAAAATAATATCATAAATGTTTCCCTAAATCCGGACAGCATCACACAGGGCTCTGCCCTGCCCTTTGGGAGGGCATGCCAGGCTCCCCTTATGCCCCCCCCCAGCAGGGAGGGCATTGGTGTAGTCCTGGGGTAGCCTTAAGTCGACTTAGGGCTACCCCACGTCTACACTGGCTCAATTCGAGTTTAAAAAGTCGAATTAAGCCTTAAATCGAAGTAATTCTAGGTTTAATAAAGTCGACTTAATTTTCATTCACTCGATTTTATTTTCTTTAAGTCGACTTAAGCAAGCTGCTTAAGTCGACTTAAAAAAACTGTAGTGTAGATGCAGGGTAAATTAAGTCGACTTAATTTACAAGTGTAGATGCAGCCAGTAAGCCTAGTTCCTTCAGTGTCTCCTTATAAGTCATGTGCCCCAACCCCCTAATCATTTTTGTTGCCCTCTGCTGGATTCTTTTCTAATTTGTCCATGTCCTTTCTGTAGTGGGGAACCCAAAACTGGACACAGTATTCCAGATGTGGCCTGACCAGTGCTGAATAGAGGGGAATTATCACATCCCTTGATCTGCTGGCAATACTCCTGCTGATGCAGCCTAATATGTCATTGGCCTTTTTGGCAACGAGGGCACACTGTTAGCTCATATTCATCTTCCCATCCACCATAACCCCAGGTCCTTTTCTACAGCGCTGCTACTTAGCTGATTGGTCCCCAGCCTGTAGCAGTGCATGGGATTTTTCCGTCCTAAGTGCAGGACTTTTCACTTGTCTTTATTGAACGTCTGTTAAGCTGATCTGGTCACTTACTATATTTGCTATTCATTCTTCACATCAGGATGTTTTTTCCTGAGCCCTTCATAAGGTTTCTTTAAAATAAAGCCAGCTCTCTTGGACTCCTTTCTGCATCCTTTTAGCCTCTCCTGCCTATCAGCTTCTTGAGGGAGTCAAAGTCTGCTTTTCTGAAGTCCAGGGTCCGTATTCTGCTGCTCTTCTTCTTTCCTTTTTACCAGGATCCTGAACATCTTCATCTTATGATCACTGCTGAACAGGTTGCCATCCGCTTCTACTTCCTCTACCAATTCTTCTCTGTTTGTGAGCAGCAGGTCAAGAGGAGTTTGGCTCTTAGGTGGTTCCTCCAGAACTTGCCCCAGAAAGTTGTCCCCAACATTCTACAAAATCGTTCTGCATCATCTGTGCACTACTCTATTGCTCTCCCAGCAGATGTAAAGATGATTGATCCCCCCAATGAGAACCAGGACCTGTGATCTGGAAACTTCCATTAATTGTCTGAAGAAAGTCTCATCTACCCCATCCCCCTGATCTGGTAGTCTTTAGCCGTGACATCATCCTTGTTCTTGCATCTGAGTTTAACCTGGATAGTGTACTTCTTTTCCCCCAAAATACCCTGGTTTGAAAGATTGCACATGGAATTTTCAATTCTAGACAAATGCTAGGTTTAGGGTCCAATATCCTGTAAACTATGAGAAATAGAAGTATCTGATTTTTTTTCCTGTTGAGAAAGGGGCTGAGAATCAGATGTTAGCTTAACACTGTAATTAAAAAAAAAAAAAAACTTCTGAAGATCATTTTAACATTTAAAAGGTACTACCTGTACTTATATAGTATTCCCTTGCCCACCAAAGCTTGTACAGTTGTATTTATGGGACTAAGATTACCTGATTGGATAGCCAGGATTATACAAATAATAGTACCAATACATTTATTCAGATTGTATAAAAACATTTGAAATGGTTTCTGTCAAATATATGCCTGTTAGAAAGCTTAAGTGTGCACCAGCAGGGTCTTTACAGACCAATTAATATGCAATACATTAGTGTGCTTTAGAGATCGCACCCCCATAGACTGCATTACTGCACCCTATTGACCAATCCTTAGATGCACATAATTATTTCCAGTGTATTTACAGGGTTTATTGGATAAGCATCTGTGTGAGGTTTTTTTTATTGGGGTTTTAAATTAATCTTTATTCCCTAAAATAGAAAACCCTACTTAACAGTCTACTTTTAAAGGTTACCTTTTCGCTGAATATGTTACTTACAGAAAGAAAGAGAAATATTTTCAATTATGTTAAAAGTAGAAGTATTTGCATCTGAAAGTAACATTTTGAAACATTTTATTTATTGTCTTCTCACTGGGAAAAACTCAAAATGGGGAGGAAACACAGAATTAAAAAACCCCCGAAAACCATGTGCACGCTTTTTCTCAATGTTTTTGCATTTAAACAAGTTTGAAAATTTTTGCCTAACCTAATTACATCATGATATATATCCTCTTTCTCATTACGATTCCTCTATGTAGAAGTTAGATACCCAACACACTATTGTTGCCTTATCACTTGAGTAACTTCAGACAATTGTGCTGTAGTTCTTAAAGGGAATATTTTAAATTTAATTAAATAAGTTAACCAACAGATTAATTGTTAATTCTCAGAAAAATCTGTCCTCAAAGAGTAAGTATTTTAAATTTGGAAAGAACATCTTTGATTGTTCATATGACTTAAATCAGTGGTTTTCAAACTGTGGGTTGGACCCAGTATTGGGTTGCAGAGCTCAGGTACTGGGTCGTGGCACCCCCTGCTGTCACTGCCAAAAGACTGGATTGCATTCCTCAGATGTAATTGCTGGGTTGTGGGCATACATTTTTTTTTTTTTTTTTTCAACTGGGTCCCAAGAAAAAAGTTTGAAAAACACTGACTTAAAGGATGAAGCCCTTCATTACATACAAAACTCATTTCAACCTAACCTAGGCTATGTCTACACTTGTTAATTTAAGTTGACTTTAACTAAGTCAACTTACTGTGTCTACACTTAAAAATAAAGTCGACTTAAAGGCGAACTTAAAAAGTCGACCTAGAGCATCCACACTGGATGCCTAGGTCGACTTCTGGGGGCTTAGGGGGACCTAGGGGAGGTCCACAGGGGCAGGGGGGGCACCGCTTGCCCAATGCCAGGGGGCTCAGCCTTTGCCCCATTGTACCTAGGTACAGTGGGGCAAAGGGGGACAGGGACCCTGGCAGGGCATAGCCATGCCAGGCTCCCCCTGTGCCCCCCCCCCCCAACAGGGAGGGCATTGGTGTAGCCCTGGGGTAGCCCTAAGTCGACTTAGGGCTACCCCACGTCTACACTGGCTTAAGTCGACTCTAGGGAGTCAACATAAGCCTTAGGTCTACTAGGAAGGTGGTTTTATAAAGTCAACTTAATTTTAATTAAGTCGACTTTATTTTCCTTAAGTCGACTTAAGCAGCTTGCTTAAGTTGACTTAAGGAAACTGTAGTGGAGATGCAGGGTAAATTAAGTCGACTTAATTTACAATTGTAGATGCAGCCCTATTGAGTTGTGGTCAGTAACTCTCCACAAAGTAAAGGTAGTTAGATTTTCATTAATTTAAAGCTTTTTAAACAATCTGATTTTTTGCAGGAAACAAGTATTATTTAAAAAAAAATAAAAAAAATAAAAACTTGAATGTTGGGTTTCCAGATTTTTTTGTTTGTTCTCCTTTTTACTTCACTTATTTGCCATTTCAGTTTTGCCATTTAAAATAGCAGGTGGGGCTGAGGAAGAGGGGGAAAAATACAAGAAAAGTAAACAAAACAAAACAAACAAAGAGCCAATCAATCAATGAAATAAAAACTAAACTTTTTTGTCAACATATTTTTCCAAGTTCCAAAGGGGTAGCCATGTTAGTTTAGTTCAGCAAAACAAACAAGTAGTCCTGTGGCACTTTTAAAGACTAACACATTTATTTATTGCATGACCCATTAACAGTCAAAAATATTATATAAGAATGAATGAATTTGGTCACTGTTCATTTTGATCAATATATATGCATTTAGTGCACTGAGCTCCATAAAATGGATAAATTTCATAAATCACAGATGCACAGAAAAAACTGAAATTCCTTCTTGCAAGGAGTGAAAAAATGAAACCCATCTTGCAAGTAATAAAATAAATTCTAACAGGCATTGTAATGCCAAGGCAGATCATTTAGATTGTGGATTTTAAATGGAACTTTGAGAACCTCTACAAGTCTTACCATGATACTGTAAAAGATGTGAAAATGTTTCTTTCTTTGAAATATTTTCTCTGACATTTTCAAAAGTTATATTAATGTAAGAGTGCTTTGTGAAGAATTATGGTAAGAGTACTGTATCTATGCTGTACACAGACTAACACAGCTACCCCTCTGGATATTTTCAAAAGGGTTTATTACAAAGAAGTAGAAACTAAAGGGAAAACAGGATATAACTTCTGATCTGTATAGTTGATTGATCATTCTACCTGATAAAGCCCAGTTCTTGGTTTCTTTGTTCGTATTATGCTCAAGTTAATGCATTGAATTAATACTTCTGAACATGTCTTCTGCTAGCCGTTGTCTCAATGAATATGTTGCTTTCCCCTTTTTAGCTTGAACAGCTAGTCACATTTCGGTGCCTTGTGGAAGAAGAAATGGATTGCAAACAAGAAAAGACCAAGTCTCGGTTTTGTAGTTAACGGATAAGGACACACTAGTAATATAATGAAAAATATTCTGTAGACTTTTTCTGTCTTTTAAAAATACAAAATTTTGAAATTCTAATGACATTGAAATTCAAAATAAGGGATCTTTCAAAATGTGAAAAGTTGCTTGAAAATGAAATTTTCATGAAAATTTCATTGAATTGTCTGTCTGATTTTCCATATTTTGACATTCAAAGTTTCAAGCAGCTCTGATGTTTTTAATTCTGCATATAGTACCATGATAGCAAAAACACTATGGTTATTGCAGATACAGCACATTTAGTATAGACCTTTTTTCTTCTTCTTCACCCCAGTGCTTATTAATTTTCAGAACAAATTATCCTTTGGACTAAAATTTCAATGATTTCTGTGTGCACATTGTTAGTTCATGGCAGGTATGAAATGAACAGAGAGACCGAACTCAAAGAGATTGAAGATCAGAAGTTGGAGAGTTACTTTAGTTTATCGATTGTCATTAATAAAAAGCAAGATTTGTTGTTGTGGTTTGTGTTGAAGAGGCTTGTTTTTCAAAAGCAGCTGAAGCAGCAGATGTCAGTTCATTCACTGCTAGTTTAATATGTGTTTTAAGTAATGTGTAAGTGGAGTAGTAGTTCTGGGTTAGTTTCTGGTTCTTTCCAGTATTGTTTTCAGAGTTTGAAAACTATTCTCATTATAACAATGATAATGAAAGGTGATCCTGTAATAACTCCCCTTTGTCCTATCAATGTTTCTGTAGGAGGTTTATGTTCAAAATGGTGCACTATCAATTCACCTGTTGTTTTGTATTAATTGTAAATTGACTCCCTCTCAGCTTCTAGCATCCATTTGGCTATTGAATCAATCTCCCATTTACCACTTATACTCCATTTCTTCCTCTAAATCCTTTTATTTGTATCTTTTTAGAACACTTATGATATTGATTAAATGGTTCTATGTGGGTGCAGTGGATGAAATGTTCTTTCCCTTCACTAGTTGGCTTTTCTGAGAGTACTTGTGTAGGAATGAGGTTATGTATAAATAAGGCCCTAGGGTGATACTGTGGAAACTGCAGATTTACAATATTAGTCTTCCATTTAAAATTTAAAAGGGAGCCCTGCTGTGCATGGGGTTGACATTGGGAACCCCAACCATCCTGTTAAATGCAGCTAGGGATGAAAGTGAGGGTGGTTCAGAGAATTGTGAAGGTAGGGAAGGGTGCTCTGTATGATCATGTGAAGAACAGGTTGTCCACACAATGAAAATGTCTGAGAACCCCTGTTCCATGCTATGGAAATGAGGGTCTGGACATGTGATTTTCCAGGTACCTCCTGTGAAGTGTAAAGGCTCAGCAGCTCCCACTTACCTCACTGGGAGTTTAAAGAGCTCAGTGAGCATTTCACAGGATCAGACTGAATGAGCCCCCAGATCTACAGTATACTCACTCCTTTCCCTTCCTTGAATGAAGCCCCTGAAGCATGAACTGTGTATTCACTAAGGCTGAGCTGGTTGGAATAAGAGGGTTAGTTGAAAGGTCCATTCTGTTACACATCTCTCCCATTGCTGCATTTCATCTTTCTTCCTTGCATTTGCTCTTTTATTTTCTTGGTAGGACATTGCTTAGGAGGGGAGCTATTTTTATTTTTGACCTTAGTCTCTTTGCTCACAAACATTTCAGCTGACAGTGATATAATGTCTGTAAGCCTCTTCCTTTATTCATCTTAATAGCTCTCCTTTCTTTCATTTAGACCCTGTGTCTCTGTCCCTTTCTTTTCTACTTGAGACTCAGTGAAAACTCTTTGCTCTGGTTGTTTCCTAATGGCTACTCCATACTCAGAATATGGGATTGACAATAACACAAACTTCAGCCATTACCTGATGCTGCAATGGTGAAAATTTGTAAAGCATATGTATTTTTCCCAACCTATATTTTGGAGCGCTTTAATGGATACCAATGATTTAATGTCTTTGGAAGCCTCTAGCTGGAATCTCCCTAATATTTTCTCTCAATAAATTGCATGAATCTGTCACCACAGATACTATCAATAGTTTTTTAAGGCTTTCAAAGCTACTGTAAGTAGCTATGATTACGTTGTACAGAGAGAGAACAAAAAACTCTGTAAAAGTTAGTGTGTGGAAGAATATGAGTTGATTCAAATGTCAGTAAGGTCCAGTGTAATACATAGATAACTGGATTTTCTTTATCCCCTTTGCTCTGACTGAGGCATGTTCTTTTTAAAAATACCATTAAGTAATGATCTTTTATATAGCTTACCCTTTCCTTCAAGAACATGTTTCTCTTCTGTTACATCAGTTTTTTAAAATGGTTGTCACTTAAAACACATATTTAAAAGAAGTAAAATTTTTTCAAGGCTTGCTGGAGGTGACAGAACTGGTTACATCACCTGCTGCAGTATATTTTACAGTGAACCCATAGCTTTGACTTTTGGATTCAGATCCAGATAAACAAGTCCTTCCCCATTCTTCAAAATGATACTTGAAATGAAAGGTGAACAGCTTTCTTGTGACATTTCCTCATTTTGTCTTATAGCACCCAGACAGGTGAGTGGTGCTCCAATAAGAGATATAGGAGATAGAGAAATGAAATGAGAACATCTTTGTTGTGGCATTTCAGGCTTTGGTTCCTGCCCTAAGCAGGAAATAGAGTAAAACATTCATTGGCGATTTCAAGCCTCAATCATGAAGTTCTCTTATTTTGTGTGAACCACTTTTCCTGCTCAGATTCTCAAGATATTTCAGATTTAGTGCATGCAACAAGCTTAGTAACTGACAGTCATATTTCCTGCATGATCCTTGTATCATGTGTGATCTTGCACTTTGGCCAGGCTGCACCTGCATAAAACGTTTCTCTGTTTCCTTCCACCTATGCTCTCTTTTTCTATCATCTGCATAACATCTTTTCAACACTGTATGCATACAATATTTTCTTCCAATCCTTTAAATAAAACATTCTTGCAGGAATCAAAGGCTGTTTCCTACTTCACTTAATCAGACTTTCCCGAAGTAGAACCTGCCTGTGTTCTTTGTTCTTTCCTTCATCTTTCAAATAAACCCCTTCAGTTGTGGAGAATTTACTTAGACGCACACATCTGCCAGTCGCCACTGTACCCACAACTCAGCCAATCACTCTGACAGCACAGGCAATCACATTTCTTTCTGCAGAGGTTGCCTAGGTAACAGTAGGCAGCCACAGAAATGGACTTGTGTGCAGTGACAGGAAACAAAAAGGAAAAAAAAAACCCAAATAAACCCAGCACTATTTTTCAATATTTAGGAAATTTTAAAACAGTTTACTAAGAATTCCAACAGAACATTGCAAACAGTGTTGAAATAAGTCTCCCTTGCTTATGATGAGAAACTAAAACAGCCTAGTCAATGTAGCTTAACAAAGAGAAAGTTAAGAGGAGACTTGATCACAATCTCTAAGTACATGGGGAGATGCTTTATGGCAATAGAGGACTTTTGTATCTAGCAGACAAAAGCATAATAAGATCTAACAGCTGGAAACTGAAGCCGGTCAAATTCAGACTAGAAAGAAAGTGGAAATGAACAGTGAGGGTATATGAAACAATTGAAATTGGGAACTTGAGGTTTCTCCATTACTTGAAATCTGTAAGTCAAGATTATATATCTTTTAAAAGATATGCTCATTGGCAATGTCTACACTGGCAAATTGGTTCGAAGTAAGGAGGCTTAATTCGAATTAACTAAAGCCATGGCTACACTAGGCTTTAGTTCGTTCAAATTAAGGGCTTCCTGAATTCTAACTAATAAATTCGAATAGGGCTTCAGAAGTAAGGCTTTAATTCGAACTAACTAGTTTGAATTAGCGAATGTGGCCATGTTAATTCAAACTAATTTCTTAGTTCAAACTAACCGCCCATTGAAATGAATGGGGATCGCTAATTCGAACTAAGCAAGTGCTATGAATGGCACTTGCTTAGTTCGAACTAACTTTTTCTAGTTTGAATTAAGCTAATTCAAACTAACTAAAATTAGTTCGAATTAGTTAGTTAGAACTAACTAATTCGAATTAATTTTAGCAAATGTAGACATAGCCAAGGAGTTTAGGTCTGTCAGAAGTTATGGGTTAATACAGGGATCCTAGTGAAATTTAACCTAGTGAAATTCTATGGCCTATATATTATCCAAGAGGTCAGACAAGATGGTCATAACAGCCTTAAATTACAGAGGAAATCTGACTCACATGGGCTACGTCTACACTTGCAAGTTAGTTCGAATTAAGGAATTTTAATTCAAAATAATTTAAGCCTTGGCCACATTAGGCTTTCATTAGTTCAAATTATTGGCTTTCTTAATCCGAACTAATAAATTTGATTTCTTAGTTCAAATTAATGGTTAATTCGAACTAGTTAGTTCGAACTAATCCAATGTGGTCATGTTAGTTCGAACTAACTGCTTAGTTCGAACTAATCGGCAGATTGACCTTCCTGCAACTGACTAATTCGAACTAAGCAAGTGCCCTGCATGGCCATGGCTAGTTCGAACTAACATTCTAGTGGCCCCATCCTAGTTCAAATTAAGTTAATTCGAACTAACTAAAATTAGTGTGAATTAGTTAGTTTGAATTAACTAATTCAAACTAGCTTTTGTAAGTGTAAATATAGCCACAGAGTTCCCTTCAAAGGCCTGCGAACTACACCATATGCATAGGAACTGTTCTAGTAGATCAGACGACAGGGTATATCTAGTCCCATATCTTCTTTTTGACCATGTCCAGTACTAGCTGTTTCAGAGAATGAAATTCTGTAGCAGGCAATTATTGTGATTACCTGCTTCCAGAGAAAGTTTCCTACTAATTCTGATAGAAGTTGGTTAATCATTCCAAAACATCCTTGTGTGGTTTTAAAAAATATTTGTTACAACTCTAGGCATTATTGTTGTCCAAAAAAACCCCCCAACAAAAACCCCCCTGCAAAGCTGACAAGTTCCAAAAGGGATCCGTGTTAGTTCAGTTAAGCAAAACAAACAAGGAGTTTTGTGGCATTTTTAAAGACTAACAAATGTATTTGTCACATGAGCTTTCATGGGAGAAATCCCACTTCGTCAGGTGGGATGTCTTCTACAAAAGCTCATGCGATAAATAAATCTATTAGTCTTTAAAAAGTGCCATAGGATTCCTTGTTTGTTTTTCCTGCAAGATTCTTGGTCTCATTTTTCTCTTGTTGCAATGAGTTTCAGTGTCTAGTTGTTGTTATAACATTATTGTTATGATAGTTTTCTTACTGGAGCTGGCTCAACAGAAGAACCTTAAATATGAATACCTTCAGATCTGATTTGGGTGTGTGCATATAATAGTGCTGAGCCTTAAATCCAAACTCGATGGCCTGTTTTCTAGTTCTGATAATGCTGAAAGCTTCTCCAAGGTTTTGATCCAAATCATGGCAGAAATCTCATGAAAACAGCCTTGGAAATTTTAGTGCTGAATCCAAAATATATCCTTGATTAGGGCTTGGTCTGTGAGAGCTAGTCACGATAGCACTTCAAAAATTAATTGGTCTCTTGCAAAAAAATTTTTGAAATTTTTGCTTTAACTCTTGAATGTATGAACTCTGCAAGCAGTTCTGTTGCCCCATCCTCAGTGTCAGTAAAGTTGGTTTGCACAAAAATAAATGTCTCACTTAAAGCAAATCTCATGCAACAACATCTGTAAAAATGAAACTTTAATGTCTGACTTTTTGAGACACCCACTATAGAAGGAAATTCACGGTTTTCATTGAAATGATGGTGTGTCTCTGTGGATGTCTTTTCTATGCCTAGGTGGATGATTATATGCTGTAAAGTGTCTTCCGTAAAACACTGTCTAAGCCCTCAAAAATAGCAATGTAGGTGGCTTAGTGCAGTGTGAGCATGTTTGGTGCTATTTTGAAATAGAATTTTGCAGGAAAATCTTCCTGCAGAAGGGCTACCTTCATAGATTGAAAATAGCCAATCCATTTTCTTTTCTGCCTCAAGATCCAAAATAAGAGACGACTACAAAAACGTGGTTGTTTGTTTCATTTATTAAATGTTGGCTAGCTACTGCTAGGCTTGCTATGAGAGCCTCATCTACACTTGCTGTGATATAAATTTTAAAAGCAAAAAGACACTCAGAAAGAGAGTTAAAGATTAGTTGCACTACATCCTCAAGAACTTTGCTTTCCATTTTGCAGAAAAGCTCAGGCATGTTCTTTTTCCTAAGTGACCACTGATTCTCTTCCTTGCTGCCCACCCTTATGCTTCTAACAAGTAAGTGCATAGGTAAGCAATTTTTTTAGAACACATCAAAACTGGTCTTGCCATTTCAGAAACCTGGGTCCAGTTATTCAGGAGAAGGCAAAGATGTAAAGATCTATTTATCTCTCCTCATCATACCCCTCTTGTACAGAGGAGGATTAAGGGGCCTTGGGACCCTGGGACTCCCCCACCAGTGGGCCCTCTTCTGCAGCCTGGGGCCCTGCCTCCCTTGCCTGGGGTCCCAGAACTGCCCCCCACCCTGGTCCTCCCTTCAGCCAAGGGCCCTGGACCCCCACCAGCAGCCTGTGGGGAGACTGGCACTGTGGGGGGGAGAGGGCTCTGGGGCCAGAGGTCAATCTCTGTGCTGGCCTTGATCTCGGTCCGACTTGGCAGCTGCTGGGAATAGTGGGGCCAACTGGCTCATGGTGTGGCTTCTGGATCGGGTGTGCACGCTGGAGGCTGTACTACATGCTAGCCAGCCCTGCCCCCAGAGCCAGGGCAGGAATGCAGGACCTGGCCTGCGGCCCAGGGTGGCCTCCTTTCCCAGCGCCTGCAGGGCAGGAGGCCCTCACGATATGGGTTTTTTTCCTCTGGCAGATGTAGACAGATGTGAAGATGCTGCTGACATTTGTTTTCAATGAAAATCACATTTAAAAGTCACTGCGGATTGATGGAAAAATGTGTTTCATTGTGAATTTATTCTTTATACCAGTATGAAGAGGAGGTAATTGTTACTTTACTTGGTTTACTAATTATGAGACTCCGCGTCACACTACAGAACATGGGGAGGTACACACCACACAGAGAACCTGAACAGGCAGCCTGCTCCCCATTAACAACTGCAGCCAAGAACTGCATATGTCCATGGATGCTAAACTCTACACTGGTTTGATTCCATGTGTCTGGGCCAACTCCTCAGCTAACAAATTGGAGTGGCTCTACTGTAGTCAATGGGACTGGGCAGATTAACAGCAGCTCAGGATCTGGGACCATTAAATCAAACTGGTATTAAAAAGGAAAAAGAGAAGTTTGAAACCAATGTCGGGAGTAGAGGGGAAAGTGAATGCTTGGATGGGGATTGTGTTTAAGAATAACAATATGGTGGCAGGGTGAAAGGGGAAAGAAAAGAAGAGCCAAAAAAGTGCAAGAATCTGAACCACAAAAAGACACAAAATGGAAAAGCTGAAAAGCATTAATATTGGCGTTTTGGTTCGTTTTTTTTTAGCAAGTGGAAAAAGCAGAGACATTTGCAGAAATGAGCTTCCTAGTAGAAGTGACAGCTGTTGAAGAAGGCAAAGGGAAATAGATGAAGGGAGAAAATAAAATGAAAGTGACTTGCATTTCTCTGTAAAAGAATCATTTCTCAAAAAAATCTAGCGTACAGATAGGATTAAGATAGAGATCACTGTTTGCCCTTAGATAGTGCCTTAGATGATGAAACTGTTCTACTCTGCTCCATATTCTCTTATTGCCACTGACCTGCTGTATGGCCTTAAGGTTGAGGCGAGGCATTTTCTCCTTCTATGCCTTAGTTTATTTGGTTGTGAAATGGATATGATGATACTTAGAATCCTCTGTAAACTGTATTAAAAATCTACAGATATATGCTATGTATGAATAGGGTAATCGCAGAAGGTAAACGGAAAGTATGTCTATAATTGCTGTGTAAAAGAGGTGAATCTTTGCAAATTGCCTAATCAGGTTATGTTTTTTTAAAGTATTTTTGAAGATGAAAATCACTATGTACTCTAAGGGCTAAAATATGTAATTCTTACTCATAGAAGATATTTACTCACATGAGTATGCCTCTTGACTTCAGTGGAATTGTTCACCTAAGCGCTTATCAATTTGAGCAGGGGAAGGACACGCACATGCAGACATGCGCTAAAAGAACATTATTAAGATTGCAAAATCAAAAAATCCAAAGCTAGGAAATACCCAGAATTAAGGTTGCCTATGAAACTTTAATTGGTCCCTGCCTGTGTGTTTTGTATTATAATTCATGACCATATACTAATTCAGGCTTTATTCAGTGCCTTGGTTCCAAATCCCTGTTACTGTCTCCTAATCTACGCAGGCTCAGTTTCTGAGTCCTCAGGCTTCTCCTCCAATTCCTAGATTCTGTCTACCTGGATCTAGTTTCCTCCTTTAGACTCCTAGTTCCAGTCTTTCTCCAGCATTTCTAATCCAAGTCAGTTTGCCCAGGCTGTCAGTTTCTCCTTCTCTGATCTTTCTCTCTTTCCCTTCTTCATCATATGTAATCACTTCTACATCCATGTTCTGTGTCCCAATTGTTTCCCAGGTTCCTCATTTAATATTAGTTCCCTCCCTATCTATATACTAGTCCCTTTTCCAGGCTCTTTGCCCAACCAGTCCCAGCCATCCTGCCCCCTGCCCACTCCTAACCCATCCTGTTTGTAGAAAGTGAGATTAGATACTGGATTTATATGTGTGTATTTAGTATAGTAATAGAATATAGTAGAAGTAGGCCCAAACCTGAACCAATCTTCAAAGGTCTGAAATAGAACTTGCTCACTTGAACCTAATACCAAGAACTCAGCCGTCACTCAAGTTGCCCACACGAGGAATGCGAGTCCTATACTTATAAATAAGTACAGGAGATAGAGCCCAGGCGATGAGACGTATTTCGCCCCGAGGTATGAGAGCCTCTTCATGCCGAAGGTGTGAAAACCACAAAATGTGCCTTGCAGAAGGGGATAAACCCTATATATGCCATCATCCAAGGCTGTAAGGCAGGCGCCTCCCTGAGTGATCCAGAACACGGTTCAAGGGACACTCTTGTATCCTGGTTACGCGTTCCTTGTATCCTGGTTACCCGTTCCTTATATCCTGGTTGCCCTTTCCAGTCAGAACCTCAAGTCCTCGGGCAGTGACGGAACTGACACGCCGGTGAAAGTTCGGTGAGTAACGAGAAGTGCTCGTTAAGACTTCTCCTGGTAAAGATACAGACCTCGGTGAAGATTGGTTTAAGTAGCTACTGGTAATGGGAAGTTTTTAGCACCCCGAGTCCTGGGGGAACAGGACAGAAGTAGTTTAGCACCCTGGTCCCTGGGAGTACAGGGGAATAGGGATAAGGATAGGGCATAAGTAGTTTAGCACCCCGGTCCCTGGGAGTACAGGGTAGATAAGGAAAAATTTTAGATATAGTTCTAGTAAAATTGTAAAAGGAAAAACATTTGGGTATTTTTTTTAAGTCTTGTTGCAACATAGTTATTGGCAAAGAAATTAATAAAAAGCAACCACAAAAAATCTATTATAAACGCTTAAACCAAAGAATAAAAACGTGTAATCATAAATAAATATCTCCTATTAATGATCATGATCCATTTTGTTTCTTTATCAATTTTTATCTCCTTGTTAATATTCTTCACTTTTCCCTCCTTTTTTTCACTTTCCTTATGGGGACAGTGCTTGTGCCTCTTAATAACCACTTTGATTGCCGGCTGGCTCGGTTCAATCCTCTACCACTTATTTCCCCCGACCACTAATCCAATTGCAAAGGCCTCCACTCAGTCACTGGATAAGAGTCGGGCTATTATGCCGATGGCCAAAGAACCCACTGTCTGCTCTCAACCCCTGATGAATAACACCCCGGGGGTGGATGTTAAACAAGGTGCCTGTGAGCACTATTCCTCATCAGAACTGTCTCTTCTCCCTGCCCTCCTTCCATCCCTTCCCCATTCCTCGCTGGTTGCCTGTCTCAGTTCTTTTGCCTGGCCAGTTTCAGTTTTTTCACCCTGCTTATCTGGGTCCCAGTCTCAGCCTCCTTCTCTACCTGCTCCCAATCTTTTCTGCCTCCCCATGTCCTGGCTCCTGGCCCAGCCAATTCCAATCTCTTCCCACAACTCTCAGTCCCTATTTCCCTCTTCTTTCCAGGTCAGCTCCTTCACCAACATTTACTCCCAGTTTTCCTCACACCCAGATCCTTGTCTCAATCTATTCCCCCACCCTCCCCAGGTCTTATTCTTGTCCCTTCTATAGTCAATTCAGACATTTTCCATCTCCATTCTAACTGAGCATAGCAAAGGGGGAACACTGAAAGCACAGGAAAAACAGGCTCCTTGCTCTCAGTTCTAAGGACTGGTCCTTGCACCATGCAGGCCAGCTGGGAACTGTAAATTGAAGAGAAAGTCCTGCTCAGTTCCCTGCTGTGCAAGACTGGAGAGTCATCAGTGTGGACAGACTCTTTGGGAAATTAAGCTGTGAAGCTCTAGCAAGTCTCTACTAAACATGGGTGAACTATACATCTGAAAGGTTTGTAACTTGAACAAATTTGGGTGGCGTTTTCTGTGATGGAAAAAGGCACATCCCTGACACATGTGCCATCCCTGTTCACTGTCAAATCCCTGTTCCAAAGCTTGGGAGCACTGGAGCTTCTAAAAGAAAAGGTCACCAGAATTTTTGAACATGGGCAAAACAATGTTCTTCCCTAGCTTCACTCTCAGAAACAACTAAATCATTTTGACTGAAACTTTTCAAAAATTTTCAGTCAGAGGCACATACTTGGCATGGGAAATTTCAGTCTAAATACTCAGTTTGACAAATCTGTCAGCAACTTAAAACAGGGTCTTATAATAGAAAATGTTAAGCGACCTTACTAACAGGGGCTGCGTCTACACTGGTAAATTAAGTCGACTTAAGCTTGCTTAAGTCGACTTAATTTACCCTGCATCTACACTACAGTTTCCTTAAGTCGACTTAAGCAGCAGCCGACTTTATAAAACCTGCTTTCTAGTAGACCTAAGGCTTAAGTTGACTCCCTAGAGTCGACTTAAGCCAGTGTAGCAGTGGGGTAGCCCTAAGTCGACTTAGGGCTACCCCAGGGCTACACCAATGCCCTCCCTGCTGGGGGGGGGCACAGGGG
>ML685851.1:8745566-8757904 GCA_007922175.1 Pelusios castaneus
CACACTAAGTCGACTTAGTTAAAGTCGACTTAAATTCACAAGTGTACATATAGCCAGGGTGTGCTACCAGCCCCAACATAGCATTCAATAGTTACAAATGGGCAAAGCATACTACTACTCCCTTTCCTGTTGAAGCTCAATCACTTCTATCATTGTGTTTAGTTTTTTAAGTATTGAAAAGAAAAGTCAAACTACAGAATCTTTTGGATGGGGAAACAGATTTAAAAATTCACTGATTTTCCTCACTTCACTTCATATTAGGAGTATTATTAAAGAATCTGACTTCACTCAATACTACATCTTTTTCTAGAAAACTAAGAGTTTAACTTTTGCCTTACTTTTATACTGTGCAATATTATTGAAATTAATGATGTTATATAGTAAGTGAAATCAGAGTCTGTTTCAGTTACACCAAGAAATTGGAGGTATGTGTTTCCTGTATAGGAGCATTTTAGCAATCAGCTGGGCATCCAAGCTGCTGCCAACTATTGGAATGAACTATCAATTATTCTGCTTGCTGCTTTTAGTCATTTTCAGGCCTTGGCATGAATTTAGCATATTTAGGCGAAATGGGAAGGGGCTATTACACAGGTTACATGTGAAGTAGACTTGACTCTCTGTGTTCTCTTTCTCTTTGAATATGTTGGGGCAAGTGTCTGTAAAAAACAGATATATTTTATTGGATATATTTTAAAACTGCAGCTATGGAGAAATTATTTCTAGTCTAACAGCTAAAACTACTACCTACCTACCTAACCTACCTTACTTACCTCTCAGCCTCTCGGTGATTGATCTGTTTCATTAGCTACGTAAAAATTTTTTTTGATTGACATGTCTTGTAACTTTTGGGATATAAGAGCGAGGTAGCGAGCCTCAGTCAGTGGAGCACTTTGCGGACACTTTGAAAGATCCCCAGGCAGAGATGGAGGGACCGGCCATCCAGAAATCTGACTGATTCACCTGAGGATTGCATCAGACTTGTAGAGTTAATATTAAGTTTTGGGGTACTCCGATCACCTATTGTATTGGTGTAGCAGGTAATCCTGAGGGGTGGTTGCTGGACTCATGCGATAAAGCTTTTGTGTCATAAGCATTTGGTTCTGACTGATCTTTTGCCAGCTATATAGCAGGCAGCATTACTGTGTTTCCTTTTGGTTTAATGCCTGATAATGACTCATAGAGACTAAAAGTTACTAGAGTGAAGAACTTTGGGTAACATTTCCTTTCTATGTAAATATGTACAGAGGAGAATAGAGCAATCAGTCCCCCACTAGAGGTTTTGATTTGTAGGCATTTCCCCATCCTACCCAAAATACTGTCGGAGAGGCAAAGATGCACATTAGTGGGGAGCTCAGATCTCAGCTTCACAGATCCACAGCCAACTGCATGCAGGGTCTCTCTCTCTCCATGGTCCTTCCACCCATTCCTACTATGTGTTTACAGTAGTCTCATGGCTGAGGTTCCCGCCTAACATCTGTACTCTATTCCCTAAAGCAGCTCTTCCTTAAGATTCTTCCTTTAATAAATTTACTGCACAAACTCCCACCCCCCTTTCTGACGGATCTGAAAGGGGCTTTTGCAATGGGAACATTAGTGGTGGAGAAGAGGACTGAAATATCTTGTATAACTATTTCCCACTCCCCTCATGTCTTTGCTCCTTTCTACATCATGCAGTGAAGACCAGAGCATAGATGCTAAGTGATTTACTAATTTCTATACTTATAACACATTTATTTACATACACACCACACAACAGAATACTGCAGACAGACAGCATCTGTTGCTAACTGCTGATCACAAGTGGGCTCGGGGGATTACTTGCTAATGTAATCACAGTCTCTTTCCTCCCTAGAAAAGTTTTTTTTTTTTTCCTCTCTAAAGATAAACATTAAAGCAGCTAGAGCTAGAATTGATGTAGGTATGTACCCTGAGCAGATTTTCTGTGTTTCCTGTTATAGTCCTCTAACAACTGCAGAAGGAAGAGAAACGGCATTGTGACTTTTCTTTGATGCATTGCAAGTGAAATAAGTAACATCAGTAAATAGCCAAGCCGTATTTGAAAGTCAACTGCAGTAAGATCCCATTTACACGTCTTGATGTATATTATGTTGTCTGGCCAGCTAGTGTGGATCCCCAGCCTCCCATAGTTCACTGAGTAGCTTCCGTTGGGAAATTCAAAAATTCGAGTTATTTCTGAGCTAAGTTGAAGAGGGACTGCAAAAGACTATTTGTAATTCACATGAATTTAGAGCAAACAAGAATAAGCAAATGAAGGGCAGAATCCACCAGAAATAAAATATAACAAATTAATTCTGAGCAGGAGGGAAAGGAAGTTATTTGGACCACATGCTGCCATTGAATAGGTGCCACAGGTCCTTTCAAACACTACACTTGAACTTTACCCAGTGATTTTGGTTGGGGACAGTATTTGCACTGTAATAGTTACACCAGTGCAAGTCCTAGTGTGGAGGCAAGTATGCCAGTATGTGAAGGTGAACATTTACCACCAGTGCCAATTTATAGTCAGGTAGGAGTGTGGCAGGTAGTCGTCCAGGCATTCCCCTTTCTCAGTACAACTCCACCCAATAATGGTCTGTGCTTTTAGTAACTTAGCCCTCTGGCAGTGCCACATGGTCAAGCCAACTCTTTCAGGGTACAAATCAAGAGTTCAATGATGGAGAAGTCTTGAAAAGTCAGAAAGGACTTCAGGGCTTCCTTCTTGGGTCAGGTTTTGGGGTCTAGTTGGACCCTAGGACCTTCAGGATCTTTGTTGACTGGGTTTCCTGCCAGGGAATAGATTTCTGTTATTGTCCCCTCTTCAGGTGTTGGTAGGAGAACTTTGGCCCACCCTCTCCACCAGGCTCCAATCCAGGGTCCAGTGGTAGACAGCTGAGCCCTGTATGTGGGGGTGCTATGTGGCTGCCTCCCTGGATCATTTCCTACCAGCTTGCTGTTCTCCAAGGGTAAAGTAAAGAACTGAACATCCATCAGTAAGATAACTCAATTTTTATATGGATCTAGCAAAGAAAGTGGGTAGATTGAATTGTACATGACTTATAAAGTAATGTTACTTGGTACCTTTAAAAGAACACTTGGGAAAATCTGTCTATTGCATGTATTATGCATGTTTATTGGTTATAAAAATCTTCACAGCATTCACAGTTTAACCCTTATGATAATTTAGACACCACAAAACTACATTAATTGGTTTCATAATTACCAGTTTTCGGCGATGGGTGACTCTGAACTTCCAAAATCCCATCTTTAGTCAGTAGCTGAGTGACAAGGAACTTTTTCATTGCTGCATTTGCTCGACACAGCTAATGCCTGGCTGTATTAAGCATAAAACAAAGAACTAATAATAAATGTCATTTTTGATAAGCTTCTTATTACAAACCAATAAATGGGAATTAGAAAGAAAGTTGACTTGGAACCTTAAACTGGACAGCTCTGTAGTATGAGTTGAATTATAATTAATCTCCTCATTTAGTAAGTACCTTCCTCAGTCAATGGCATCTTGAAAACTGTGACATTGAAAGAAAGCCACGGAGAAATGAGAGGTCTTAAACAGAATGCTGATGTTACAAAAGTATTCTCTTGAACCAA
This sequence comes from Pelusios castaneus, assembly GCA_007922175.1. NCBI lineage: Eukaryota > Metazoa > Chordata > Testudines > Pelomedusidae > Pelusios > Pelusios castaneus. Next base: position 8,749,173 of record ML685851.1, read on the forward strand.
GATTCAACTCTTTTTTCCTAAGTTTTAACCACTTGATTTGTACCTAATGAGCCACTTACATAGGGCAAAATCACACTCCCACAGCTACTGATGTATTTGCTGAAAGATAAATCAAAATATTCATCAGCCTTTAAAATAATGGCATACTTCTCCTTCTAATGCACCTTTCTCTTGGGGGTCCCAATGAACTTTACAGCAGTGATTCCCAACCTTTTCAGTAACACAGCACACTTTAATAAGACAAACAATTCCATGACACACCTGCTTTTTTCAACTGAATTGATTGCTCAGAAACATCACATTTACTTACATTTACTATGGTTATGGTCTTACTAGAGGTTTGCAATGTAGTGCATACAACAGACTAAAGAAGGATCAAATGCATTAGTGTTTCAAATCCACCAGAAAAAAATACAAGTCATCTCAATTTTCACTTTGTTCACCGGCATTTAGAATTGAAAGACCAATACCTGGCTTTTAATTTGATTAATTTTCACGAGTTTTATGAGTTGTAATTTTGGTTGAAGAGAATAGTATTTAAGATGAAACTATGTTTATTTTTACATTGATTTTCATTACCTTTGTACAAAATTTCGTGGCACACTTGGGCTGGTCTTACGGCACACCAATGCGTCATGACACACCAGTTGAAAACTACTGCTTTAGAGATTTTTAGTCAAAGCTCTGTTACTTCAGGTAAGTATTTTTATAGCTGGCTTATATATGGACAAACTAAGAAACAGTGATGTTGTAACTCACCCAAAGTCACTTCTTAAGTGAATGATAGGTTTTGAAACAGAACTCCAGGTGTCTTTGGTTTCATTTCTGCTGCTTTAGGCCCCAATTCAACAAAACGCTTAAGCACATGTTTAATTTTTTTGCTTAGTCAGGGTCTTAATCACCAGACCATAGTATGGATTGCTGACACACAATGACTACAGATGAGAGCAGGAATGGGATGCTGCTATATTGCAAAGGAAGAGCTTTAAAGAATTTTTCCTACATGGATAAGAAGCAGTCCAGATGTACAATGGTTAGAAACTCTTCAGGGGATGAGTTAATGTCTTCTTATATGTTTGAACAGCCTGTAACGCAACAGGGCTCCTATTCCTAGCTACTTGCTTACTACTGCTCCACCTACATTAATACACTAAGATGAATGGTGTATTTCTCTGGACAGAATCCCTAGTATACTGCAGTTTTGCCACATTTTCCACTACATAGATTGTGTGCTCCTAAATAATTTATAAAACTATTATCTCTATCTCAGTATGAGAGGACTATCATCATGGGGGTGGAAAATCATCAATCATCCTGGCAGTGGGAAATTCTTCCTTAATTTTTCCACATCAGTACCACCGACAGTGCTTTTGGTCACTCTTGAATTTGTCCTGAGATGCAGTAAATCTGCTTTCATTTTAAGGCCATATTATAGTCCCTACCATTAAGGGCCTCATGCATCCTCCGTCTCTGCTGGTGGAGGGGAACCAACACACAGGGACTAAAGTTGGCAGGGTGGGTGGGATGGTTCTGCTGTAACTCGGCAGCCTACTCCCAAGCCTATAGTTCCAGCACCTGAGGGTCCTGTCCAGGGGATTCACTCTGAAGCCTAGAACTAACTTGCATGGCTTTTCCCCCTCCAAGGCATGGGACATCTTTAGGAAGAAGTACTGGGGCAAGCGGAGTTCCTGTATGACTCATTCAGGAACTCTTCTGCCTTGTATGGGTAGAGATTGGTGCTGAGGCTATCTTAGATTTTCTTTTTTATTTTTGTTAACATTGTTGCTATTCTCAGGAAGGGTTCTTTTGAAGAACAATACCAGAATAATTCAAATACTCAGCTCTGGGCCTTGAAAATAGACCAAGTCACTACCAAAACCATGCCCAATCAGGCATAGATGAAGGAAGGACTTAGAACATAAACTCGATGCTGATTTAATAGGAAGTGAGTAGTTTCTATGCCAGGGATATATTTGGGAACAGTTGGAAGAGCCAAGGAAATTCCCTTTCTAAGCCACCTGTTTTCTGACCATAATTATTAAATCTTTCCTAGCCAGCAAATATATATTCCTTTTTCAGTCTGCTCAGTAAATTAAACATGCTTATTACCTGGCTTCAGAACTTTTTGACCATGTGTGAGACTACTTCACCTATCTGTTTTAAGGATAAATCATCATTAAATGGGGACACTTGTTCTTCATGACTGTTGAAAGACGATTTAATCAGAACACGACTTTGTTCTGTTTTTGCATACACAGGAAGCAACCCTATTCCTTCAGCCTGAGAAACTGTTACCTTAGAAAAGTGACTTTCAACCTGTGGCCTGCAGATCACCAGGGGTGCTTCTACACTGGCAACTTAAGTTGACTTAAGGATGCTTAAGTCAACCTACACAAAGCCGCGTCCACACTGGGCTTTTATTAAGTTGACTTAAGCGCTTCCTTAAGTGGACTTAATAACAGCTTAAGTCGACTTAATAACACCACCTCTGAAGAGTGACTTAAGCCTTAAGCCGACTTCTTAAGTCGACTTAAAGTCAGTGTGGATGGGGAATAGCGCTAAGTCGACTTTATTAAGTCGAATTAAAGCCAGTGTTGACGGCTATGTGTACTGTTAAGTTGACTTAACGAGGTCGACTCTAAGTCAATCTTCCCAATAGACTGACTGGGTCTGTGAAGACCCACACAGACCACCAGGAAGTGAATCGCTGAAGACCAACCCAGCAACTGGAGTAGTGCTGAGTTGAAGGGAGGGCATTGCCTGTTGACTTGGTGCACTGAAGACACAGCAGTAAGTAGGCAGTAGGCAATTAGAACATAAGAACATAAGAAAGGCCGTACTGGGTCAGACCAGAGGTCCATCTAGCCCAGTATCTGTCTACCGACAGTGGACAGTGCCAGGTGCCCGAGGGAGTGAACCCAACAGGCAATGATCAAGTGATCACTCTCCTGCCATCCGTCTCCATCCTCTGATAAGCAGAGGCTAGGGACACTATTCTTAACCCCTTTCTGGCTAATAGCCATTTATGGACTTAGCCCCCATGAACTTATCCAGTTCCCTTTTTAAATATTGTTATAGTCCCAGCCTTCACAACCTCCTCAGGTAAGGAGTTCCGCAAGTTGACTGTGCGTTGTGTGAAGAAGAACTTCCTTTTATTTGTTTTGAACCTGCTACCTATCAGTTTCATTTGGTGACCCCTGGTTCTTGTATTATGGGAGTATTTAAACAACTTTTCCTTGTCCACTTTTTCCACATCAGTCATAATTTTATATACTTCTATCATGTCCCCCCTCAGTCTCCTCTTTTCCAAGCTGAAGAGGCCCAGCCTTTTCAATTGTTCCTCATACGAGGCACTCTCCAAACCCCTAATCATTTTAGTTGCCCTTTTCTGAACCTTTTCTAGTGCTAGAATATCTTTTTTGAGATGAGGATACCACATCTGTACACAGTATTTGAGATGTGGGCATACCATGGATTTATATAAGGGCAATAATACATTTGCAGTCTTATTTTCTATCCCCTTTTTAATGATCCCTAACATCCTGTTTGCTTTTTTGACCGCCTCCGCACACTGTACGGACATCTTCAGAGAACTATCCACAATGACTCCAAGATCTTTTTCTTGATTCGTTGTAGCCAAATTAGTCCCAGTCATATTATAGGTATAGTTGGGGTTATTTTTTCCAATGTGCATTACTTTACACTTATCCACATTAAATTTCATTTGCCATTTGGATGCCCAATCACTTAGTTTTGTGAGATCTTTTTGAAGTTCTTCACAATCTGCTTTGGTCTTGACTATCTTGAGTAGTTTAGTATCATCTGCAAACTTAGCTACCTCACTGTTTACCCCTTTCTCCAGATCATTTATGAATAAATTGAATAGGACTGGTCCTAGGACCGACCCTTGGGGAACACCACTAGCTACCCTTTTCCAATCTGAGAATTTACCATTTACTCCTACCCTTTGTTCCCTGTCTTTTAACCAGTTCTCAATCCATGAAAGGACCTTCCCTTTTATCCCATGACAACTTAACTTACGTAACAGCCTTTGGTGAGGGACCTTGTCAAATGCTTTCTGGAAATCTAAGTACACTATGTCCACTGGATCCCCCCTGTCCACATGTTTGTTAACCCCTTCAAAGAACTCTAATAGATTAGTAAGACACGATTTCCCCTTACAGAAACCATGTTGGCTATTGCTCAACAGTTTGTTTTTCTATGTGACTGACAATTTTATTCTTAACTATTGTTTCAACTAATTTGCCCGGTACCGACGTTAGACTTACCGGTCTGTAATTGCTGGGATCCCCTCTAGAGCCCTTTTTAAATATTGGCGTTACATTAGCCGACTTCCAGTCTTTGGGTACCGAAGCCATTTTAAGGGACAGGTTACAAATCTTAGTTAACAGTTCCGCGACTTCACATTTGAGTTCTTTCAGAACCCTTGGGTGAATGCCATCTGGTCCCGGTGACTTGTTAATGTTGAGTTTATCAATTAATTCCAAAACTTCCTCTAGTGACACTTCAATCTGTGACAGTTCCTCAGATCTGTCACCTACAAAAGCCGGCTCAGGTTTGGGAATCTCACTAACATCTTCAGCCGTAAAAACCGAAGCAAAGAATCCATTTAGTTTCTCTGCAATGACTCTATCATCTTTAAGCGCTCCTTTTGTATTATCATCATCAAGGGGCCCGACTGGTTGTTTGGCAGGCTTCCTGCTTCTGATATACTTAAAAAACAATTTGTTATTACCTTTGGAGTTTTTGGCTAGCCGTTCTTCAAACTCCTCTTTGGCTCTTCTTATTACACTCTTGCACTTAAGCTGGCACTGTTTGTGCACCTTTCTATTTGCCTCACTAGGATTTGACTTCCACTTTTTAAAGGAAGTCTTTTTACCTCTCAGTGCTTCTTTTACATGGTTGGTGAGCCATGGTGGCTCTTTTTTGGTTTTTTTACAGTGTTTCTTAATTTGGGGTATAGAGTGAAGTTGAGCCTCTATTATGGTGTCTTTAAAAAGCGCCCATGCAGTTTTCAGAGATTTCACTTTAGTCACTCTACCTTTTAGCTTTTGTTTAACTATCCCCCTCATTTTTGTATAGTTCCCCCTTTTGAAATTAAATGCCACAGTGTTGGGCTGTTGAGGTGTTCTTCCCCCCACAGGGATGGTGAATGCTATTGTATTATGGTCACTAGTTCCAAGCGGTCCTGCTACAGTTACCTCTCGGACCAGCTCCTGCGCTCCACTCAGGATTAAATCTAGAGTTGCCTCTCCCCTTGTGGGTTCCCATACCAGCTGCTCCATGAAGCAGTCATTCAAGGTATCGAGAAATTTTATCTCTGCAATATGTCCTGAAGTGAAATGTTCCCAGTCAATATGGGGATAGTTGAAATCCCCCACTATTATTGGGTTTTTAAATTTGATAACCTCCCTAATTTCCCTTAGCATTTCATCATCGCTCTTACTATCCTGGTCAGGTGGCTGATAGTAGATCCCTAATGTTATATTGTCATGGAAGCATGAGATTTCTATCCATAGCGATTCTATGGAACAAGTGGATTCGCTTATGATTTTTACTTCATTTGAATCTACATTTTCTTTCACGTATAGTGCCACTCCTCCTCCCGTACGACCTGTTCTGTCCTTCCGATATATTTTGTACCCCGGAATGATTGTGTCCCACTGATTGCTCTCTGTCCACCAGGTTTCTGTGATGCCTATTATATCAATATTCTCCTTTACCACTAGGCACTCTAGTTCACCCATTTTATTATGTAGACTTCTAGCATTTGTGTATAAGCACTTTAAAAACTTGTCCCTGTTTATTTGTCTGCCCTTTTTTAATGTGCCAGATTTTTTGTCAGGTGGCTGTTTATCATTGGATCCGGCCCCCTCACCATCCTTTTCTGTCCTCTGTTCCTGACTATAACTATAACTGTAACCTGGAGATTCCCTCTCATCAGACTCTCCCTTAAGAGAAGTCTGTGTCCGATCCACCTGCTCCTCTGCAGCAGTCGGCTTTCCCCCATCCTCTAGTTTAAAAACTGCTCTACAACCTTTTTAATGTTTAGTGCCAGCAGTCTGGTTCCCTTTTGGTTTAGGTGGAGCCCATCCCTCCTGTATAGGCTCCCCCCATCCCAAAAGTTTCCCCAGTTCCTAATGAACGTAAACCCCTCCTCTCTACACCATCGTCTCATCCACGCATTGAGACTCTGAATCTCTGCCTGCCTACCTGGCCCTGCGCGTGGAACTGGGAGCATTTCTGAGAATGCCGCCATAGGGGTCCTGGATCTCAATCTCTTTCCTAGTAGCCTAAATTTTGCTCCCTAAATTGAAGGGAGATAAGGTATTTTAAGGAATTTGCATATCTCCCTTCGACTGCCGCTGAAATCCTGCCATGATGTAGACATGCCCTAAGATTTCCAAAGGGCCTCGCACCTTCATGTGAAATATTTTAGGGGTCCACAAATAAAAAAAGGTTGAAAACCACTGCTTTAGAATATGGAAGACAACAGGAAAGTTTCCACAAGAGAGCAGTCTGTGTTTGAGTTATAGTTTTCCTGAGCACCATTTAGCTAGTATACAGAAGCCACAAAGCTATTACAGGCCCCATCCCCTAGTGGTTATCCCAGTGCTGAAAACACTCCCTCTGGCTGAGAGCTACCTCTGTGCCCATCCCCCGTTCAAGAAATCCAAGAGTGGGAGGTGTTCAAGGGTATGCTGAAGAGCAAGCAGAACCATTCCAGAATTCTGTGAGACTATAGCTGGAATGGTCTTGTGTTTCCAGGGGGTCCTGGATAGCTGAAAGTAAGTTAAGGTAGTCCTCTTGTATCATCATCTTTGCCAGAGGAAGAACCAGTCTCCTGCAAGTCCAGGATCAGGTAGGTATTCCAGAATCAGATCAGGTATCAGATCTATAAAGCATGCAGCAAATCTAAACAAATGGTTGATAATTTCCAGAGGGGTAGCCGTGTTAGTCTGTGTGCAGCAAAAACAACAAGCGTCCTGTGGCACGTTAAAGACGAACAAATTTCTTCGGGCATAAGCTTTTGTGGGCTCCAACCCACTTCATCAGATGCATGCAGATCTGACGAAGTTGGTTGGAGCCCACGGAAGCTTATGCTTGAAGAAATTTGTTCGTCTTTAAGGTGCCACAGGACTCTCATTGTTTCAAATGGTTGATGTCTATTCATACAGAGAAATTCTAACAAACATGAAGGTGAACTACACAGCAAACAAAAACCTCCCAGTCCCATAGCTGCATCCACCACAACAATGCTTTTGTGCTGATTGACTCCATTCAATTGATCTTCCGACCACTGTCATGCTCATTGTTTGTCACTGCACTCAGCCTTGTGCTTATCGTACAGATGGAACAGGAGAGGAGCGTGAGGCAGACTAGGCAAGAAGAGCCAGTTGATGGAAATGGCTAAATGCCAGTGCTAGTCATAGGTTAGAATCACAGCATTCACTCTACTTTTGCTCTTGTTTGCTAGAAACTGGGACATAGGCAGTCTGCCTGCCTGGGTGAAGCAGGCATCCACCTGGGAAAAGGAAGTGTGGGTCAGAGCTTAGCAGAGTCAACTGCCAAGTACCCAAGACAGTGCGGTTGAGCCAGAGTCAGGACCAGGAACTGAAGCTGAGGATCAGAGCTGTCAGAGACATGCACAAGAATTCAACTTTATCCCTTTTTGGAGAGGCAGGTTCTATGACCCCCTACCCTCCACCCATGAAAAGCTTGCTATTCCCTCCGCCTTGTGCCAGCAGAAGCTTGCTCTTCCCTCGCCCTCTGTCCCCAGGGGTCTAGAATGTGTGCCCCCGGTGATTATTGGGGGAGCTTTGCCCTGCTTGCCCCCCTTGTGAATGTTCCTGGGAGCTAGTTCCAAATGCCAAAGACAAAGGTTGAGCCAGAGCCAGGGTGAGAAGTCAGAGCGGTCAGGACCAAGGTGAAAGAGCAGAAGCAGAGAGAGGCAAGGATCAGGCAGAAAGCAGAAGAGGCAGGAGCTAGGACCGAGGAACAGGTCAGGAGCAGAGCAAGGATAGGGGAGAGGGTTGGTGCAGGAGGCAGATGGGAGCAGGATCCAGAAGAACAGGAAGTGGGCACAGACACTCAGACAGTTCACCCAGCCACAGGCCTTGGGCTTTCTGCTAGAATTTCCTGTGGGCCTGATCATCCAGGTTTCATGAGATGCTGCTTTACCCATCTCCCCTAGAGGCAATAAAGGAGTGCTAGATATCCAGATCCCCCTTAGCACTCCCATAAGGTGTTGGACCTGCACCCTTAGATTCTTACATTATCTAAAAATGGCAGCAAATTTACAGGAAATGCTGTATCATGCCAGCAATAAAAGGAATAGATAAATAGGGCTATGAGTAAACCTACTGTCTGGATAAATATCAAGTTACTAATACTGGAGTGAATATGCAAATAAGATGATGTATGTTGATGTGAGAGAGACTAAGCTAACACTGATGAACCTAACTAGAAACCAAGTGAGAACTGGACTAAGCTGATTGCCTGTGCATTTGTTCCAGTTTGCTTATTAAAAATGCTACTGATAGCATTAGATTTTTCAAAAATTGCATCGTCAAAACATTATTTTTTTGGGAGCATACATTTATTTTTGAGCTGGTACCCAAAGAAGTCTGGTTCTGGTCTTGCATTCATAAAATGGCTACCATAGTCAATGAGACTGATGTGCACACAAGAAATTTGGCATCAGCATCACC
>ML685851.1:8757914-8783881 GCA_007922175.1 Pelusios castaneus
GTTACCAAACTGATCCTAAAATAAATTTTGCAACTCACCATCTCTTGTATGAAATTGACTTATGGATTTTATTCTCATCTCCATATATAATGATGATTTTATAATCAATACTCTTTCTTTATTCAATAAATATTAGTTTAGTTAACTAAATTAATAGTTGTAAGCATATATTTGGGTAAGATCAGAAACATTCTTTAAGCTGATTAGTAATGTGCCTGATTCTTTAGGATAGGTAGAACTTTTTTACATATGATGGACAAAGATTTTCAAGTTCCAAAGGGGTAGCCATGTCAGTCTAGATCAACAAAACAAACAAGGAGACTGGTGGCACTTTTAAAGACTAACATATTTATTTATCATATGAGCTTTTGTGGGAGAAAATCCCACATCGTCAGATGCTTGAAGATAGAAAACTTACAGAATGAGAGGAAAATAAATGCAAGGAAGTATAAATCATGGGATTAGGTCAAACTGTTTCAGCAAATCAAAGCAGTTGTTCAGATTCAAACAATGTGGACAGCATATTAGAAGGAGGGGAGGTAGAGAGAAGAGGTAGAGAGAAGGCAGACTCACCTATTGTATGAAGAAAACCAGCCGATATCCCTGCAGTTTCTCTTTTGAAGCTTTGATTTGTAATCAGTTTGCTTAAGTATGGCACTTAACATATCTTCTGAGGAGTGAGCAGAGAGATTGAAATGTCACCCCTATTGGCTTTTAAATGTTGTTACTTCTGATGTCGGATTTGTGTTCGTTCATTCGTTTGCACAGAGACTGTCCTATTCGTCTAATATTTAAGGCAGAGGAACATTGCTATCACATGATGGCATAAATCACATTGGTGGATGAGCAGGTGAATGAGCCCTGGATGGAATAGCTGATTAGATTAGGTCCTATGATTGTGTCATTTGTGCAGATATATGGACAAAGTTGCCAACGGAGTTGTTGCAGGGATACGTGCCTAGTTTAATGTTTCTGTTGTTTGGTTTGTAGTTGCTGGTGATAGTTGTCTGGGTGGAAGCCAAAGGGCTGGATGGCTTTAAAGGTATATGGTTTTGGCTTTTGGATAACAAGGGAGGTATTAGAAGCTCTTTGTTGCTGGCATGGTGAATCTAATTTTTAGAAATAGACACCAATAGTTGGGGGCTTTGCCTGCTCTGTTCTTTTCAGTATTGCCCAAATGAAGCAATCTTGGCATGGCTCCAGTAGAGGCGATGTCACAGAGGGACTGCTCAGAATTGAGCAAAGTGGATTGAGCTGAGGATGTTCTACAAAGAGTGGTCATTCCAGGTTCTTCATGTCCGTTTAAAATAGTAATAGGTTAAGTAACAGCTTAAATTCTTTATGAAAAATTTGCTTTTATGCTACTTGGAGTCCTAATACTATGGTCATTACCACTTTCAATGAGTCAGTAACCAACCTGGGCGGTTGATCTGGGAAGGTACTGATCAGCCTTAACTCCTGCTGATTTGACAGGAAATTGAGGCTGTTTAAAACAGCATCTCAAAGGACTGAGCTATCCTGCATTACAAAGGTGCAGAAACAAGCTAATGCTTTCAGAGAACAAAAAATTAGCAAGCTGCAGCTATTACCATTTGGCAAAATATTCACATACAAATCTTCTGTCTCTCTTAGGAACAATTAAATGAAACAAGTTATATTTGCATATTAAAATAACTTATCAGTTTCCCTCATCTGAAAGTGTTTTATGAGTCTCATCTTTTTTCATGCAAGAAACCGCATGAGGTCTATCTAATTTGAATGCTCAGATCCTTCTGTCCAGAACCAAGTAGAAAATGAAAATTCATATACACTTTTCAATAATATTCACAAAAGGAAGTGTAATATCTTTGCTGCCTGAAGGTGAGTTGCATCTAATGCATTTTAATGAATTTATATTGCTTTGAAAAATCATTTGTGCTCATTAATTTAAAATCTAGTTTTAGATAGTATAAAAGTATATTATTAACTAGTACAGGGAACTGTTGAGTAGTTTTCAATTAATCTCAAGTGAGAACACACTAGCTTTCTGAAGTGTGTTTAACTCTTAGGACACTGCCGGAACTTGGATATATTTTAATGGACTATATAAAAGTAACTTCAATTTATTTTTAATCTTAGTTGCTATGATTGTTTAAAAAACAAGACAAACCCCAAACAATCATTATTTTGAAGTGCCCAACAACATAAAAGGTAGGATCCTTAATTTATTTATGTTTTGATCCTTTAAAAAACAAATGCAACTTTAAGTAAAGGATGTCCATTCAAATCTCTGTGTGACAGATTTAGAAATGTGATACTGGAGGGATTGTATCTTAAACCATCCAAAGAAGCAGCACTACATTTTCTCTCCACTCTATCCTACCACATCTTCTTTCATTGAAGTCAGCAAACCAATGTGACTTGATACCGCCATCCCAAGTCAATGGACTTGGTGCAGGAGGGTTCCAAGGCAGCTGAAGGAATGGAATCTCTATTACAGGAAAGTGGGTAATAGAGGAATTGCTGGGCAACTGCTACCAGAACCGTAAGGGTACGGCAATCTTTGTGGTTATTGCATTTCCTTCGATTACTGATGGTGGTGATGAAATTGAAGAGAAGGGTTGTTTTGTTTATGGGTCTGTGTTGCAGATTCATTGACCTTACCTTCTACCTTTCCCCTCCAAACTCCCCACCTCGGACAGTATGAATTAGGGATGTAACAGGTTAAACATCTAAACAGTGAGCAGCAGTCTCATCATTTAATGTTTAAATGGGGGAAGGGAAAGTGCATGGAGAACTTGAGCCACCCAGCTGAAGTGACTCAGAGGTGCTGGGAGAGGAGAGGCTGGGCTCAGTCATTAATTTAATTACTCATTCATTAACTGAACAACTCACTCATCAACTCATTGACACATCAACTCAGACTTTTAAAAGCATTTTTAAGCATTCTTAACCATTTTCCTTTTAAACAATAAAAGTTTAAGCTTACAAAGGTAGCAGGTCATTGCAGTAAGTCAGCAAACACTTAACAGGCTGACCCGCATATCTTTTGGTATGCTCTCCAAGAGCCAAACCCACATGATTCTGCTCAGTTTCCCATCCCTCCAAGTGAGGTGGAGGGTGCTCACAGTGTTTAAATGTTCTATATTTAGAATGTTTAAATAGATTGCTAATTGAGTGAATTTTAACATCCCTTGTATGAATGATGGTTCTGTAGAACATGGCTTTCAGGTGATATAAACCCTTAAATGGGATCCACATATCCTTCCCCTCCCTTTTCCAGGGCACAGAGGCATGAATTCTTTATAGTGCCTGTCAGGGGCACCAAGGTGTGTGAAAGATTTGCCCCAGGTTGTATCCCAAGTTAACCTTTCAGGTCAACATGAATCTCTATGTACATTGTACAAAAATGGGAACAAAAATTTCAACCAAAGTAAAGTAGCCTTTAACTGCCTAAAAGGGGGTTCCAGGTAGGCTGGAGCTAGGCTGTTCTCAGAGGTAGTAGATGACAATACTGGGTGCAATAGTTTCAAGTTGCAGTGCGGGAAGGCGAAGTTGGATATTAGGAAAAACTTCTTCACCAGGAGGGTGGTTACGAACTAGAATGGGTTACCTAGGGAGGTGGTGGAATCTTCATCCTTAGAAGATTTTAAGGTGTGACTTGACAAAGCCCTGGCTGGAATGATTTAGTTGGGGTTGGTCCTGCTTTCAGCAGGAGATTTAACTAGAAGACCTTCTGAGGTTCCTGTTAACCTTAATCTTCTTTAAGTTTGTGATAAAGACTTTCAGCATCATTATTTTGACTGAATTCTATACACCATCTGTGAAAGAACTCTGTTTAATACAGCCAAGTGTTTTTCACTTTCCAGGAGTGAGGTTCACTGTAGATTTATTTCCAGCATTGGTAGATTGTTTTTTCTCTTGTAAAAAGCAGAGGAGAGTTTGGAATTAAAGTTGGAAGTTTAATTTTGTCCTTATTTGTACTTATATTGGGTTTTATTATTCTTCTGAAAAGCAAATATTTTTTCCTTCCGCCCACCTAGTATATTAGTCCCCCTCCCTCTCTCTCTTTCTTTCTCTCTCTCTCTCTGTAGATCATGACCATTAGTTGCATCTTTATTGCCTTATATAAATATATTTTGCTCAAGTATGCTTTTCAAATCTAAGCAATGGTCTGACATTCCATGAATATCTTATATAGCATTCGGCAACACCAAGGATCTTAAGTCAGCATTTGGAAAAAAATACTACTGCATAAGAATGAAGTTTGGGATTTAATAGCATTAGCAGATCTTTGCACAGTGACTTGATTAGAAACTCTATACCTGTGTCCTGTTTCTTCTAGCCTCCAAATTTACAGGCACATACAGTAGCTTTTGGAACTGTTTGTGCTTGCTTTGTCAGTCACAAACAGATGCTTTAGGCTTGCCGGCCAGCGACAAAGGCTGTTACCCTGAACCATATCATATCTTCCTGGTGAGGAACATCCTCTGCCTGGTCTGGTCAGGTCCTTTTCTTCATTGACCCTTCTCAGGCCATGTGGATCTGGATGGGTTGTCTCATCTTGCTGTCCTGGTGCCATGCCATGCAGATGATTTCAGGACCAGATGGAAAGCCAAGAGAGATAGAAACTGGACAGGAGGAAGATAGGGAGACAGAAGGGAGAACATGAGGGAGGGGAAGACAGAGCAGGATCTCACTTAGTCCTTGCTGATACTTGGAGTATTGTGGTGCAGTGTCATGGCAACAACCCTTCCTCTGCAGTTGTGGTGATGGTAAAAGTTCTTTTCTCCTCCAAAAAGTCTTTTTTAAGGGCCCAAAAAATCAACAGGTGGGATACCCCCACCCACTCATTATATTGTCCACCAATGAGAGCTAATTTCCCACACATCAGTTTTGGCTCATTGGTTTCAAATCTTCTGCTCTCCTCTTTACCAGTCATGATCTTAATACAGTCCTTGAGTAGTATCAGTAGAGCCTTTTTGTTTACATTCACTCAGTCTTTTTAAATCTTCTTACATTTTTTCTTAAACAATTCTGTATAACAGATCATTGTGACAGTTCATACACCTTTATGACTTTTCACCAGTTAAGCTAATAAAGGCATGTTAGACCTCAATAATTATAACAGTATCTAGAAAACTATACTAGAACTCCTGAGCCTTGGGTGCTATTGTTGAATCTGGCCTGCTGAGTGATCTTGAGGAAGTGCCATCATCTCTTTGTACCTCAGATTTCCAGTTATTAAAATTGGGACAATAATATTGACCACCTTGGTACAGTGCCTTGAAATGTACTGATGACAAGTCCTATAAAAGAGAGAGCTATTATTATCATAATTATTATTGATGGAGCTCAAGGCTCAGTGAAGTCTCATTCAATTTGATTGTCCCTAACTGCTGGAGGGCCAGCATAGAATAACTCACCTGACTTCCTTTTATTGAGCATCATGATGTTCTGGTGATTCAAAATTGCTTGTGCAGTTATTTGTGTCTGTGCAAAGTGGTTGTATGAGTCTACTACAACAGAATGGTTGGGATTTACACCCACTCTGTTTTGCACAAGTACTAATGACTGCACATGACTCTAGTAGGGGAGAATGGAGGGGTGTCTCACTTTGAATGAGATGTCATCTGTAACCCAGTCTCTTCCTGTGATATTCAATAATAAGCTCATCTCCAGTATTATCACTACTGGGTGCTGCAAGAGGGATACCATTATCACTAAAAGAACTGTTTTGTGTTTTAGACTTTAGGTGGAGCTCCTTTTACAGGCTTCTCTAGGTACCCAGATAGAAATAAAAGATCTCTTGGACAAAAATTTAGTTGACTCAGGTATTTGGCTGCAGACCCTTTCAAGCTAATGGTCCACATTCTCCTCCAAACAATATGAACCAATATAAATCAGCAGTAACTCCATCATATTTTCCCTTCTTTCCTGCTCTTTCCCACTTCTGCCAGGTTTTGGATCAGACCCCATTTCCATCTGATCTATTTATCTTGCTTCAGGAAGGGTCCAGTACAAGATGCTTCAGAGGTGAGATAATGTGTCCCTCACATTAGGTCTGTTCCTGATCCAGGAGAAGTGATCTTTGAGGAAACTGTGATCCACTCCAGAAGTTGCTGTAACAATTGACCTCTCAGTAACTGATTTTTCTATTTTAGGTTAGCTCTCCCAGCTGGTATTGTCCCCTAGCTGTAAAAGTACTACTCTAGGGGCTTGTCTGTGAAGATTCGCTTAGCCAATCAGGAAGCCAATAATGGAAGACCACCCCCGCAGAAGAAAACCACAACCTCCAATTCAGGCTACTGAAGACAGCGCGGTAAGTAGGCGGCAGGCAATTGGAGGGAGATACGCAAGGTATTTTAAGTACTTTGTGTATCTCCCTTCGCTTGCGGCCAAAATCGCACGGCAGTAAAGACGAGCCGTAGATTGCAGGGGGTGGAATAAAACCCTTCTAGATTAGTGAAGTAGGGTACGCTGATGGTTGACTCCCTGCTTAGACAAACTATCATGTTTACATTCAGGAGCAGCAGCAGCTGATTGCAGATATTTCTGTACACTACATTACTTGTCACTACCAATCAGCTAGAAAGTAGGTCTGCAGGATATGAGCAATAGACACCTTTTTAGATCAGATTGCTGAAGAGGTCACATGGATAATGACTACTCAGACTTAGTGCCTCTTGAAGCTGCTGTTGAATTACTCTGTACTCTGCACTGCATGATGAGAGAATAAAATAGCCTCTGTGGCAGAGTACTCTCCAACTTGTGCCACCTAATGTCCAATCCCCTGGCGTAGTAGGGCCTATGGTAAGTCAGACTCCCTGGCAAGCCCACTTCTCCCTGTCAGGGCCGTGGCTTCACTGCCCTGGACTCAGCCCTTGTAGAAGGGAAGTATTCTGCTGCCCCTGCTGCAGTGGAGGAGGCAAGCCTCCCAGGCCTTGCCTAGTCTCCTTCCCTTCCTCTAACCTTTTTCTGATGTTGCTCTGGTGTTGTTCTGTTCGGCTCTGCTTCGCTTCCTCTCTTGCTTTGCTTTGCTTTGCTGTAAACTCCCACACCTGAGCTGGTGGAGGTGGGGCTTTTTATTGGGCCAGGAACAGCCCTTAACAAGGCCCAGGTGTCCCTAATTGCCCCACAGCTGTTTCTCCTTTGCCTGCTGGGAATAGTGCTTTCAGCATTCTAGGGCTGACAAACCTGCCTTCAATTACCCTTCTAAAGGGGGGGAGAAAGGGAGGCCCAGGAAGACAGGGTAAAGGCTCTGCATAGCATCAGAGGCTCGCAGAGGGAAAGTACGGTTCCCAAGCATGGGATCACCCAGCCAGAAAAACAATCGATCAGTCATGGAAAAGCAAAGCAAAGAGCAGACAAACTAGAGGAAAAATCAAGTGGGAGGAAAACAATAAATAGGAAACAAATGCAAGGATTAACGGGCCCTGCAAAGATTAAAGGATTTAAAAAAAAATTACCCTTCTAAAGCCATCTGGCCTGGCTTTGCCACACCTCCCACACTCCATTCTCAGGGTTCTCTTGTCCACACACAAAGTTACACCATTTTAACAGTACAACCACCCTAGTGGAGACAAATTACAATCAATATAAATAAAAAATAACGAAAGTCCCGTGGCACCTTAAAGACTAACAAATTTCTTCGGTCATAGGCTTTTGTGGGTTGCAACGGACTTCAACATTGTTTTTGCTATATACAGACTAACACAGTTATTCCTCTGTAACTAATCAGTATAAATGGGTGCTTGTCAGGGAGCATGCTCTTCTGTTCCAGTTTCTCAGCTGTCTCCATTCCCCACTAGTCCCAACGGCTATGTGTACACTTGAAAAGTTGTTGACTTTATTAAGTCGACTTAACTTTTCAAGTGTAGACATAGCCCCTTTTCGACCTTATTAAATCGACTTAACACTTTAAGTCAACTAAATACGGTGGATTTAGGCACTAATCCCTGTCCACACTGGGTTAAATCGACCTAATAAGGTCGACTTAAGCGTTAAGTTGACCCTGTTCTGCCTTCCTGGCTACACCTCCTCTAGTTTCTTGTGCTGGCCCTGCTTAGATCCCTGGGCCAAGTCCTCAGCTGCTCCTTGTCTCCCTGATTACGTCAGAGTTCTGATGCTGTCTAATTTGCTCCAACCTGCGGTCTGCCTAGCATTAGCCTCCCAAGCCCAGGCTAACAAGGGCAAGTGAGGAGTTTCACTACTCCTGCCCTGTTACAGTGCTATGCATGGATAACAATTCCCTTGTGGGAAGAGGGATAAGCTGTACTGGGTGAGGGGGGTTTGCCAGTCTAATTATTTCAGTAAAAAGTCAAGTCCCTACCTGAAAGAGATATACCAGTATGAAAACTGGGCCTAGTCCCGAGCTGATGGATAGGTGATGCACTGAAAAATATTTTGCCGGAAATTTTTGACCAGCTGTAGAAGTGAACCTGATTTTCTCCATTACAGTGTATCCAAAGTGAATACAAAACACTGCTGGATCCAAATGATAGTGTTTCATAAATATGTTGCACACACATTAATGACTGCAGTGGAGAACCAGACCCAGTTATCTTGTGTCTTATCTACCTGCCTAGAATTTCTCAGTGAAATCACACTACAACATTCAAGTTGGATGTGGTTTTCAGATTCCAGTTATAAATCTTCTGTGCACTATTTCAGATGCCTCTGACTCAAGAAATACAAATGAGCAGGGATCATGGCACATTTAATAAGGTACGCATTTTTTATAATTCTAGCACCAAGTATTGAACTTACAAAAGAGTCTCTTACAATAGATAGTATTTGACATTTTAGTAAAGGTTCTTTAATTGCTCCTTTTTTCATTTTGCTGAGGGCTCTATTCCATTTCATTAAGATTGTGACAAGTGTTTCTTTTTTTCTCAAGATTAAATTTAGTTTCCAGTGAAGACCTGGTCTTACTGGTAAAGATCAGGAGCTGAATTCTGGGCTGATATACATCCTGGACAGAATCAGTGGAGTCAGAGGGATTGCACAAGGTGGAAGTTAGTACAAATTTTGCCTCTATTTTACTTAGAGATCCAGATTGCTCTCAATGGTCACTTCCCTTTTACTTATTTACTTTAATTTACCATGATTCCAATACTACCAGGGCATGGTTGGGCTGAAGTGCAATTTTCCAAGTAGGGGGCACAAGAGAGTAGTTAGGTTCCAATTCAGAAAACCACATAAGCATATGCTTTAACTTTAAGCACATGCTGAACTTCTGATGCCTAAGTACCCCCACGAGTAAGGATTCTTCCCTAAGCTAGGGTTCAGGGAAGCTTATTTGAAACCTCCTTATCACTTAAACATCCTACTCCTTGCTCAATCCACAGAAAATGTGAATCTGTTGCAAGCCCAGTGCAAAGTATGGCTGTTTAGTTCAGATTATAGAATCTCATACTTCAAACTCTGCACGTCTCTGCCACAGTTCAGTTGCTGGCATGTTGGCCAACATGGTGGCTGTCGTACTGGCACTGAAGTTGGACAGGCTAGTCAATGAAATTGGGGGTGGTGAATGACAGTTGGCCATGTGTATTGCATGGCTTCTGGAAGCATATTGTCCTCTGCAGTTGGAGGAATCACCACTAAAAAAGTGGCTAATGGGCTCTAAATAGAGAGTTCAGTTGAACCCCTATTTTATGAACATCAGTCTTATGAATGACTGCTTATCTGGATCATTTCTATACCACCAAAGTTCCTGCCACCAAATGGTGATCACTTTTTTGAGGGGGTCATCACAACCTGAAATATTTTCAAAGGGGGTCCTGAGAAAAAAGAGGTTGAGAACCCTTGCTGTAAAGGTTTGAAAAGATGGAAGTTTAGTCCACACTGCTGCCAGTGGTTAGTGGGAGATATACAAGCTGTGTAATGTAACTTGCGTATTTCCTTTTGACTTGCTTACGTTGCCATACTGTGGCATCTCGACTCCCATCTTCAAAGCATTTGACGGAGTGGGATTTTCTCCCACGAAAGCTCATGCGATAAATAAATCTGTTAGTCTTTAAAAGTGCCACAGGACTCTGTTGTTCTTATGCATGATGAAGCCTTACTCTTTTCGGAGGGGTGGATTAATGGTGTTGACTGGAGAGCATTTCCAAGATCGATTGAGCGGTCTCCATAGCCCACTCAATCGATTCGTGTAGCCCCAGCACTGTCAGATATACTTGAGAGATTTGATGACAAAGTAGAGATGAAATCCTGTCGAACAAAGAAAAATCAGGCACGCTGTTTACATTGTTATCATTGATCATGTACACTGTCATTGAAGGATTAATATACCAACATATGCCCTATACTAGCATAGCGTTGACATGTCAATTTTATGAACTTTTAGATTTGTATGGCCTCCCTAATCCCCAATTAGTTCATCAGATAAGAGTTCTGCTATAATATAGTGTAATATATTTTGGGGAAGAATGTCATAGGGAATGAGCAAAACACACAAAGAGTTCTGTGGCACTTTTAAAGACTAACAAATTTATTTATCACATGAACTTTCATGGGAGAAATCCCACTTCGTCAGATGCTTGAAAATGGAAAATTTACAGTATGGGAGGGAAAAATAAATCCAATGAACTTTTCCTTATTACACTGTGTCTTGTTTCTCAATCTTATCTTTGTGATGGTCAATATCTGTTACTACAATATGCACCATACAGGAGAGGAAATTACAGGTACTTGATGAAAATAACCCACCCAAATATAATTGATTTCTTAGCTTTTTTTCTACACTTGTTGTTACTTTTTTTTTAAATGACTATTTCTTGCCCTTTTCTTCTTGATTTCTTCCCCTTTTTATAAAGTGAGCTAGAGGGAGGATGGGATAGTGGGATCCAATGTGCAGCCAGATGAAACAGTGGACATTAGTTGCCTAGGGCCAGATAGTTCCATACTCTGTAAATATAACTTCCATGATATCACTGGAATATGCAAATAAGAACAAAGGTCAGACTGTTATAAACATTATGGTTCAATAGGAAGGGAAGGAGATTTTTCAGGGATCAGTGCTAGAGACATGTGTGAATTTCTACCTTCAATTAGAATCCAGCAAATTCTGACTTTCCTGCAGAAAAGTCAAGCTACTTTGATAGCAAAAAAAGGCAGCTTTTGAAAGATGACTGAACATTATTTCTTTCCTCCAGCTGGGAATAGCTGTGAAGCATTTGGTCTAACGTTGTCTCAATGGGTAAAATTTATCTCTCAATTTCAGGAAAGTATGTAGAGTTGTATTAGGCCAAATTCATTCCTGGCATAACTCCACTTAGAGCAGTTGCATCAGGGAGTAATCTGCCTCAGTCGATCTTTAAACACTTGCTAAGGACTGTAAAGAGATCTTTGAATGTAACACACTAGAAAAAGAAGGTACCAGTCTCCTGTGCAATAAAATAATTTAAACGTTCATCATGCAACTCCTGAAGGATGTGGGAGAGTCTATAATATTGAATTAATGATATATATCGATGTGAGTGTTTGATTGTGTGGTAGTGTTTGCTATACGAGTGCAAGGGGTTAATTCACGCATGGGTTAGTATGCAGGAAAGGGGACCACAGCCTCAGGTAATGCAGTTACAAATACTTCAAAGATACTGCAAAAAACCAGTGACATTGAAATCTGTTTGTGAACTCCTGAAGAGCCTTCCAATCCAGTTTGAGGAGGCTTGAGAGGCAATGGTGAAGACCAAAAATTTGGTGGGATTTATAAAGGGCCACACTCCTTAATGGAGAGAGAGAAAGAGAGGGAGGAAGAGACCACTGGGAAACAGAGTGAACTCCCAGTCTCCCCAAGGTTGGGGTCTATGTAGATCTTTTATTGTATTGGGAATCCTTTCCCTTCCCTGTTCTGTGTTGTCCCTGCTACTGTGAATAAACATTACTTTGTTTTGAAATGGCTCTTTTGGGACACTACTGGTCACAGCTCCCGAAGAGACGACTTGCAGCTGGCTGAACCCAGAAGGACCTGCTTAAGCAGTCAGTGTTACATAGGTACTGTAGCCTTGAGCTACTCTCAGAGTGGAAGAAGAGATGATTCTGTCTTGAAATAGGTAAAGGTACAGGATCTATCACCTGTATAGGTGCTCTCAGAGACAAGATATGGCTCAAAAGATGCAACGAGCTGTGACACAATTTATAGGAGACATCTAAATAAAGGAATTCTCCAAATTTTCCATTTGCTGAAAAATATATTAATAACTAGATATTTCAGATGGTTTACTCATGTGTACTTCATTACACTGAACTAATTCTCTCTAGTCAGTTAGGACTCTGGTAGGTATCAGCAAATGACAAGGTAACATCAGAGATTATTTTACTTTTACCTAACAGAGTATGAAAATTGATTGGATAATGAACCAGTTTTTTCAGTACTATCCCTCTTACTTAGAGACTTCTGCTCATTCCTTTCCCAAGACACTACGGGTATGTCTACACTGGAGGCTCTGTTAAGTCGACTTAACAAGGTCAACTTTAAGTTGACTTAAAGTCAACCTTGTTAAGTCGACTTAGAGCGTCCGCACTGAAAACTCCAGTCGACTTCCTGCGTCTACACTGGCAGGTTCTAGGTCGACAGAGGAGTGGCCAGGAACTCTGGGAGGGGCTGATGATGCAGCTGAACAAGATATCGTACTTGTTGAGTGGCAATTTGTGAGGCATGGTGTCTCATGGGCAACAGTTTTTTGGCGATGGAAACATCAGCAAGATTAAGTACCTTAAGTCAAAAGAAATGCATAAATGTTGTCTTTTCATTTGAACTTTAATAAAAAATGTTAAAATGAAATATTGTAGTTTTATTCATTTACTATGCGTTGGGCTGGAGAGAAGAAAAAGAGGTGCTGCCATTGGTCTGGGGGAGCCGCTGCTGAGGCAATCGGGCTGGGGAGAAGGGGAGACCCGCGGCGGTTGGGGCAATCAGGCTGAGGAGAAGGGGAAAGCCACGGCTGGAGAGATCGGGCTTGGGAAAGCCGTGGCTGGGGAGATCGGGCTGGGGAGAAGGGGAGATCCTCAGCTGGGGAGATTGGGCTGGGGAGAGCAGCGGCTAGGGAGATCATGCTGGGGAGAAGGGGAGAGCCACGCCTGGGGAGATTGGGCTGGCCTTAAATAGACCTTCAGAGGTGGTGTTATTAAGTCGACTTAAGGAAGTGCTTAAGTTGACTTAATAAGCGCCCAATGTGGACGCAGGGTTCTTTAGGTTGACTTAACCCTCCTTAAGTCGACCTAAGGCTCCAGTGTAGATGTACCCTCAAAGCTTTTTCATCTGATCATCTTCTTCCCATTGAGAAAAGGGAATATATTGTATTGACAATTTTTGCAGACTGAACTTTGGGTAAGAGATCATTGAGGACAAAAGAGTGCAATGTACAACTGTATGATTCACACATTCCTAAAACCAACTGTTTAACAGATTTGGAATTCTGTCTAGTAGAGCTAGTCAAGAACTTTCCTTCAGAGCAATTTTTCTATAGAAAATTTCAAAGGGGTATCCTCACCTTTTCATCTATTGTTCTAATCTGTTTGAATCAAAACAACTTGTTTGGTTTGCTGAAAAAGACTGAACTGACCTTGTGACTTACCCTTCTCTGTGTGTATATATTCACTTAAGCATACTACAGTTTCCATTTCATGCATCTAATGAAATGGGATTAAACCCACAAAAGCTCATGTGATAAATACATCTGTTAGTCTTTAGAAGTATCACAGGATTCCTTGTTTGTTCTACAAAAAATGCAATCTCTGCAAAATTTAAATGTTCTATAGGAACATTTTTATTTTGCCTGTTTTTATTTTCTATTTTTCCCATCAGATTTGCTAAACAGAATTGAAACATTCAATTTTAAATCAGTTCAGCACTAAATTGCATCTGCCAGTAATGTCACAGTGCCTAATGGGAGTTGTAGTTTAGCTACCTCATGCCTCTATTCGATCTTAAAAGCAGAGGTTCCTTCACTTGAGTATGTTTTTTTTTATGATGCAACACACTCTTTCCATTGGCTGAGCCACAAGGAACATTGTGGAAGTCATGTGACTACAGGTTCGGTATGGGAGATGGAGCCTACCCCAAAAGGGAGAATGGGGAAAGAGGCACCTGAATTACAACTTTGAGACCAATTTTATTTAATCTTTCTATTACTGACCTTGGCACAAAAAGTGGGAGCATGCTAAAAATATTGGCAGATGACACAAAGTTGGGAGATAGTGCTAATACAAAGAAAGACCGGGGTATCATATAACAAGATCTCGATAACCTTGTAAACTGGAGTAGTAGAAATAGGATGCAATTTAATAGTCAAAAGTTCAAGGTTATGCACTTAGGGTACGTCTACACTGGCAAGTTAGGTCAACTTAAGGACGCTTAAGTCGACCTAAACAAAGCCATGTCCACACCTGGCTTTCATTAAATCGACTTAAGCATTTCCTTAAGTCGACTTAATAACTATCACTCTTTAGGTTGACTTAATGCCTAAGTCGATTTGTTAAGTCAACCTAAAACTGGTGTGGACACCCTTAGTCGAGTTAATTCTCTAAGTCGACCTAGGGCTGGGGGCAAGGAGTCCACGGCTCCCTGGCAGAAGGGAGCTGTCCATGGAAGGCAGTTGCCAGTGTGATGTGGCCATAAAAAAAGTTAATACAGTCCTAGATGCATCAGGCAAGATATTTCCAGTGGAGATAGGGATGTGTTAGTACTGTTATACGAGGCATTGGTCAGAGCTCATTTGGTTTCTAACAATCAGAGGAGTGAAGTTCTGGAATAACCTTCAAAGGGGAACAATGGGGGAAAGAAACCTACCTGGCTTCAAGAGTGATCTTGATAAATTTATGGAGGGGATGGTATGATTGGGATAATGTAATTTGGCATTTGACTGATCTTTGACTACTAGCAGCCAATAGTCTGTGATGGGATGTTAGATGAGGTGGGTTCTGAGATACTACAGAGAATTCTTTCTGTGTGCCTGGGTGGTGAGTATTGTTGACATGTTCAGCACTTAATTGATTGCCGTATTTGGGGTCAGGAAGGAATTTTCCCCTGGGGCAGATTGTCATGGGACCTGGGGGTGTTTTGGCTTTCTCTGCAGCATGGAGCATGGATTACTTGGTGGTAGATTCTCTGTACCTTGAAGTCTTTAAATCATTATTTGAGGACTTCAGTAACTTAGCCTTATGTTAGGGGACTATCACTGGAATGGATGAGTGACATTATGTGGCCTGCATTGTGCAAGAGATCAGACTGGATGATCATAATGGTCCCTTCTGACCATATAGTCTTGACTGTAATGGATTTTTGGATCTGTCCTAAAGGCAATGAATTAGTTGATGTGTGCATGCTAAGAACAGTTCTGAACAAGGAAAGTATATAGCACCTGCTTGTTGAATTCCAGTCTCTTTCAGGAAGTGCAAAAGGTAAGGATTAAACACTATAGATGATTGGAGCAGGCTTAGTTGTTTTCATTCAAGTAACTTGGCATTACTTTTGAATGCTTCCTGAAGATTCATTTGTCAATTATTTCTCACTCTACTATTATACTAGACACTGAAGCTATTAAAAATATTTGCAGCCACTAAGTCACAAGAAAACTTTGTTACAAATTCAAACATATCAACAAGGTTTATTGAAATAGCTAATATGATTCATTAAACTTTTGGGGTTTTTTATATAAACCATTTTCCATTGAATAGGAGTTGATTAACTGTTCTGAAACAAAATCATGTGTATCTGATGATTAGCAAAGTAGTTGGGAAAGCAAAAACAACACTGTAAAAATCCGTTAATGATTTTCTTTTTAAAGTTTTGTTTTTGTTGATATTTTCTGGCCAGCTTTAGCTACGAAGTATACAATAGATAAGCTTTTAGAATAGACTCCATATATATAGATATCTATATATATAGATATAGATATAAAATGCTGAATTAAACTGTGCATGTTATTGGATTCACAAAGCTTTACATCAGTATCTCAGAGGACTCTCTGTTCTCACTTGTTTTTAAATAAGCACATTATGCAGAATTATCCAGTCCCTGCATCTTTTTCACCTTAATGATTGTGAATTTCTGTAAGCTTATATGTTGGAAAGATGGTATTACAGTTAAACTGAGTTAGTTACACATGAAAAAAAAAATCTTAAGGAAGTTGGCTCTTGAAACTGCATTTAGCTTTGTTCCATACAGTACATTCTCCAGCAGTGATTAGTCCAGCCAAGTTATAAAGTAGGGGTATATGAAAATTTAATAATATTTATACACTAGGTAAATGAGAAGTGTATCACAGCTCAAAAGTAATTTTCAGTTATTATAAATTAGTTATTTGTTACAGTAAGTTTTGCATTTCAATCCACATGATCTTTACTCTGTATGTAATGCAAAGTTCAACTCAAGCAGTTCCTTATTAGCTTTATAAGTGGCATTTCTTCCTTGCGATTTTTTGGGGACAATTGTGACCCAGAGTATGTGCCCAGACTGTGCATTAATGGAGTATAACTTGCCCACTCATGCTCCTGTGTGGGCCATCTGTATCTTGAGATGCAGTGCAATGGGGGAGCAGACTCTGTGGGTCTTTCTAGAAGATGATGTGGTGAGTTTGCAGAGTAAATTGTCTTGAAGCATCATATGGGAAGGTTCTGACTATAACACTTGCTGAATGGGACTGTTTTCTGTCATTAGAACAACCTAGGTTGCTGCATACAAAGTCCCTATTGTCCAACATTCATTGTATGGACTCTTTCTAGGAGATGACAGAAGGTGCTCTGAAAGGCTATATCTACACTTGTAAATTTAGGTTGACTTAGCTAAGTTGACTTAAAGTCAACTTTAAGTCGACTTTGTTAAGTCGACTTAGCATGTCTACACTTAAATTTTAAGTTGACTTTGGGGGGGACCCTACAAAGTCGACCTAGAGCATCCACACTGGACACCTAGGTTGACTTGTAGGGGCTAGGTAAACCTGGGAAAGGTGCATGGTGGCAGGGGGGCACCCCTTGCCAAGTGCCAGGGGGCTCAGTCTTTGCCCCATTGTACCTGGGTGCAATGGGGCAAAGGGGACAGGGACCCTGGCAGGGCATAGGGGCAGGGTGGGCAGGGCTCTGCCCTGCCCTGTCCTTTGGGGGGGCATGCCAAGCTCTCCTTGTGCCAGCCCCCCTGGCAGGAAGGCAGTGGGGGAGTCCTGGAGAGCCTTAAGTCGACTTAAAGTCAACTTAGGGCTCCTCCAGGTCTACACTGGCTTAAGTCGACTGTGGAAAGTCGACTTAAGACAAAAAGTTGACTTAAAAGGAGGTTTTATAAAGTCGACTTAATTTTTCCTTAAGTCAACTTAAACAGCTGCTTAAGTCGACTTAAGGAAAGTGTAGTGTAGACGCAGAGTAAATTAAGTCGACTTAAGCCAGCTTAAATCGACTTAATTTACAAGTGTAGACGCACCCAAAGGTTCTGAGCCCACAGGGGAGTTGTTACTTCCCCTAGCATTGCTCATTGTCATTCCTCTTTGAAGTTCTCATCACTTCTCATCCAATCCATTTAATCTCCTTGATATGTTAGAGGGCCCAGGTGTGAGATTTTTTGTTACTGGCTGATTACTGAAAAGTTGAAAGAAAAACACATAGTTAAGGCTATACCGCTGTTGCTCCCAGCCAGCATAATTCAGCTCTGGTTGGTGGTATTAGGTTACTAGTCAACTTTACAAACAAAGAGTCCTCTTTAAAAGTGCCACAGAACTCTTTCTTTGTTTTACTGAACTAGATGAACATGGCTACCCCTCTAGAACTAGTAAGTTTTAGTTGCACCTAATGAGTCTTTCTGTGCTAAAAGCTTGTAACTTACTTGTTTTACTCTTTTCTTATATGATGGAATTCCCAAATAAATTGCTCTTAAATGCACAAACCAAACAATCCCCCATAATATTTTAAACTTAAGGTTTGAAAGGAACTAGGAAAATACCATGACATTTAAATTGCCATTTGACACGAACATCAAGCAACAAAATAAGCAACAAAAAGAAACTTCCCCTGCCTTTTCTTGTGGCAGGAACCTGAGGAGGCTATTTTGAGGAGGGAATTCATTTTATTTCTAAGGTGATCTCTTCAGGGATAATTGTATGTCATAGATGTGTTTATATTCTATGAAGGAATAGATGAGGTAGTGGGGTAGCTGTTTTATTTTAGGGAGCAAGAGGGCCATTGGTGGGGATCATTTTAAATTTCTTTTTTCCGTATGATCTCCCCTGCCTCCCTCCTATGACCCTTATGATAGACATAATGGATGGAATTTTCAGATGTGTACAGGATTGATTTAATTCTGCTCTCATTGAAGTCATTAGCAGGCAATACTCAACCTTTTTGAAATCTCATCCAATAGATCTAAATAAAATTAACTGCTATCCATGTACAAAGGGATTGAGTTACAGTAGCTTTAGGTACTACAGCTCTGAATTTTTTAACTTGATCTGTTTGAAACCTCTCCCAGAATGATCATCAGTTCATATATTTTATTTAATATCCTAGAGTTTGGTTTTTTTAGTAGTTTTTTAATTGTATATTTATTGTTTTCAGGGAAGCAGTCTCTAGTCAGAGGCTCTTACTCCCCAATGCTGACTGAGATTAGTAATAATAATAATTAATAATAAATAAGAATGAGGTATGATTCACAAATAATTTTATTTTACTTGTACTGTAGTTTATATATTTAAAGTAGGGAACTATGACTGATTGCATGTGCAGAGTATTTATGTCTTTGAATGTGAGATTAAAATAAATGACCATTAGGAGAATGTTTTTGGTTTTAGAATCAATATTGAAAATTGAAGTCGCTTTTAGAATCTTAGCTCCTACTGTGCTCATTCTAATTTGCAATTTGCTGGGGTTCTCTCTTAAAATGTCAGCAGGGGGTTGTGTGGCTGAAAGTAGCTGATCGTCAAGAAATTAATTTTCTAGATGACATCTTCAGAGGAAAATGCATGGTCATAAACTTTTCATTTCAGATTTCAGAGCATTTCAATTAGCACATCGTAGACAAAATCTTGGCTGATTTTTTTAATTGCCAAGTATCTTAGGAAGCTAATGTGCATGTGAAGTTTTATTGATAATGAAGGAGTAACAGAATAACGTGGCAGCTTACGGGTTCAGAAAGGTGAAATGATAGAAAGATGTAATTTGTTTACTTCATCCAGCTCACACAGATGAAAGTATTCCTATTTGTCTTTCATAGACCAACAGAACATCATTAGAGGAAGATTCCCCACCACCACCCTTTTTCTCCTGTTAGGTCCTTTGTTGGGCCTTCACCACTCCCGTGTTCTGAACCTTAACTCACACTCTGTGCATGAGCCTCCTGTTCATCATACAGAATAAGTTCTCCACAAACTCCCTGATGGATGGTTATCTTTCATAGCCTGTTAAGGCATGGCAGTCAGTGACTTTCCTCCTGCTGTCACCTATGCAGCATTATGAGGAAGGTCCTTCAAAGAGGGCAGGAGAAGTGCGTGAAAGTCCCAAGGATCCACCTGAGAAGTACGATTTAGTTAGGTTGGTTGTATAAAGGATTGACCACTGGACAGTATGTCATCTACTCCTTTTCTGTCATGGTATGCACTGCACAGCTATTACCATGTATTACTTTAGCACACTAGTACACATATACATGTTCATGCCATTGGTCAGGGATCCTAATGGGAGAAACCAGCCCTCACCACGCTGAGAGAGAGAAAATGAAAAATGAAGACCTTTTGGGTAGTACAGCTTTCTCTCTTCCCATCTCTGGGAGTTCTACTTTAAAGGACTGAGATGAGCTGAGTACAGCTAGAATACAGTTCTCAGATAGATGAATGGGTAACTGTAGTAAGAAAAAAAAGGGCTCCTGTAGCCTGAGTTCTTTAATGCTTCTATACAACCCTTCCCTGTAAAAGTAGATTCTGAAGTATTTTACAATGTCATGTGGCTGACAATTAAATATAACTAGCTCCCTCCCCATCTGTCAGCCATAAATTCAGGGAGCTTTTAACCACATTTAAAAAGATCCCTTTACCTAATGAAAGAATGTTTCTTTGATTTCAAATGATCGGGAATGATATTATCAAGCACTTAGGCTACAGTTGCAGATGTTAAACTAGAAGAACAGCTACTGAAATGACACTATTTTAAAGACAGGTTTTATATATATATGATTTATATACGTGTGAGCAGTATTATTTAAGGGAGAGATTTTCACAGGCCCAGAGCACAGCCAACGTGGAGCTTTCAATACGGCTGAGGGGATTAATTCTCCTTTGTGCCTTTTAAAAGCTGTCTCCAAAGTAGTCAGTGGGTTTCTTTGTTTAATAAATATTTATCTGTTTGATAAATTTGAAGAAAAACAAAGCCAGAATTCTTCTCAGGGTTCTTAAGAAGTTGAAGGCATCCAGGTAGGTATGACAGGCAAGGAAGACCCCTTCTCTAGTGCATATAGGGTGCGTCTACACTTACAAGTTAGGTCGACTGAAGAAGGCTTAAGTTGACCTAACTTACTCCCTGTACACTGGGCTTTTATTAAGTTGACTTAAGCTGTTCCTTAAGTCGACTTAAGGAAAGTTTAAGTCGACTTAATGACACCTAGTTTTAGGTCGACTTAAGGCTCAAGTCAACTTCTTAAGTCGACTTAAGCCAGTGTGGACGTCCTAAATTGACTTATTCCATAAGTTGACCTAAGGTGGTGGGACAAGGGAGCCCCACATGGCTCCCTTGTCCCTGGGGGAGCCTCTGCTTCCTTCTCCCCGGGACTCGCGGCTTCCCAGAAAGAGGAGCCGCGGCTCCATTTTTGCTGGGAAGCCACAGTCCAGGGAGAAGGGCTCCCCAGCCAGGGCTCCAGTGGGAGGGAATCCCCCACCCGAGCCCCTTTCTGGCAGGGAGCCATGGCTCTCTTGTCCCCAGGAGCCGTGACTCCCCTTGTCCCCGGGTGCTGCAGCTCCCCTAGTCTGGGGAGTCTAGTGTAGACTCTCTAAGTTGACTTAATAAAGTTGACTTAAGTTTCTGAGTGTCGACATAGCCATAGGGTGGGATTTGAAAAAACCTTCAGCACTTGTGTGACTGTTGTCCCCGGATATTAGAGCCAAAACCCCCATTAATGACAATGGGATCAGAGTGAAGGGGGGTGCTGAGCACTTTTGACAATCCCTTACATTTTAACGGAACAGAAATGGAAAGCAAACTGGGGTAGGTCCAACATTCTCTCAGGTTAGTGGATATCTGATACACCCCAGTCTCTATATGGCTCACGTTGCACCACACCAGCTGATAATAGCACTCCAATCCAGTATATCCGTAGGTACATGAGTTCACTGGTCAAACATTCTCTTAACCCAGCCTCCTCTCTTCCTTGCATTTCGCATCTTGCTGCTTTAAAAGCTGTTGGCCGTTCCTCAGTGGCTCAAGTTCCTGCACTAACACCAGCTATAGGACCTCCTCCAGCATCCTTTTCTGAGTATGAGGCTCTGCCATCTTGCAGTCAGAGCAGCCTGAGTGCAGTCAGGCAGGAGATGTTGGGATCAAAGGCAGAATTCAGCTGCTGAGGCTCATCAGGACGTGACATGGTTATTCACCCCTGATGCTGACTTTAGTAGTGGCGCTTACAGCATCTATCTGTATGGGACCAATTGTTGTTCTTCCTTCCCGCCTGGCTACAGTCTAGATGCAAGCCTGGATCACCAGTTGCACGTCTCGCACTGCAATGCTGTTGTGTTACTGCTGGATCTGCTGATCCTAGAGGTTTTGAGGGTGGTTTCATGCCATCTACTTCCTCACTGGCACTTTTGGTCTGATTTTATTTTGTTTGAGGCTTTTTTTTGTTTGCCTCTCGTGAAAGGCTCCTCATGGGATGGCCTAGTAGTAAGAGACCTAGCCTGGGATTCGAAACTTATGTTCAATTCCATGCTCCACCACAAATGTCCATAGTTATGTCAGTCCTACCATACATGCAGTTATATCCAGTACTCGGTACTCAAGAGTACCATCTCAAAAAAAGCACTGGTTGTACCATTATACTTATGGCCATTGGAGGAACCAGCATAAGCTATAGTGGTATAAACACATTTATACCGGTATAAGTGCATCAACCCTAGAGGGTCTTGCCGGTTATCTGCACCAGTAAACTATATTGGCAAAACCTTCTTAGTATAGACATGGCCTTAGTGTGTACATACCCCAGTTTTCCATCTGTAAATGGGGATAACAGGAGGGACGGGTTAAGACAGGGGCTTTAGAGCCTGCAGCCCCAGGCCCTGATCTAGAGGGGTCCTGTAGCCCTGCCAAAATCCAGGCCCAGCCGAGTCGCCATAGGCCTGCCCACCCTTTCACCACGTGGGAGTGAGGCAGAAGTGCCGCAGCCTTGGGACTGAGACCACCCCCACCCCAGCAAGACTGTGCTACGGGCCCTGACCCTGTCTCACCCCCTGCCCTCCCACAGCACCATGGGGCCACAGGCCCCCCTGTAGCACCAGCCTGAGGGGGCCCTCTCAGCCCCCAGCACTGGCCAGGCCACCCCCAGGCTGGCACAGCAGTAGACAGGGTGGACCCTTGATCCCAGGAGGGAGGGCCCGTAAAAGTGGGTTGCACAGGGCCCCTTAATCCAGCCCTGGATAACAGTATTTCCTATCTTGTGTGGGGTGTTGTAAAGATCAATGCATTGGTGGTCAGATACTACAGTGGTTGGGATATATTAGCACCAGAGCCACTGTTTTTTTTCTGAAAAATAGTTCCCTTCCCAGACCACAAATAATCATCTAAATGATTGTCTGACTTCTGGTTTGATTACTAGTAGTAGTATGCATTCACGAAATTAGATTTGTGGGAATAGTCTTGTGCTTGCCAGCATGTTTGTAGATGGAGAGTAAAAATTGGTCGCAAATACTGTCAAATCCACGGTCTGATTTATTGAGCAGCACTCTTCTCAGTTCACCCAGAATAATCCACCTTTTTGGCATTTAAGTGATATTCTTTAATTAAATGCTTTTGACTAGGACAGTCTTTGTAAGAAATAAATATCCGAAGAAGCTCAGACAAATGTTGACATGAACAGTGTTTTTAAAGTAATTAAAATGGAAATGAAGAAAGCATGAGATATTCCAGTGCATTTGTCTTAAGGCTTTACAATAGCTGTATAACTGTAGCCATTCCAATAGACATGATGCAAGATTCTGTGCTTAGATCAGCGTCTGAATTAGTTCTGTACTTAACATGGTTCTGTGTTTTAGCCCATGAATTTCACTTAAAGTCTGCAATAAGGGGCAAACTGCGCCCTTTAGTTGAGTAGAGGAAACCTGAAATTCAGTAGACCTGTTGCACAGAAGGAGCAGATTGTGGGAAGGGCTGAATCTAAGCTTCTTTGCACTGCCTCACAGAGGGGTCATTTGTAGGTAGGGCTGGAAGATACCTTACTGCATGGGTCCACCAGGCCATGCTGCCATATGGGGTAGTGTAGCAGCCATAAGCCTACTGCCTACATGGAGGGCTCTGGCCACCACTGAGGACAGGATTCTCTTCCATTTCCCTGGAGCCTGGATATGGCCCTCCCTTTTTGGCACCATGTGTCCCACAGGAAGTCAGGAGATTGTAGTATTTGTGCTTTTCTGAGAACAGGGACGGGAACGGTTTAATCTTTTCCTGGTTGGGGCTGGAGGTTCCTTACATTTCCCCCTGCTCAGCCCCACAAAGACCATTCTGAATCTGGCTCTACCTCAGTCATTTTTATCTAGGCTCAATGAAGCCAACTGCTGAAGTGAATAATCACTTGGAGTCAAACCTACTATTCAAATGAAGGAACATTAATCATAAACTGGCAAAGCAAGTGTCTCCAGTCAAAGCGTTAAAAGAATTTTGGGAGAAAGACAGGTTATGTAGCCTGTAACCACATACATGTGCTACGTGTACTTTGCTGCAAATACAGTTTCTGCCAATAGTGCACCTCACTGCATAGCTCAGCATCATCACTTTCACTCTTCGTCGCTCTCTTTATCGTGAAAGAGTAACTGTACAGCAACTGTACCAAGCATAAAAGTACAGGTAGAATTCCAGTGTAGAAGGTTTATTATTTGGTCCTCCTTTTTCATTATTCTCTGAATTTTCAGGTTTATTATAGCTGAAAGCTGAGACTTCATTCACCCCTCCCTATCCCCCTTTCAAAGCAGTTTAAAAATGCAGAAATAAATCAATGGCACAGTGAGAGGATAAAACCACAGTGATGCACAGTCTATTGTAAAAAATGCAATGTATGGGCTAAATCTTGATCCAATCCAGCTGTTCTCTGTTATGGGACTAACAGAAGACTAGCAGAGGTCAAAAACTGTGTGATATACTGGTAATATACTGGTCCAGTGCATACCTATAACAACCTTTATCTGCAGGGCTCCTATTGTGAGTCTTGGCTATAACTCAGAGCTGTCGTATTGTGATGGGAACCCTAAGAAAGCACTAGAACATAAACACTTCCTGCCCTTACCTTGGGGTAACTTCTGCTTGAGCATAATGTGGGGAACCCTGGCATAGGTAGGCATAATTTGTAACCCTGAGATCCAACGAGAGTGGATTTGGCCCCATGTATTAATTTATTTAGCGTCCTGAAGGATAAAATACATCTTCAGAAATATAACTCTCTTCTTAGATATAATGTGTACATTGCACATGTTTCCAACCACTAAATTCTTTAGTATGACAAATGCAGTTTAGGTAAGAAAAAAAATATCTGCTTCAGCTTACCTGGCCCAGTTTTACCTGTCAACTATCCACAGTACTAAATGTCATTCTTGGAAATCCTAGCTCTGGCAGATATACTTTATACTTCTGGAAATGTACTTAGCTGCCAATGAATCAGCATTCACAGGGCGGAAAGTCATTTCCAGGAATACTGTGATTTATGGAGTTTGACTTATTGAACTGGTGATTGACAAGGCAAGAGAAATAATAAAGGGACTTTCACATATGAAACCAATGTCTTCCATATGTAAGCGTTAGCAACAGAGGTCAATTTCTGAAGGCATACTTGGAACTGCTTTGAAAAATTATTTAAGGAAGAGTAAAATAAACAATTCTAATAATTTTTCCACTGCAGATTCGGTTTCTTGCTTGGTGTCAAACTCAAAGTTTCTGTTGAACCTGGAAAAGGAAGGATGTAATTTAAATTAACAGGACCAATTAAGACTGCACCCATTCTGCTGGTTCCATTACCTGTTGAATGGACACTTTTGGTATGCAGTATAGCATGGTATGCAGTTATTATCATGCCAGTAATAGTTAAATGTCTCTGCCTCTTGCAGTTCCAGAGGACCAGAGGTACAGCTGTCTAATGGGAGCAGTCCCTTCAGTGTTGCCATCATTTATATTGCAATACACCCCTGTGGTCAGTTACAAAGTCTTCTGACAAATAAGAGGTACAAAATAGGGGGGAAATAAACCCAAATCAAATTTCTGTATGTTTGAGGGGTTTTTTTTGGAGGGGAGGAGGGAGGAGCAGGGAGGAAGGATACCTGGCTATCTTTATTTTAGACAGTCAATACACAAATAAATGCCCCCACATCTGCTGAAGGGCATTCATTGGTAATAGTACCCCAGAGAGTGGAAAGCGGTTTTCTTCTAACAGCACCTTTGGAGGAGACTGCATATGTACTCTTTGACAATGAAGTGCTGTTGCCCCATCTCATTTCCTTGAACTGTTGAGCGCACTCTTCTGGATCCTCCTTTTGTGGCCTATGTTTCCTTCCTTCTTGAAGGCAGCTGGGATTGGGGTAACATGACTATGAGGGTCCTCTTTTCGTTCCTGAAGGTCTGTACATCCCATCACGTGCACCTTTGAGCTAGATACTGCACAAATTATCTCAGGATTTGCCTCTGCCTTAACAAGCATACACAAGTATTTTAGTAGAGGTAAAATTTAGCAACTTTCAGGCAGACATGAGCTGTCACTTAGCAGAGTAGAAGATTGGAGGGGAGGCTGGAGAGTGTTGCTACTGGATGATAGCTTCTTTGGCTGC
>ML685851.1:8788881-8820093 GCA_007922175.1 Pelusios castaneus
TTAAAGTCGACCTTTTTAAAGTTGACCTTAATTCCCTAGTGTAGACAGAGCCTTTGTGACTGAGTGTATGTTGAAAGCTAGTGAGGAGTGCCTGGGTCCATTATTTGGTGAAAGACACCAGTGCTTGTTACACATGCTGAGGAGTAACTCTTACTTGCTTAAAAATCACTTGGCATGTTGTTGAGGAGGTGATGGAAGGCCAGTCTTTACTTTTGATGTTATAATTCCTCCAGTTTCTTGAATCCCTATCAATTTGGCTATGCCATGGAAAATACCCAAGTTGCCTTGTAAGTTAATGATCACTTCAAGGTGTTAAACAGAGGTCAGGTTTCAATGTCATTGAAATGGGTAGGAGCTTTTTTTTTCTGTTGGTTATATGGTGGTAGTGTCTTTCCTGAGGGGCCTGACAGGAACAGTCAGATTTGCATGAAGATAATGGCTTTATTCACTTCTTAAGGAGAGATCCCAAAGAGTTATGGTGAGGAGTTGACCTCCTCTCCAAAGGTTGTCACTTGTGGAATTTCCATAGAGTCCTGCATTGCCATTTTCCTTTCTCAGTGGCATGTGAGAATGCCAGGGAAGGAGCTTATTATATTTATTCAGATGTATACAATGTTCACGGAAGCACCTATGCAAAGCTGTAGGCACACAAATTACAAGAAAAGAAATGAATACTTAGGTCAGCTTACACCTGAGGTGTTTCGGACCAAGAGACAAAGGGATGGATCATGCTGGCAACATCCATATCTGAGGGAAATGGCTGCAATCTCCTAGCAAGGAGAAGATGGTTAAAAAGCATTCCTGGACCCTATCATTTTGTATTATGGTCTTACAGCAGCTGGGGATGCAACAGTAATCCTAAATTGTGACCAAGAGTCACGCTACCATGTCTACTTTTCCTCAGAAAATCAGACATTGATATTTCCTCCCTTTCCCCTACTGCATTTTGGCCCGCCTGGGTCTGTTTCTGGAGAGATGCTTTTTTTAAAAACACACCTTGTGACTGAAATTATAGAAATTTGTTTGGTTCAAATTTAACTCTTGGGGTGGGCACTGGCTATGAAGAGGTCTTATTTTTCCAAACTGGTTTTGTCATTCCTAGTTCTGACATAGAGCACTGATATCTGCAATAGTGTACAAAATGTGGTTTCATAGGATCTAATACTGCATATACAACAAAGTACTTAGAGGAAATTGTCTAACCAAACATTTTTATACTGGATATATGCCAAAATATGTAAGTGAATTATTCGTCCCTTGTGAGTAAGTAAGTGCAAGTGTATAACTATAAGTAATATATTATACATTTTTAGTGTACATAAAAGAATAAGTACTTCATGGCCTAAATAACCAAGTGATATTTTTAATGAAAAAACAATTACTCTGCTAGATCAGGTCTCTGTAGGATAAGAAGTTGGAGAAAGGTTGGAAATTTCAATACACATAAAATATATAGTAGGTTAAATGCACAGCTCAAAAAGTCAACTGTAAATTATTTTTATAAAATAAATAGAACATTTAAATGGTAACTGAAGGAGAAAAGACAATAGTAATCTTCAGAAATAATGATTGTTAAACATAAAAGAGGAAATATACATTGTAATGAGATGTTTTGTTTTGTTGAGTTATTTATACATTATTAAATCATCATTGATAATCAAGTATAGGTAGGCAAGAGGTTAAAAAAAGTTCGTGATTTCTGAAAAAAACCCCAACCCACTGTCGTAAGGGAGTGCCCTGTATTTTCTACAATTCCTAGACTGCAGAATTTCATGTAAACATTGCGGTGGTGGGTGTTACTGCCACACCCAAGTAAAATGTTTGGAAAAGATTTGCTGCAGCAACCACCAATCTAAAGCTCTAATTCTGCAATCTGCTTTGTGCAGGTGTGTCTATACTGAGGACTAACTAACTTCAATCTCTTCCATACAGGCACAGTCTTCTGCCTATACAGATCTGATTGAAGTGTGCAGAAAGAGAAAAGCAGTAATTCTGTGCGGTAAGAACTGCCCCATTCAACTTAATTGGATATCGACTCAGAAGCCGAATGATGACAGTGTGAACTTTAACACTGTGAAGTATTTCACTGCTGATCATAAGAGAAGAAATATTCAGCTAATATGCTCATCCTTTGTTTTTTGATTCAAGAATATATCTATATTCTTATCTATATATCTATCTCATATATCTTTATATATATAAATTATATATATATTCTTATCTCTATATCTCTATAGTCTTATTCTATATATCTATTTATACATCATGTGCTAATCAAAACTTAAATTTAAGCACCTGCAGGCTTATGATATTAGTGATGAACATTGGTGTGTGGGAGAACAGGTTGACTTCTCTAGTCAAGAGATGCTGGGCTGGGGGAGAGGCCAAGATTTTGAAAGTTAAGATACTATATTCATACAATAGCTAATAAAGTGTAGCACTTATCATATATTTATCTGACACTAATTTCCCTTTTATTTTGGACAAATCTTCAGTATATGTAACAGTAGATAGTTGTACCTTTCCCTTGATTGTTATACTTGATTTTAATATAGGTCTCTATAAATATCTATAGGTATAAACATATAATATAAACTTCCTACGCTCCCTGTGACAGAGTAGCACCTTTACTAATGATGGCTATATGTTACAGTGGTTTGACTTGTACCAACACAATTACTTGCTGGATCATGATATAAATTGGCCAAATTCTAGGACAATTTGTGGGTTGGAGTTACATTTTAGCACTGATAGTTATAACAAATAATCTGAATTTGCCTTGCAGTAGAAATGTCATGAACCTTATGTCTATTCCCCAGACAGCAGGGACTATCTAAAAATATAAACAGCCAACTCTGATAGCTAAGCCTGCTCTTATTATTGTTAATGACAAAGCTCCCAAATACTTCAAGGGTTTAATATAGAATCTTAGGTTAGCACTGCTGTAGGAAAGGAGAAATGATAATAGGAATCTACGCTTGGGTGCAATAGTGTATTTTGACTGTGTAGGACAATAGCAGAGCATTAAATCAGTGCTGTAGGTATGTTTTTCACATGAAACGATACAAAATAAAATCCAAATTGGTTTTCAGGCATGTGTTTTTCAGTAATGCTAATCCCCCCCCCCTTTTTTTTTAATATACAAATGCAATATTCTCTATCCCTCATCTTTTAAATTCACCATAGTCTTCCTAAGAGCAGGGATCAGCGCGCCATTTTGGAACTTCTACTATCAAAGGAGAACCCAATTTAATTATTAAAACAAACCAGTCACATAGCATACTTTAAATGTCACTGTTGCCATTTAGAAATGGACATGATTTGCATTTCTTTTAATCAATTTGACATTTAATTATAAGTATATTGCTGAATTGAAGAATCTTTTCTCCAGTGGATATAACTCCATGAAAATTTTTGCATGAGCCATTAGGATTTTATTTTTCATTTGCATGGTGTCCAAGGCATGCATGATATCTCACTAAGAACCACTTAGCATCACATTTGAATATTTTTGCCTCTTAACAGATTTCCTGGGGAAAATCCATTAGAAAAATGCTACTTGTTTTGCTATATATACTATGTTGCCTTTTATTTTCAGCCTCCCTTTTTTAGCCCATTCCTCTTGTGCTGTTTTCCCTTTGACTTCCTTTGCCTTTTATACAGTCACACCTGTAATACATCTTTTGACCTCTCCACAAAGTGCTTTCAATTAAGTTCAAAAAAATCTACCCCATCTATTTGCTTCATTCCATGCTAGAGAAGAGAAATATCCAAGGCAAGGAGCAAGTATTCACATGTCCCTTCGTATCTAAACATACTGGTAGGTGAAAGCTGGCTGGAAAATGAGATTCTTTTCTGTGGGAAATTTAGATGTAAACAAAATAAATTAATATCAATTACAGCTTTCAGTAGAAAATTGACTTTTAGTTGAAGAACTAAAACCCAATATTTCTTCCATATTTAATTTCTGAGTTTTCTGTATTTTAATGAAAAATCTGTCTTTGAAAAATTTAGTGTTAAAGACCTAGGCCTTCATTGAAATAAGGTTTGACAGAAAAATTCTGACCAGCCCTACAGTAGCTTTTCTAGGCAACAGGTTTTGTTATTGTAACATTTGCCATTGGCTGACTCCTTCACTGGTTTATCCAGGATGGATTTTGCAGATTAGTTTTCTCAGCCTCTGATGCTGTAGCAACTTTCCTTGGGGAAGAACACTGCATCTTCTTGGGACCCATTTGAAGTCCATCGGTCTCTGTAGTGGTGCAGGGTCTAACAACAAGGAGCTATAGGCAGTGTTTCTAGTAATTCAGTGATACACTACTGTAGGGTGGTGAGAGGAGCCATCATGCTACTGAGATGTTATCTGCCAGATAGAACATGCTATAAAACTGAAGTCCTAATCATTCTGACCATTCAAGATACAATGTCACCTAAGAGGCATTTTACCCTCATGTCCCAAGTGAAATCTGATTAGGTAATTATTTCCAGCTCACCTAAAATTCTGCAGTTGCTTTAATTGGAGGTGTTCTTCTTCACTTTCTGTCCCTAAACTACTTTGTAGTGATCTTTCTGCCTGATTCCGTTCCAGGGGTTGTTGACCATTGTACCCAACCTGATTTTGAAGGGTCTATATATTTGGGTAAAGTATAGCTTATCTGCTAAGCATGCTTACTGAAATAATAATGGAAGTTATTGAAACATAGCAGCAAGTAGGAGAACACAGGTAAAAAAGGTATTAGTCTTTGCTATTATAGAAAGGCCAAGGTTTGTGAAGTATAAGACCTACTATGATGCGCTTGCTTATTCAGAGTTAGCCAAAAGTAGGCCTAAAGGCTTAAACATTAGTCATATAATTATGCTTTTTCATGCTGCAAGAGACCACATACAAACAGGTACAATGCATAATTGTGTAAGAAATCTTGTGATATGGGTAATTTCAAAGGGCTTTTGCAATATGATAACTGTGGAGATAACTGCATTGATACACAGGATTTATTGATGGAAATGGCTTGTATCTGTGGTTGGAAATTTAGCTGGAATACCATATATGGGCAGGAGCTGAAACTATATGAGGTGCGGTTCTGGACATGTGTAGGTGGAATAGGAAAAGGTGTATAAATGTGATTATCCAGCCTGTGATGACATGGGACACTGTGTAGGAAGTCTGGCCCAGAACCTTCCTCTTGCGGTGATCTCCATTTATTTTTTCTTCCATCTTTGTTTCCAGTGATCTCCAAAAGGTTGTTAGTATGCCCAATGTAAGATTGTAAGCAGGAAGCACTCTACTGTTCTTATTCTTAAATACTGATTTCTCTATTATATCGATTATATATTAACCAAAGCTCCTAAAGTTTATGGGTGTGTTTCATCAGTTTCACATTCTTAATGAATAATAATTAACTGCCTGAATAAAGAACCTGTTATTTATGACAAGTGTATGTTGCACTCCAATGAACATTTTTATAATTGCAATAAGTGAACAGGCTGCAAGATGGTGGCAGGGATGAACTGAAATGACACCTGTTTATATATAGTCTGTAATTCATTAAACTTTAAAGCAATTTGGAGCTGGTCAAAAGCATCAATAAATAATAATTTCATTGATGTTAATGGATGGATAGCAGGCAATCCAGGAGCTACACAGTACTAGTAACAAGAACATTAAATATTTTGTGTTGTGTTACTGAATTGGATTTCTTGCGCGAATGTTCCTTTCCCAGACATTCATGGATTGCTGGCTACATCTATCACTTCCTCTTATGTGGACATCTCAGTGTTGTATATGTCTGAGCAAATCATGAAACAGCTATTCAAAAATTATGGGTCATGATCTTAGTTAGATTGGTGCAAATCAAAGGTGATTCCACTGAAACATATGGAGACTCTCCTGCTGTACACTGGGGTATCAATGCAGAATCAGGTCCCAGAGCACAAATTATCCCTAGCTATCAGAAATCCCCTGATAAATGGCATACGATCTAAAATATTTTCTTCAAATAACATAGTAAATTATATGTATCAGCTATGCTCCATAAGAGGACTTCTTATGTGCATAAAATGAATAATGTTTGCAGGTGTGACAGAGTGAACTGTCATTGAATAGGAAGAAAATGCCTCCCTTCATGTCCTCTGAGAAGCAGATAGTGGACTTCCCCCAAGAAATTAGAATTATGGTGTGATCCAGCTGGCTCTAATCAATCACTAACCCTAGAAGAGGCTGCTGGGAGTGTGAGTCTACATTAATCAGGGCCAGCTTGTTCCTTGGGATGAGTCAAGTTCAGGAGGAATGTTGCTGAAGAATGGTCTGGTAAAATCTGGAGGCATAGAGCCTGATAAATACATAGGAAAGCTAGAATAGAGCCTAGGAATAGGGCAGAACAGAATACTGAAGAATAGGACAGCTCCCTTAGAAAGAAAAACAACAGAGTCCTGTGGCACTTTTAAAGACTAATAGATTTATTTATTGCATGAACTTTGGGATTTTTTCCCCAAGAAAGCTCAGGCGATAAACAAATCTGTTAGTCTTTAAAAGTGCCACAGGACTCTGTTGTTTTTCTGCAATAGACTAACATGGCTACCCCTTTGGAACTTAGAAAGAAAGGTACTAAGAGGGAAATGTTGGGGCCTGTCTCTGTTCAAAAACTGGAGAATTCAGGGTTCCTCAAAGTAAAAGAGAAATATCATGTGAGGCACAAGGTGTGTGGATTTATAGGATTTAGGTTAAAACAAACCGAGCACAAATTCGTTTTAAGAACAGCTATGTTCTCTGGTTCCTTCCTCCACCTTCCCACCCTTTGTATTTCTGTCTTGGTCAAGGCATCTTGGTCCAGCAGGGAATAACGTGCTGACAGCTGGATCAGTGCCTCTGTTTTGCAGGAAATGTCTATTGGGGCCCAGCCCAAGTTTTTAAAGCCAGTTCTCACTGTATTGCCAGAGCTAAGAGTGTTTTCTACTTTAAAACAGAAGCCTAAAAACCAGTCTCTTATGTATGCAAGAGCATGACTTGGAAGGGCAGAAAATATTGAAAAGAAATGTGATTTTTTTCAACTTTGCAAAAGGTCATGCATCTGAATTAGAATACTATGTTGTTAGTCTGTTCAGCTTCCTCTATTTGCATATATTCTTGTGAAAACCTTTCCAAAAAGTTAATTTAAATAATTTAAGCAATAATTTTGTGTGTTTTTACCTTTTTTTTAAAAATAAGCCCATAAAGTAAACATGCCTAACCATATCTTGCTAATGGTCTGTCATATTTAAAGTCATTTGCAAACCCTTCTCTGAAAAGAAAATGAGTGTGCAGACTTCATTAACATCAATGAAAGTGATAGGCAGTTGGCAGTATCTATTTGAATTTTATTCTCTTGGGGTCTGTGCAACTTTCTAGAATTTGCACACACCAAAAGACCTCATACCTAGTCTGCTGAACATGGCAGAAATCAACAGGAATCTTACCTAAGGGCTATAGTTTGGCCCTTCAGGAATTATGTCCTGGTTCAGCAAGGCAGGGGATGACTCTTGTGCTTAAAGCTAAGCAGGTGCTTTGTTGAACTGAAGCCTACCCCTTCTCTCACTGTAAATTACAAAACCTTCACTGATACCCGAGGTTCAGGATCAGTCCCCCTTTTAGGCAGCCGGATATATGGCCTTCCTGAATGGATGAGAAATCTGACTGTACATGTGTGGAAAATGTTGAAGAGACAAGCTGACCACGTACAGTCAGAGAAAGAAGCCATGTTCATACTGCAGCGGGAGGTGATGGTAGGTGTGTAGAGATTAGCCCTCTGAATGGTGCTATGTCCTTTTTTCCTTCTAGACCATCCCCATCGACATCTATGGTGACCACAGCTATAATCTGCTCTTGGTTCTAGAACTGGGAGAAATCCAGCAGATTTTGGTTTTAGTTAACAAAACCAAACCCAGCCATTGAATGTGGACTAATCTTCTACCCTGATTGCTGGTGAGGTATGGTTGTGGGAAAGGGCTCCTGAAATATGCTGGGGTGTATTCCCATTTGATTACTGCTTCTACTAATATCTCCTTTCTCATTCCTCCAATTATTATTGTAGGGAAAATCTTCATCCTGCTGACTCCTCTTCTTGACAGCTTTGATTTTGGGGTTGTTAGTCAGGAACCAAGACTTTGGGAAAATGGCTCCTTTGCGTTTCTTTCCTAGCTGACCATCAATTGCAGTTGAACCTTCCCTATCCTAGCACATTCCTGCTTTGGGTCAGCAGTTCTATTAAAACCAGATAATGATACAGTTCTTGGATGGGGGCCCTTGTGTAGAGAAGGCATACTTTTCTACTGCATCTATTTTATGGGAATAGGGTTTCATTGTTTGGTCATTTAATACAATGGGTTTGATTCTCAATTACCTTGTATCTTGTTGAGACATACCTGTGCCAGTTTCAAAATGGATGTAAAACATGTACCAGAAGTTTAGCACTTTGCATCCACTCTGTCCAAGTGTGACTGTACAAGTTGTAAAGGAATGGAGAAATGGACCCAAAATGTAGAACTTCTATCATTTAACTGCCACAACTTCTATTTTCTATAATCTTGTACATTTTCCCCAGGCAGCTTGTGTATTATTTGGTATTTCTCACTTTTTCCCCTTTTCAATTGCACAGTAGAAAATCTCTGTCTCTTGAACTCACAAAAGTCTTAAGTTATCTTATGACAGCTTAGTGAATTTCAAACTAAACAAGCAGTGGTTGAAGCATCAAGGACATAATTTTCCCCTGCACTTGGCAAAATCAGAAATAGTACTTAATTTACCTCTGAATATCAAAGGAGTATTATACGGATTGATTAGTTATGCTCATAAAGTGCTTTGAGAAGGTAAAATGCTAGATCAATTATATGCTTCTTGAATGTAATTCATATGAAATGATGAGAATGCAAACAAACAGTTAACTTGCATTCTTTGACTCATTTTATTATTTGGATAGTTACTGAGTATTTGTTCATGTAAATTGCCCAAGGTGAATGTTCATGAATCCCCAAAGCTCTACAAATAGAGTGGGAGTGAACAGTCATCTGAAACTGATGTCTGTCAAATCAACCCAATGCAGAATACCAGCACAACACTTGGGCAGAACTTGCCACTGGAGTCCAACTTAATTTGAGGGTTTAATTAAGATTTAATTGGTACCTAGGTCTTGTATTGCCACTTGGCTTAAAGCTTAGAGTTTATTTAATTCCTGTATGGAATAATATAGGGAGGAAGGCCAATGCTTTCGCTCCATGCACCAAATGAACCCGCTGGCATAGTAGCTGAACTCTTTTGCTTAGAGGAAAAACCAGTAAATTTTCAAAACATAACCTGGCTACTAAGTTTCTACATTCATAGCCACTTTAGTTTTCTTTCCTGCGTCCTGTTTTGCCCAGTCACCCACTTATTTCTGTGGGTGGCTGTGGCTGGGATGCTGACAAGTCAAGTGATTGTCACAAACATATCTGAAATGGTAAAATAGTTCACTTGTTTTTCAGCATTCCCTCCATTCCCCAGCATGTAAGAGTATGAAGTCCATCCATTTTTTATGTTGTGGAACGAACCATCATTAAATGAAAATTATATGTAATGTGTTTATGAACTTAGTAGAACCTAGTAGAATTTATTTTGCTTTACTTTAACACTACTCTGTGTGAAGGTGTTGTGGTGTTGTACTTTAAACTCTGAGAATTTTTGATCTGTGTAAAAATTCTAGAGTTTTTTTTCCCCTAAAGTTTTATAGACTCTTTTCCTATGGATCAATATAGTTGCTTAATATGCTAGTAGGTAGTGTCAAGCTGTACATAAAAGGTTGAATAGGCAAACTGGTTCAGAAAAATAAGTACCATCTTAGACTACGTCCATTACTTAATCTTCCTCTTTCTCGTCATTCCAACTCCTTTGTACCACGTAGGTGACATAAAGAGGCTGGGAAGCAGCT
Organism: Pelusios castaneus; assembly: GCA_007922175.1. Lineage (NCBI taxonomy): Eukaryota > Metazoa > Chordata > Testudines > Pelomedusidae > Pelusios > Pelusios castaneus. The sequence goes on from ML685851.1 coordinate 8,798,817, forward strand.
TGATCTAGACAAATGGTTTTCAAACTACAGACCGGGACCCAGGACTGGGTCACAGGCACTCAGCTACTGGGTCGTGGTGTCCCTTGCTGCTGCCGCCAAAAGACTGAATGCATTGCTTGAAGATGTAATTGTTGGGTTGCAGGCATAAATGATTTTTTTCAAATGGGTCCCAAGGAAAAAAGTTTCAAAACCATTGAGACAGTTAATTTCCTTAGTGTTGGTTCTTTCTCAGCTGTCAGAGCTGGAATGCCTGATTCCTGTGGATCCCTGTTCCATCCCTGATCCTAGGTTAGGGAGGGAGCATATCTGAGTGTTTGATCAGTAGTCCACTAGGGACCATTGCCAAATGGCTCAAGTTGAAATCTTTAGTGCACTCTAATGTTTCTCAATGAGCTGTCCATGGACCAGCAGCAGTCCATGAGATTCCCTGACAGTATAGGAAGTTGGTCCTGATATCAAAAAGGCTGAGAAACATTGCTTCAATGTATACCATAGCTGCAGCTAGCACAGATCACCATGAGAATCATGGAACCATAAGGATGGCTCCGTGTTGGCCAGGAGAGAATCTGAGACCCAGTTTTCAAAACATTTCATTTTCATGCACTTCATAGTTCTAATCAATAGAGGAAGGGATAATAAGACCATTGTTGGGATGTGTGGCCCCATCAGAAATAGGATTAGAAATCTGCAAGAGGCTCATTTTGTGTGATTTCTAGCACACTAAATTCCTCAGCATTCTAAGGTACACTGATAATTTACAAGGTTTTACTATACAGCAGACCAAAAAAAAAAAAAAAAAAAAGAAGATATGCTAGATAATTGCTGTTAAATGCTGTGCGACTAATAAAAAATAAGGTCTTAAAGTGTAGAGTGTAAACCTAGTTATATTAAAGGTCATATGGACGTCTGTTTCAATGGGATTACAGTTGTGTGTTTACATATGAATAAATCTTCCACTGCAGACATTACTGGGTGAAAGTCTATGCTCGGTGATGTGGAGGAGCTCTAACTAGATCATAATGGGCCTTTCTGGGACTTAAAAAAAATCTCCATTAATGAAGATATAATCAAATTTTTACTAGAAGTCATTAAATAAAAATATTAGCCTTAATTACACCTGTGCAAAACCGCGATGTCCTGAGAGCATCACCGGGTTTTATGAGATATATGGATTTTGTTAAACCACAGAGAAACTAATGTGTCAGTTGTTAATGCAAATATTTTGCCTCAAGGAAAAATGCCAAGTGCCAATAAGTGATCATTACATTTAGCTGCAAAAATAAACAAAGTAAATGTATGCATACATATGCAAAAACCTATTTTATCCAGCTGTAAAAATCTGGCAAGCAGATGGCATCAACGGGGCTTCTTATTTTCAAATATCTGATTATTTGTGTTGCTCAAATTAAATTAAAATTCACATTGCTTAATGGCACTAGCTGGCTAAACTACTTAGAAAATACCACATCCAGGCAAGAAGCCAAACTCAAACTGCTTAATGGGACTAAACTGGGGGCCTGAATAATCCTCCTCCAAGAATGTTAAAGGTACTGGCAAATGAAACTGCAAGTCCATTAGCAAGGATTTTTAGTGAATCTGTAAACTCAGGGGTTGTACCCTGTGACTGGAGAATTGCTAACATAGTTCATATTTTTAAGAAAGGGGTGGGGGGGAAATGATTCAGATAATACAGGCTTGTTTGTTTGTACAGGCTTGTTAGTTTGACCTCAGTAGTATGCAAGGCCTTGGAAAATTTTTTGAAAGAGAAAGGAGTTAAGGACATCAAGGTTAATAATAGTTGGGATAAAATACAACATGACTTTACAAAAGATAGATTGTGCCAGACCAATCTGACTTCCTTTTTTGAGACAATAACAGCTTTTTTTAGACAAAGAAAATGCAGTAGATCTAATTTACCTAGATTTCTGGAAGTCATTTGATATGTTCCACATGGGGAATTATTAGTTAAATTGGAAAAGATGGTGATTAATATGAAAACTGAAAGGAACTGGTTAAAGGGAAAATTATGATGAGTCATATTGAAAGATGAGCTATGAGGTTGGAAAGAGGTTCCTAGTGGAGTTCCACAGGGATTGGTCTTGGGACCAATCTTATTTAACCTTTTTATTAACTGACGTTGGCACAAAAAATGGAAATGTGATAATAATGTTTGCGGATGACACCAAATTGGAAGGTGTTGCCAATTCAGAGAAGGATCAGGATCTCAAACAGGAAGCTATGGATGACCTTGTACACTGAAATAATAGGAATAGAAGGAAATTTAATAGTGGAAAGTGCAAGGTCATGCATTTGGGGACTAATAACAAGAAATTGTGCTATAAGCTGGGGACACATCAGTTGGAAGTAATGGAGGAGGAGAAGGACCTGGGTATACTGATCACAGGAGCTATGTCTACACTTAGAAAGTTAAGGCGACTTTATTAAGTCACCTTTATTAAGTCAATGTAAAGAGTCTACACTAGACTCCTAAGTTGACTGGGGAGGGGTGTTGGAGGGGGTACATTGTGGGAAGTGTGGCAGAGTGGAAGCAGAGAAGGTCTCCCTCCCCCGGCCACACCTTCAAAACAGGAAGTGAGCTCAGCCTCTTTCCATTTTGCCTGGCAACTCAGAGGCTGATTAGGCCATGGATCAGCCTCTTCTCCTTCTCTTCTCTACCTAAACTAACCTCATAGTAGAAGTTTATGCTCAAGGTGTTCAGCTGTCAGATGTTTGTAAAGCCAGTCTCTGGTTGAGACCAGGCAGGGCCCCGATCTGGCTTGAAGTTGTTTCAAGATGGAGAGTCCCAGGCAAAAAGCCCCAAATCATTCAACTTGGGGGGATTAGAGGGGTGCATTGTATGAAGTGTGGCAGCATGGAAGCAGAGTAGGTTACCCTCCCCTGGCCACGCCTTCAAAACAGGAATTGGGCTCAGCCCCTTCCCATTGTGCCTGGCAACTCGGAACCTGAGCAGGTCATGGATCTGCCTCTTCTCCTGCGTTTTGTCAGCCAGCTGAGTGACACCTGCCAGCTAGTGGTAAGGCTTCTTCGGCTGTGGAGCAGGCCTGACCAGTGACTCGCCAGTGCGGAGGAAGACAACAGCCTGCCCCCCACCCTACTGCCCCAGTAAGCTGCCACGGTCACTGCACTGTGCTCCGTGCCTTGTCGCCTCTGGGAATGGGAGACCCGCAGCGACTGGTGGGAGCGGATCGTCCTCACCACCTGCAATGACGACCTGTCTCTGCAGAGCTTTAGGATGAGCAAGCGGACCTTCCTTGAGCTCATCCGCGAGCTCACCCCGGTTCTGCAGCGCGTGGACACCTGACTCCGACCCGCCCTGCCTGCAGACAAGCCACCATGTGGAAGCTGGCATCCCCAGACTCCGACCGCTCCGTGGCCCAGCAGTTTGGCATCGGGAAGGCCACCGTGGGGACCGCCCTCATGCAGGCCTGCAGGGCAATCAACCGGGTCCTGCTAGCCCACCTTGTCACCCCGGACATCCTGCATGAACGCCTTGCCGGACTCGGCTTCCCCAACTGTGGGGGTATTATGCATGCCACCCACATCCCCATCCAAGCTCTGGAACATCGCACCAGGGACTACGTCAATCACCAGGGGTACTACTCTGTGGTCCTGCAGGCCCTCATTGACCACCGTGGAATCTTCCAGAACATCTATGTGGGCTGCCCGGAGAAGGCGCATGACACATGGATCCTGCGCAATTCTGCCCTGTAAAGGTGCATGCAGGTGGGCACCTTATTCCCTGACCATAGCATCACCATCGGGGAGGTGCGGGTGCCAGTCCTGATCCTCAGAGATGCCGCCTACTGCTTGCTCCCCTGGCTGATGATGCCATGCACAGGCCACATGGATGCCAGCAGGGACGTCTTCAATTGGAGGCTCAACCGGTGCCGCAGCATCGTCGAGCGTGCCTTCGGCCATCTCAAGACCCGCTGACTCGCCTGCAGCTCGGCGAGAGCCACCTCCCATAGGTTGTCAGCCCATGCTGTTGCCTGCATAACCTCTACAAGCTGCAGGTGGGGGAAAGGTTCCCCTGCGTCTGTGAAGCCGAGGCCGAGTGGCTCGCTGTGCAGTATAAGCAGCCCGATGACACCCTGCCCCAAACTCAGCGGGTCCAGCGGCAAGCACAGCTCATCCGGTATGCGCTGAGGGTCCACTTCGACAGCAAGGAGCACTGAGGGGTGGGCCTGCTACCAGGCCCCGTCACCTCCACCACCCACCCATGTCTGCCCCCCCACGCACCCGTCTTCCCACTGTCCCCACACCAATAAGAAGCACAACACTGTATGACGGTGTTCAGGGTGTCTATTCAGAGGGAGAAAAGGTGGTTGTGAGCTACGGGGGTTGGGAGGTTTGGGGGGAGTGAAGACGGGAGGGGGAAGAAGTGGGGTGGGAGGGAGTGAAGATGTTTGGGGGGAGGGGCCGGTGCTAGTGGCGTCCAGAAGGCAGGTCCTGGGCTTGCAGACGTCTGCCCTGGGTGCTGGCCTGCCGGCGAGGAGGGCTGCCTCTGGGGTGCAGGGTAGGGCCCCGAGGGAACAGGCACTCCTCCAGGCACTCCAGGGACTGGGTCTGCTGCTCCATGAGGTTGAACATGCGCTCAAGCAGCCTCTGCTCACCCCTCCGCAACCCCTTGTCAACCCTCCGGTGGGCATCCTCCTGCTCCTGCTGGGTGCTGGCCTCCCGCTGCTCCAGCACCGCAGTCTTATCCCCTGAGCCCTCCTCCTGGTCACGGTCAAGGGAGTGAGGGATCAGCAGAGTCAATGATGTGGGCTGACAGGCTGCCACTCTCCTGGCCCAGACAGGCATCCAGCTGCTGGTAATACTGACAACTGGTGGGGGCTGCCCTTGTCTGGAGTGTCTCCTCCCGGGCCTTTTGGTAGCCCTGGCGGAGGTCCTTGATCTTGACCCGGACCTGCTGGGTGTCCCAGGTGTGGCCCTTGGCAGCCAGGGCCCAGGAGATGGAGACATACACCTCATTCCGATGGCTGCCTTGTAACTGGGAAGTGACCCCCCAAACGGCCAGCAGGTCGAGGATTTCCTGTGGCGCTGGCTCTGCTCTGCCCTGCTCCCATGCAACAGGTCTGGCCAGCTTTGGGGAGCAGGGTGCTCAGGGGTGAGTCCTTCCCTGTGGTTGGCCAGGGTAGGCTCTTCTTGTGCCAGGAACTCTGGGAGGGAGGTCAGAGGGAAAGGTCTGGAGGCCATGGAGGTTGACTTAGGGCTACTCTGCATCTACACTGGCTTAGGTCAACTTAATGAGGTTGACTTAAGCATTAGGTCAACCTAAAAGGAGGTGTTATTAAGTCAACTTAACTTTTCCTTATGTTGACTTAAGGAACTGCTTAGGTTGACCTAAGGAAAGCCCAGTGTGGACGCGGAGTAGTTTGAATCGACCTGAGCCTCCTTAGGTCGACTTCATTTGTAAGTGTAGTTGCATCCAGGATGACCATGAGAAAAGCTAATGCAGTCCTAGGGTGCATCAGAGAAGGTATTTCCAGTAGAGATAGGGAGGTGCTAGTACCATTCTACAAGGTGTTGATTGGACCTCATCTGTAATTCTCTGTGTAATTCTGTTCTCCCATATATAAGAAAAATGAATTCAAACTGGAACAGTTGCAGGCTACTAGGATCATCCGTGGAATGGAAAACTTGCCTTATGAGAGGAGATTCAAAGAGCTTGGCTTGTTTAGCCTAGCCAAAAGAAGATTGAGGAGAGATATGATTGCTCTCTATAAATACATCAGAGGAGTAAATACCAGGGAGGGAGAGGAATTATATAAGTTAAGCTCCAATGCAAACATAAAAACAAATGGATATAAACTGGCTTTAAGGAAGTTTAGACTTGAAATTAGATGCAGGTTTCTAACCATCAGAGGAGTGAAATTCTGAAATACCCTTCCAAAGGGACATGTGGGGGCAAGAAAACTACCTGGCTTTAAGAATGAGCTTGATAAATTTATGGAGGGGATAGTATGATGGGACACCTTAATTTGGCAATGGACTGATCTTTGATTACTGGTGGTAGATATGCCAATGGCTGAGATGGGATGTTTGATGGAAAGTATTATGAGTTATTACATAGAATTCTTTCTTGGTGTCTGGCTAGTGAGTCTTGCCCACGTGCTCAGGATTCAGCTGATTGCCATATTTGGATCAGGAAGGAATTTTCCCCCAGGGCAGATTGGCAAAGACTCTGGGAATTTTCTCCTTCTTCTCTAGCATGGGGCCTGGCTCACTTGCTGGTGGATTTTCTGTACCTTAAAGTCTTTAAACCATGTTCTGAGTATTTTAATAACTCAGGCATAGGTTACGGATCTATTACAGGAGTGGGTGGGTGAGGTTCTGGCCTGGATTGTGCAGGAGCTGAGACTAGATGATCATATTTGTCTCTTCTGACCTGGCAAATTAGGTCGACTTAAGTAGGCTTAAACCAACCTTACTTAAACCATGTCCACACTAGGCTTTCATTAGGTCGACTTAAGGGGCTTCCTTAAGTCGACTTAATGAACGCTTAGGTCAAATTAATAAGAACTAAGTGGGGTATTTGAACTAACCCTCCTTAGGTCAACCTAACCCTTCTTTAGGTTGACCTAAGCCCAGTGTGGATCAATACATCCACTTTCTTAGATTGACCTAAGGAAGTTAGGTCGAATGACTAAGTCCCGGTTAAAGGAAACCACTTTAAGTTGACCTAATAAGGTCATCTTTAGGTCGACTTAAAGTTGACCTTATTAAGTTGACTTAACAAAGTCGACCTAACTTTTTATAGTGTAGACATAGCCTAAGAGTCTCTGAGAATCGAAGTGGACGAGAGTTCTTTGTGATTACACAATTGACTAAATTGATTTGGTACATCTCTGGCTTAGCTGCAACACAAACAGGGGAAAATACAGCTTGTGAAACCATACCACTGGTCTTGCAATAACAGTTATCATATATGAAACAATGCTATCTGAAATCTGTAAACCTGAGCTCTCACAAATGAATCTATTAACTAGGAATTTAAATATTTTTTCTTCTGAATCACTGGCTTGTTTCGATAGATTGTATAGGGAAGATTTAACCTGTATGTAAAAGGTTAAAAAGAAATAGATTAAAACATGAACTGATTATTGTAGCAATAGTAAGTAAAAATGGGAAGGGGTTCTTATGTAATCAAGATGAAAAAGTAGTTAATAGTGAATAAGTATATTATATTTGAAGACCTTAATATTCATGTTAAATTCTCTAAACTATATATTAGGTAAATTCTGTGACTTTTGTATTTGTGCTGGACGATGCTTAAGAAATAAACATCTTTTAGTTTAGGGATATATCTAAAATACTAGCTCCTTGGGGATCAACTGAGTGGGTCATGGAGACCTACTCAGTTGATCCCAGGAGTGCTATGCAGTTGATGCCATTAATCCACCTCCCTGAAAGGAGTAAGTCTGCACTAATTGGAGGGTTTATTGCATCAGTGCAGTACAGAGGTACAGCAACATAAGTAAGTCAATGGCAGATATGCAAGGTACAATACGCACCTTGCGTATCTCCCGTCAACCACCAGTGGCAGGGTAGGTACATCTTAAAAACTCATTATTTTCTTAACATCACATTCTCCATTGGCATCAGAAGATTGTCTTGGCCAATTAAAAAGTAAACCTCTTTTTGACATGAGCCTCTCGGTTTTTCCATTTGGGAGTAGAAATTTATGATGGAGTCTGGTATTGTCTTTGATACAATCTCTTTTATTTTAAAAAATGACATCCATTTAAATTAGTTCAGATGAAACTGTGGCCTGTCATTAATACAAAAGAGATGGGAGATGGAGAGTGCCACAGGCGAGCCACAAACAAATTATTACCAACTATGTTTCAGAAACTATATCGCATAATGTAGAAATAGCAGCATTATATTACTGGGAAGGGAAAGGAGAGTAGGTATTGAAACACACTTGTTTAGCTGAATGGCAATGGACTTTTCTAATTTCCTCTAAGTTGAGCAAACTGCTTTTGGTACATTCTACAAACCACCTTGTCTGTTTCTGAAATGCCTTGCACACTAGGGGGTCCTGGTCCATGACTGGAGCTTCACAGTGCCATTGCCATAAAAATAATAAATGCAGATGAATCACCAGTGGTGTTGATTCATTTGCATGAAAGCACCATCATTTACTCTTTGGGGAGTCTGAGTTTTACTGTAAATACAAATAAGGATTGGGGATCTGTTGTGTAAGTTGCTGTACAAACACAGACAGGAACATAGCTGAGGGCCTGAAGAACTTCTAAAGACAAGACTCAACACCTGATGTAACTAACAAAGGCTATGTCTACACTTACAAAGTTAAGTCAACTTTGTTAAGTCGACTTAAAGTCGACCTTGATAAGTCGACTTAACAAATTGACTACACTTTAAGTTGACTTTGGTAAGTCGACTTAACAGCAGAGATAGCTGTTATATTGGCTTTAAGTCAACTTAATAAAGTCAATTTAGTGTTAATTCCCCATCTACACTGGCCTTAAGTTGACATAAGGAGTCAACTTAAGGCTTAAGTCTACCTAAAAGGAGGTGCTATTAAGTTGACTTAAGTTTTTCCTTAAGTTGACTTAAGGAAATGCTTAAGTCAATTTAAGAAAAGCCCAGTGTGGACATGGCTTTGTTTAGGTCAACTTAAGCGTCCTTAAGCGGACATAACTTGCCAGTGTAGATGCACCCTTTTAAAGTGAGGGAGGAAGGAGAGAGTAAAATTAACAAGATAATGTGCACCATCCTGTTCATTGATGGGTCCACTTCATTTTAAGTATTTTGCAAATAATTCCATCTTCCAAATTACTAAAGCTACTTTGGAACTATGGAAACATTTTTTAACTCTGGAATATAAAGACCATGGTTGTCTTGGGATGTGGAAATACATTATCTGGTCTTAAGAATGGTTGATGTTCCGTGTTCTGCAGCATTTGAGAAAGTATGACCTAAAATAGCTATAGGCAAATTTCTTTATATGGCTTAAATTTAGGACAAAAGATCTTATATAATTTTTTTCTTATATTTTATATAAGCTCTTTACACGCTGTATTTTAACCAGGTAGTACTGCTTCTTATAGAGGCATGTAAGTAGTCCTGTCATTCACTGTTATGATGATGTCCTACCTGTTGCAATTACGGGTTAAAGATCAGTCATGAAATCCACATATATTGATCCAATTTAAAATTAATCTATGGAGTACAAATGTGTCACTTTCTGTACATGTTCTTCTAGTAATGTATCTAAATATTGCCTTTCATAGCACACCACCAGTAACATTGTTCTTGTAGAACAAGCATGTCAGGATCCATAATTTTTTTGCATTCACCTTTCAATGAACACCAACAAATCACTCTACCAGCCCCCCATGTCTGATAGGATTTCCAATGGCTAGCAATAGCTGGGACAATTCAGTGTTAGGCAGCATTTATAGTTCCTAAGGAACACTTAAAAATACCTTTGATAATGTTAATTTTCAGCCTGTGTAATAGCTATTTAAAAACAAAACAAACAAAAAAAACCCCCTTAAACTTAATCCCCTCACCATATTGCAGCCAGTGAAGACAGACAAGCAGTAAGTAGACAGATTGCCCTCTGCCCACCTCTGCTATCAATCAAGTTCTTACATTGTACATTAGTTTCAGGAAATGGATTTGCCTTTTGACAACCCACTAAAAAACACTTTGCAGTAATTCTGAGATCACAAAAGCATAAAATACCCATGTCAAGTATCAATCCTATTTTAAGGGCCTGACATTCATCTCATACTGCTCTGAATCAAAGGTAATTCTGCTAGTGAATTCAGTTATACATTGTTTTTACAATAGAGTGTATCTACACTGGAATAAAACAAAAAAACCAAACCCATGACACTGAGACTGAGAAGCCAGGAAGGCTGATTTGGGGTTATGAGGCTTTGGGTATGCAGCTATAAAACTGCAGTATAGATGTTTAGGTTTGAGTAGGGGTCCAGCCTCTAAGGACTAGTCACCTTGTGGGTTCTCAGGATGCATCTACACTAGTAAATTAAGTCGACTTAAACCTGCTTAAGTTGACTTAATTTACTCTGCGTCTACACTACAGTTTCCTTAAGTCGACTTAAGCTGCTGCTTAAGTCGACTTAAGGAAAAAGTATGTCGACTTATTAAGACCTGCTTTTACTTCGACTTACTGCTTAAGTCAACTTTATTAAGTCGACTTAAGCCAGTGTAGACGCAGAGTAGCCCTAAATCGACTTAAAGTTGACTTAAAGGGCCCCCAGGGCTCCCCCAATGACCTCCCTGCCAGGGTGCCTGGCACAGCCAGAGCCTGGTGTGCCCACCCACAGGACAGGACACAGCCCTGCCCACCCTGCTCCTATATCCTGCCCCTGTCCCTGTCCTGCTCAGCCCCCATGTACCCTGGTACAATGGGGAAGATGGGGAGCTTGCAAACAGGGACTGCAAACAGCAGAATTTGAGAGGGAAGGAGAAGGAGAAGCCTTGAGGAGGAGGCGAAGGAGAACCCCTTGCTGAAGAAGCAAGGGAGAGAGTGAACCTTGGGGTGAGTGAATTGCTGACTGTGTGTGCGTGTGTCTTTTCCCACAGGCGATTTCTGTGAATTGTCAGTTACTGTGTGATTTGGGAATGGAATTGTGTGATTGTCTGGGGGCTGTTTGTACCATTGTTCTCTGCTCAGCCCTGATCAGCTCAATCAGCCTTGTGATCACCCTTCCCCTGTGTGCTTAACGAGGAGCAAGGGCTGACCTAGGCAGAGAAGGCCTTAAAAGCCAGTGGCTGAGCGACCAGGGACTGCAAACAGGGGAGGTTGAGAGGGAAGTTTGTGGGAAGTTGTGGTTTGTGGGGCCACTATGTGAAGAAGAGCCGCACCACTTGTGCCAGCACTGCTTCTGTCTCCTCTGCCTGCGCCTGTATCCAGACAGACATTCTGACCGTGGGTATCTCTACCCAGATCCTGGCATGGACTTGCAAGGACTGTGGCCTGCATTTCCCACTCACAGACAGTCAGGCTGGGGAGATCATTCAGTGTGACAGGTGTCTTCTGGTGGAATCTTTCAGGAAGTAGGTGGGGGAGTTACAGGAGGAGGTGGCTAGGCTCAGAGGTATCCATGCCCTGGAGAAGTTCCTGGATAGTATCCATGAGGAAACATGCAAGGATGAGGAAACTATCCAGGTGCAAAAGATTGCTGCCACCCTCTCGGAGAAGGATGAGATGGCGCAGGCCCTGGTTCTTATGGGGGACTTCAATTATCCTGACATCTGCTGGGATGGCAATACAGCAGTGCACAGGCAATCCAGGAAGTTTTTGGAGAATATTGAGGACAACTTCCTAGTACAAATGCTGGAGGAACCAACTAGGGGCCTTGCACCTCTAGATCTATTGCTCACAAACATAGAAGAATTGATCAGGGAAGTAGAAGTGAATGGCAACCTGGGCAGCAACGACCATGAGATGGTAGAGTTCAGAATCCTGATCAATGGAAGGAAGGAAATAAGCAGAACACACACCCTGGACTTCAGAAAAGCAGATTTTGGCTCCCTTAGGGAGCTGATGGGCAAGATCCCTTGGGAGGCTGATCTGAAGGGGAAAGGTGTCCAAGACAGCTGTCTGTGTATTTTAAAGAAACCCTGTTAAAGGCACAGGAAGATAACATTCTGATGTGCAGAAAGAACAACAAATGTGGATGGCGCCCAGCGTGGCTTAGCAGAGATCTCTGCGGTGCGCTGAAACATAAAAGGGAAGCATACAAGAAGTGGAAGCTTGGACAGATGACAAGCGAGGCGTATAAAGATATTGCTCGGGACTGCAGGGATAAAATCAGAAAGGCCAAAGTACAATTGGAGTTGCAGCTAGGAAGATATGTGAAGTATAACAGAAAAGGGTTCTATAAGTATGTCAGCAACAAGAAAAGGATCAGGGGTGGTGTAGGTCCCTTACTGAATGGGGCAGGCATCCTCATGATGGATGATGCAGAAAAGGCTGATGTGCTCGATGCTTTTTTTACTTCAATCTTCACAGGGAGGGCCAGCTCCCAGGCTACTACACGGGGTAACACAGAATGGAGAAAAGAAGAGTGGCCCTCAGTGATGGAAAGTCAGGTTAGTGACTACTCAAAGAAACTGGATATGCACAAGTCCATGGGGCCGGATGAACTGCATCCGAGGGTGCTGAGGGAGTTGGCTGAAGTGATTGCAGAGCCACTGGCCATTATCTTTCAGAACTCGTGGTGAACGGGGGAAGTCCCGGAGGATTGGAAACAGGCAAATATTGTACCTATCTTCAAGAAAGAGAAAAAGCAGGATCTAGGGAACTACAGACTGGTCAGCCTCACCTCAATCCCTGGGAAAATCATGGAGCAGGTCCTCAAAGAATCCATCCTGAAACACTTGGATGAAAATTGAGTGATCAGGAGCAGTCAACATGGATTCACCAAGGGCAACCTGATTTCCTTCTATGATGAGATGACTGGATTTGTGGATGCGGGAAGAGCCGTTGATGTAGTATACCTCGAATTTAGCAAGGCTTTTGATACGGTTTCCCACAACATTCTTGTCGGCAAGTTGGCTAGATCAATGGGCTCAGTGGGTAGGAATCAATAGCTTGATGTCTAGTTGTCAACCGGTAACGAGTGGAGTGCCCCAGGGGTCGGTCCTGGGGCCGGTTCTGTTCAACATCTTCATTAATGATCTTGATGAAGGAATAGACTGCGTGCTTAGTAAGTTTGCAGATGACACTAAGCTGGGGGGAATAGTAGATACTCTGGAGGGCAGGGACAGGATCCAGGGAGACTTGGACAAATTGGAACACTGGGCCGAAAGAAACCTCATGAGGTTCAACAAAGACAAGTGCAAAGTCCTGCACTTAAGATGGAAAAATTCCATGCACTGCTACAGGCTGGGGATCGATCGGCTCAGTAGCAGCGCTGTAGAAAAGGAGCTGGGGGTTATGGTGGACAGGAAGATGAATATGAGCCAACAGTGTGCCCTTGTTGCCAAAAAGGCCATTGGCATATTAGGCTGCATCAGAGGGAGTATTGCCAGCAGATCAAGGGATGTGATAATTCCCCTCTCTTCGAGACTGGTCAGGCCGCATCTGGAACACTGTGTCCAGTTTTGGGCTCCCCACTATGGAAAGGATGTGGACAAATTAGAAAAAGTCCAGCAGAGGGCAACAAAAATGATTAGGGGGCTGGCGCACATGATTTACAAGGAGAGACTGAAGGAACTAGGCTTATTTAGTCTACAGAAGAGAAGACTGAGGGGAGATTTGATAGCAATCTTCAACTACTTGAAAGGGTGCTCCAAAGAGGAGGGAGCTAGGCTGTTCTCGATGGTAGCAGAGGACAGAACAAGGAGCAATGGTTTCAAATTACAGCTGGGGAGGTCAAGGTTGGATATTAGGAAAAACTTTCTCACTAGGAGGGTGGTGAAGCATTGGAATGGGCTACCTAGGAGGTGGTAGAATCTCCATCTTTGGAGGTTTTTAAGGCCCGGTTAGACAAATCCCTGGCTGGGATGATTTAGTGGGAGTGGTCCTGCTTTCAGCAGGGGGTTGGACTAGTTGACCTCGTGAGGTCCCTTCGATCCCTATTATTCTCTGATGCTCTGATTCTATGCTGAGCTCCCTGGCATTTTTGGAGGGGTGCCCGGGGAAGGTGGGCACCTGAGAGGTGCCCCCCTTCCCACCATGCACCACTCCCAGGTCCACTTAGTCCCTACCAGTCGACTTAGGCATCCACTGTGGATGCTCTAAGTTGATTTGACAAGGTCAACTTTGTCGACCTAAATTTACAGTGTAGACATGCTAAGTCGACTTACTTGAACAAGTGTAGACATAGTCGTGTAGACATAGCCTCAGAGTCTAGGCTCCAGTCCAAAAGTCTACATGGCAGTTTTATAGCCCTACTGCCAGAGCCCAAGGAACCAGGCAGCTGATCTGGGCCACCTGTGGAAGTGTCACAGGTCTTTTAATGCAGAGCAGATGAACCTAATATCCAGAGTGATAGCTGTGTTAGTCTAGTTTATCAGAATAAACAAGAAGTCCTGTGGCACTTTTAAAGACTAACAAATGTATTTATCACATGAGCTTTTGTGGGTAGCATCTGTTAATTTGTAGTACCATTAAGAAATAAAATTTCTACGAATCTAGAGAAACAATTGACCATGAAAAAAAATTTCCTCTTCCAGAAAAACTTTGAAAGTTTCAGGGAGGAGAAAAATGTCCAAATTGGAATGAAAAGTCAAAACATTGGAAAAAAATTTTTTTTCAGAAGTGAAATTCCACAGTATTTTGGTGAAATCACCTAAACAGTGCTGTGCCAGAAACACTGTGGTGTTCCATAAACACGATGTTCCCCATGCAGGAGTCTGGGCTTCCTGGGAGCCCATGCGGTGAGTTACTAAAGAGGTGGGCATGTGCTGGAATAATTTTTATAGTGAATGTGCTGAGAGCCATTAAACCAAACTGTAAGCCCCATATATGGTAGAAACCACTTGAAGCTAGAGGGTGCGGCAGCACCCCTTGTCCCAGCAGTTATGGAGGTAGGTGAAGTAGCAGGAAACCAGGCAGGCTTGTGATGAAATTGTTACATTCCTATGGAGTTTTTTCTTTTTGACAACTTGGCATCTTCTGACAGGGAAATGTTCTAAGTTTTCCATGAAACAATCAATGGCTGACAAATATGTGAAGGAAAGTTATTTACCAAGTGCATTCCCCTTGGCATCATGAGCAGTTCCTACAGTTGTAAAAACCATGAGAGTCCTGTGGCACCTTAAAGACTAACTAATTTCTTCAGTCATAAAATTTCATGAACTGCAACCCACTTCATCAAGATGCATCTAACAAAGTGGGTTGCAGCCCATGAAAGCTTATACCTGTAGAAATTAATCTTTAAGGGTGCATCTACACTGGCAATTTAGGTCAACTTAAGGATGCTTAAGTTGACCTACACAAAGCCGCGTCCACAATGGGCTTTTATTAAGTCGACTTAGGCGCTTCCTTAAGTCGACTTAATAACAGCTTACGTCGACTTAATAACACCACCTCTAAAGGTCGACTTAAGCCTTAAGTTGACATCTTTAGTTGACTTAAAGCTAGTGTGGATGGGGAATAGCGCTAAGTCGACCTTATTAAGTTGACTTAAAGCCAGTGTTGACGGCTATGTCTACTGTTAAGTCGACCTTGTTAAATTGACTTAACAGAGTCGACTTATCTTTACAAGTGCAGACATAGCCTAAGATGCCACAGAACTCTTGTTTTTGCTGTATGCAGACTAACATGGCTACCCCCTCTGGAACACATCTAATAGTTGTATTCTTCTGAACATTTTCTAAGACTTGATTCATCCCTAGTTGTATTCTTTTGGACATTCTGTAAGACATGATTATTCTTCCCCCCTGCTCCCCTCCGTATTTTGGGCCTTGCCCTATATTAGGTCACAACACTGAAAGACAAGCTCTCCCTTCTTGCTCTTCAGAGGTTCCCTATGGGCTGCTTCTCAGATTTGCAACTTGCAGGCAGCTACCTCAAATAATAACAAATGAGGAGAAATGACCTGCAGTTAATATATTTCCATGTGTAGGCATATTTGTGTATCACCCAGAATATTATCAACCTTCATCATAATTGATTCTGAACAAATAGTGAGAAGTTACCTGCAAATGTGCATTCATTCAAATGAAAATATTTCTGACCACATTCATAACTTTTTAATTTAACTTATTCACTTTGTACAAATTTGTAATGATCAGGCTTTATTAGCATGAATTCTAGCACCAGTAAAATTAAGACTTAAGACTTAGCTAACAGTTTGATCTTTCTGTTAAGAAAAAATATGTTAGTGGCTGCCAACCTTTTGCTAAGATTTAAAACCACCAGAGTTAGCAAAAACTCAAAGCTATGTCACTAAAGACTGCTGGGAATTAAATGCCATTCCCTAGCTCAGGGTTATGTGTGGGAGTTTGCAGAAAAATGCAAATATAATGAGAAGCACCTTGTTTTTGGCACACACTTAATGTGTTTTCACTCTGTTATAAACAACATCTAGCCTAATTCTAACTTAATCAGAGGTTAGGTTCTTCTGTGTTTTGCCAGACAATATTATCCCCTGCCTCTGAAAATTTGTGACATGATTTTTTCAGAGGTGATGGAAGAATGAAGCTGTTACCGCACTTATTTGAGTAAGTGGAAGTACAGACAAAGCGTGCTTACTTACACAACAATGTACTTAACAGAATGTTTAGGTGTGACACAACATAATAGACAAACCTGAGACTGGCCCTCTTGCTATTCTCAAACACATGGAGGGGTCACGAACGGCAGCCGGGCACAACGTCCTTCGTTATTATCGCCATCCCCAGTGCCCCAGTCATCACTACTTTTGACTTTCGAAAAGTATATTCATTTGGAGACAAGCAAAGACACAGTGGAACTCTATTTTATTATCTATATTGTGGTAGCCCCAAGGGGTCCCAGTTACAGACCAAAACCCCCTTGTGGTAAGAGCTATACAAAACCAGTGCCTGCCACAAAAACATAGTTTAAGACAAGAGGCAACAGGTGATCCATCTGAGTCAAAGCTTGTACCCATCACAAGCAAATATGTAATGAAGTAGTCAACTGAGTGGAGCAGCAGACCTTGGATTTTCAGAAAAGATTAAGGGTTCATTGACCCTTCTGCCAGATCTTTTCATTCACAAATTGTGGCAGAAATTTGTCTGCTGAAAACCCAAGGTACCTTTTCAAAGGTCCAGAACTTCTAGAATTTATTTTTTTTTTAGAAGACTTTCAACTCCTGTGCTTTGCTTACCAATGGAGTAGCGTCATGGAATTGACACATTCCATGCCATAGTAAATGTCTTTTACTGAGGTAGCAACTATATCGAAGCATTCTGTTGCAGTATCTAGTTTGCTGCTCCACCTAGTTGACTACTTCATACACATTTGCTTGTGATGGATAGAAGCTTTGATTCAGATGAATCACAATGCCTTATCCACACATATTTCAAATGAAGTCGCCTAGTAAACATTGGTAACTTACTACAGAATTTGCTCTTATACATCCTTTTTGTGAAATGCTTGAAACCAATGGAGAATATCTGTCCCAGAAATAGTTTGAACAGGTAATTCAAGTCCTCTCACATTAGAAAAGCTTTAAAACCAGAAATACGTTCCAATACCTATCTAAAGTATCTTTACTGGATCTTGCTCTGCCACAAGCTAGAGTTTTTTTGGGGGGTGGGGGGGTGGGGGGAGGATTTTCCTAGCATTACTTACAACCTAATAATAGTAATTAATAAAGAGGTATTGTGCTTCAGTGAACAAGTTATATTTGTACTCGTTACCTCCACATGTGGAAAACATCACAAATCATATTATACAAAAGCATAGTACTACACTGATGGTAAGAAGTTATAGAATCTGTTACTCTTATTATGATCTATCTTCCCTGATACATTTCAGAAGGAAACTGATACAACTTCAAATAGAATCTGTATTGGATCTCTTTACATAACTTCATTATTAATGAAACTTACTGTCACTGACATTGATTTTTGTACAGGCAAGAAAATGGATGGTCCAGTTTGTACTGCAATGGCAGTTTTCTCTATGCAGGGCTGTCCTTGGGGGGGCATGAATGGGGTGATCGCCCCGGGCCCCGCAGTTATGTGGCCCCCCAACAGCTGCGCTTCCCCCTGTTCTCCACTGCCTTGTGAGCTGAAGGCAGTGGGGCAAGCCAAGAGCGCTTCCCCTGGCCCCTGGGCTGGCCCTCCTCCCTGCCCCCAGGGAGGAGCACGCAGGCCCAGGGGAGGGGCAGCCTGCCCAACACCCCTGGCCAGGGCCACATGTGGTCAGGAAGGATCCCTGGCTGTGGCCTTGACTGGGGTCGGCTGCTGGCAGGGGGCCTCAGTTCCCCAGTTGGGGCACCAGCCGTGGCAGCCTGAGGTCCTGGCTGCGGCTGGGGTGGCAGAAGCCGGGGCCGGGGGTGGCCTCGGCTTCCTGGCCCAGGGCCGTGGTTCCAGCTCCCCGCCCCCCGCAGCCACGGCTCCGGCTCCCTGCCCCCTGTGGCCGCGGCCCCAGCTCCCCACCGCCCGGGCTGCAGCTCCCGGCCTTGGCTTCTGGGGCTGGCTCCCCGGGGGGCAACTGGGGTCCATGGGGGGCAGAGCGGGCCAGCCTGCCGCAGTCCCCACCAGCATGGGGGGAGCGGGGCCCCGCCTCGGCCTATTGGCCCTGGGCCCTGCTCCCCCCTAGGGATGGCCCTGTCTCTATGTACTTTGTCAGTTGATTTGTTCAATAAGAATGAGAAGCTGGTTAACTCCTGTTGTTCACTAAAGCTAAATATAAGCATGACAGGCAACATTTTTTTTTTCAAAAGTGGGCTTGGACTGTGTTTTTGAAGGTATTTAGGTGTCTAAAGACTCAGAAGAGCCTCTGTACTTATGAAAATCTCCTAATTTTTTTCCTTTAACCCTTAATAGCTTTCCTTTCCTTTCCTTTCCTTTCCTTTTGATGGACTTCATGGGCTCAGAGAGTCAAAGCTGTTAACATGACCTTGAAACTGTCCAATATTATACAGTTTTAGACAAGGTTCAAAGTTTGTTAGGCAATTATTTCAGCCTACTTAGTACCATGAGAAATGCACCTTAAAAACATTTGAAATATGAAGTATTGACTAAGACTCTCATATTAACATTCCTTGTTTCCCTTTCTTCCTAGCTTGAGAGAATTTTTAAAAGAAAAACACCCTCAATTTGACAAGTCTAACAGATGGTATTAAAGATGGTAATAGCTGTTCTTTTTTTTGGGTGGGGGGGGACGAAGGGGGGTGTTGGGGAGGCAGGCAAAGATGGTTGAAAGACAGGATTTGTTGTCAAAATCTGATCCCATTTCCTCCAAGACAAATGCACACAACGGGGGACAGAAGAACAGCATAGACAGGAAATGCAGCTTCTGTCTCTGGTGTTGACTTTCACTTGTAGTCTCCCTGCTGGAGAAACACAGGGGTGGTACACTGTCTTATTAGCTACTCTGTCACCTGGCAAATTGTACCAGCATTGGGCTATTTAGAGCACTGTTTTTAGCTGCCTTCTTTTGATCACAGACTTGCAGCAGTGGTACAAAATATGAAATCTTAGCCAGCTAAGTCAACCTGTGTTAACAGAGGGTGGAGGAAGAGGAACAAGAATAAGAAGAAATAAGGTGAGGAAGAAAAAAAGATGCACAAGTAGGGGATAAAGTAGCACATTTGGGGGATTTAGCCAGAGCCAGTGGAGAGTGCTAGACAATCTAAGCCTCTCTTTTTGGCTTGGTCTGGTCAGGACACTTCTTTTGATCAGAATGACAAAGGTCCAATGATGGTTGATCTCGGGGTCCAGGGAGACAGCGGAAATGGAAGTCATAATGGGAAAGCTTGCTGTAGTGATAGGTGAGAGGCAGTGTCTTCTGCTAATTACACACCTAAAATCTCTAGAAGAACCCCCAAATGGAGTGATGGGTAGAATAGCACTTCCCCTTACTTGTCCACCAAACAGACCACATTTCTGATAAAGCAATTGGGTTCTGTTCCCATACTCTTCTTCTTTACCAAGCACAATCTTTAACACTGTCCACGGCTATATAAGTAGGCCATTTTGTTTGTGCTAATTCAGTCTTTTTGCCTCCCTTTTGCATCTTTTCCCATCAACATTTATTTTAGGTTGTGACATTTTATGAACTTTCACTCACTATTCATATCTGAGATCACAATTAGGGTAAATTTGTAGGAAGGTTTTAAGCCTAACAGGCTGAAATTACCCCAAACCAACCTTTGAGAATGGCTTGGAAAGAAATACAAAGAATAGTTAGAGCTATTTGTTGTAAAATAACTAAAATTTTGAAATTTAAACTATTATTAGAATTTGGGAAGTCAAAAAGGGCTATGTATGTCTATATCTACTTATAATCTTGTTAGTGATTACCAACGTAACCAAATAGTTCCTCTCTGTCACTATGTTCTGTTAGTTCAAAAATCGAAAGACGATATTAACATTTAGATGAATCTTGAATGCAATAATACTATTGCTTTTGTTTCTCTGTAAATTTTAAGTAGTAACTGTCTGAGAACTGTTGTAAACTGCTGATTGATTATGCAAATATAGCTAATTACCAGGTGTACATAGAAAATAAGAGATATTACTTCAAAGCCACAAGTACCTATTATGCACCCAAGACTTGTCTTCTGTCATAAAGATATCAAAAAAGCTGCATGGATCTATAAAAGATTCTAGGGTCCTGATCCTTTTTATTTTAGGATTGTATGGATTTCATTGGGAAATTCAGGTCTCCAGTCTTAGATCCCAGTTATGAAACTGGTTCTCTCAGATATTTCTTATGGAAAAATTATATGGACTCCGTACATTACTTGGTCTTCATTTCCTGCTTCATTTCTCTGGATTGGATTTCTAACAAGGAATCTCCAAACAAGGGTTGATGGCCCCCACACTGTCAGTAATTTTTAGACTTATTGCTAATTAGAAATTTATTCTACCACTGCTACACACCTGATCCTAAAAGAATTTTTCCAACTCAGTTTACTCTGTGACTGACCTATGGATTTTACTCTCATCTGTATGTATATGAACTTTTAACCAATATTCTCTCCTTCCTTTTAAAAAAAATAAATATTAGTTTAGTTAATAAGAATTGTCTGTAAGTATATATTTGAGTAAGATCTGAAATATTCATTGACCTAGCTGGTAATGTGCCTGACCCTTGGGGATTGGTAGTACTTTTCTTTTTTT
The DNA here is from genome assembly GCA_007922175.1 of Pelusios castaneus. Classification (NCBI taxonomy): domain Eukaryota; kingdom Metazoa; phylum Chordata; order Testudines; family Pelomedusidae; genus Pelusios; species Pelusios castaneus. Next base: position 8,819,616 of record ML685851.1, read on the forward strand.
TTTAACATATGATCGACTAATATTTTCATTAATCTCCATCATATATGACTGTCTGGGTGAAAGCCAGGGGGCTGGATGGCTTTACGGGAACCATTTCTTTGTCTTCTGGATAATCAGTCAGGTAATCAGAAGCTGTTTGTTGCTGGCTTGGTATATTTTATGAAAGAAAAACCGCTGGTATTGGGGTCTGCTTGCCTCATTCTTTATAGATGTGCTTTGTTTGTGGCTAGAGGCTAACGTCATACCCAGTCATCACAATACATTTCTCACTGCCAGTGAGCGGGTGGGGAAAGACAAATCCGTAAGGCATTATTGTCCAGTTTGTAACCCAGTTTCCATTCAGCCGTGAGCCAGGGATTCACTTCTGCAAAAACTTAATCATTTAAGACAACAGAGTCCTGTGGCACTTTAAAGACTAACAGATTTATTTATCGCATGAGCTTTCGTGGGAGAAAATCCCACTTCATCAGACGCTGAT
>ML685851.1:8820493-8844313 GCA_007922175.1 Pelusios castaneus
ACAGGACTCTGTTGTCTTTCTACAATAGACTAACACGGCAACCCTTTTGGAATTTAATCATTTAAGTATTCATCTGAGAAGTCCTTGGGCAATGATACATGTTTAAGACTTCACAGGACTTCAGCTCAGCATTTTAAAGGGATTTAGGCATAAGCTCTGCTTTGTAGAGCAAAAGTCACTTTTAAAAATCAAAATTGGGCTTTACAATAATTAGCCTAACTACCTTTAAAAATATAGGCTGTCAGGATTTAGCACTTGAAGTTTCCATGTGCATGTATAGCTAGAGTCTTATTATGAAAATATCTAAATTACTCTGAGAAACTATTAATTAGGGACCTGAGCTGAGATTTTTTTTTCAAAGCTGAGAGTTTAAAAGTGTATGTATAATGTGTAAGTGAAATGTCTTTTATTGTTTCTAAAAGAGGAATGTAGCAAAATAAGCAGGATCAGGTTACCCTGGAGCCTCGCTTGCCATTTAGTTTGTAAGCATGTGCAAGGAATGCATTTGTCATCACCTGTCAACTTATACAAATGCTACTTTATTTAATCCAATCAGTTTTTGTTACTGTTAAATTCCCAGGCAGTAATTACCTATCTGTGCATCTGTAAAACTGATGCAATAAATATGTTCCCCTTCTATTTGGATTCAACTCGGCAGAATCATTTCCCCGCTTTCATCTAAGTGAAATATGAAAAATGTAAAATAGATGTTGGGATATTGTATCATCCTGTTTGAATGTTTACACCTCAGTTTCATAAGGGAAAATATTGAGATATCAGTATTCATCTCAGAGCCTTCAAGTCAAGTAGTTGTGCAGAGAATGTTTTATATAATAAACAGAGTGAAATGCAGTCGCACTCAGATATTATGGTTATTCATAAACCTGCTTGGCTGAAGCAAAATAAAAGTATCAGTTACCTGTGTACTGCCAGTAAGGCATGAAATATAAAATAAAAAATAAAATCAATGTTAGCTTCAAATGTTTCATATATGTCAGACCAGCAGGGAAGGCTTCCAATGGAAAAACATGGTACAGAGGTAGAAAAGCGAGTGGGCTGTTCAAAAGCACCCTGGAGGTCCAATGATGACACCTAACCTGCTAAATACATATGTAAACCGCTATTCGATTTTCAATGAATCTGCTATGGAAGTTCAAGTATTTGTTCTACAATGGATAGTTTTATTCTTCTATCCTCACTCACCACTTCAGAGGAAACTTCTTAAGAGTAACAATTTTGTGAGCTACAAGACTTCACATACTTGAACTTTGCATATTATAGAATCAAAGAATCTTAGGGTTGGAAGGGACCTCATGATGTCAGCTAGTCCAACCCCTTGCTAAAAGCAGGACCACTCCCACTAAATCATCCCAGCCAGGGCTTTGTGTAACTGGGCCTTAAATGTTTCCAAAGATGGAGATTCTACCACCTCACTAGGTAACCCATTCCAATGCTTCACCACCCTCCTAGTGAAAAAGTTTTTCTTAATATCCAACCTCAACCTCCCCAGCTGCAACTTGAAACCATTGCTCCTTGTTCTGTCCTCTGTTACTGCTGAGAACAGCCTAGCTCCCTCCTCTTTGGAGCAACCCTTCAAGTAGTTGAAGGTTTCTATCAAATCCCCCCCTCAGTCTTCTCTTCTGCAGACTAAATAAGCCTAGTTCCTTCAGTCTTTCCTCATAAGTCATGTGCCCCAGCCCCCTAATTATTTCCATTGCCCTTCGCTGGACTCTTTCTAATTTGTCAACATCCTTTCTGTAGTGGGGAGCCCAAAACTGGACACAGTATTCCAGATGTGGCCTCACCAGGGCCGAGTAGAGGGGAATAATCACATCCCTCCATCTGCTGGCAACACTCCTACTGATGCAGCCCAAATATGCTATTGGTCTTTTTTGCAACAAGAGCACACTGTTGACTCATATCCAGATTCCCATAACCCCCAGGTCCTTTTCTACAGTGCTGTTACAATCTGCAGAGAAAAAACTGCAGAGGAAAGGAGGTGAATGTTAGTAGATGCACAAAGGGGCAACATGTCAAAAGCTGGTGAGGCCTGCTTACACCTGAAATTATATGGCCCAAGCAAGCACATATTAGACAAATGAATATGGAATAGTCCAGTTTGCATGTGCAACTATATGCAAATGTGCTTCTAGGTTTTGTCCTAGCCTTTGGAAACACAATCCATAGCTATGTGTGCAACTCCATTACACCATTGATTACAGTGAATTTGCACCGGCTTCTACCAAGGATGAATTGACCCTATTGTTCTGCACCACCAGTAAGTCCTGCTGTAGACCAATTGTAGCAGCTACCTGGGGCTTTTCTAAATTCAGACACCCAGTTTCTCTGCAGTAAGATATGAATAACTAATTCCTGTTGACCTTAATGGCATGTGGGAAATTCATATACTTCAGATGACAGAATTTGAACAAGATGTCTAAAATAAAACTTACTTTGCTAAATAGTGCCATAGAGGGTAAATCAGCACATTACAGCTGGCTGCTAAGGTGCAATGGTGGGAACCATTAAAATGGTAAGCTCAGCACAGGGTAGAATAAATGCATTTCAATGCAAATTCTTAGTACTACTAGCTGTCACGTTCTTTGAAGTGATGTCTCATGATCCATGCAACTTGCAGTGAAAAAAGTTGATCAGAAGTGCATATAACTTTGAGGGGGGAACTGTACCACAGCTGCCATTGTTTCTCAGTTATCTGAATATTTGATCTGGGGTTTATTTTCATCATTTTAACCAAAGAATATGATTCTCTTGTTGCAAAAATATTTACATTTCACCTTGCAACAAGTGCAAAATGTACCATATTTGTATTGAAATTGTCCCACCCCTTTTTTTCCCAGGAAAAATTCCTTCAGCTTTTCATGGTTGAAGTGGCAGCTTTTTGCTATAGCAAATTATGCTCTCTTTATCTGGGAAAAAGGGGAATAATGGGAATTGCATGCTTATACCTATTTGTGACACAGATTATCCTGGGTGGCCCCAATTCAGAAAAGCATTCCATCTTCAGGAAAACACTTTAGCATGTATTAAACACACTTAAACATGTGTTTAAAGTTCCTAAAGAAGAATGGATTTAAACATTGGCTTTTTAGTTTAAAATATTGCAGGTTGTTAGGCCAGTCCTTGCCCAGCCAACCTCTCATTTATTTCAAATCTATCAGGATATATTTTGTTATGTTGGTTTTTAATGAAACTTTTCTTCTAGATGTCCCATTTGCATCATCCCCAGCTGCCATCAGCAACTCTGTTGTTAGAGTCAACAATTTTAAAAGGGCTAACAAAGCATGTGGCATCAAGCTATGCCTCATTATGCCATTGCTCAATACCCAAACAGTTTTGCTATTGAGAGAATGGATGACCCTTGTTCCAACACCATAGATTGTGCTACACGGTAGCATGAGAGAACACCATCTTCTGGCAGAAGTGATAGAAATGCTTATTGTAATTTACCTAGCTTTGCTAAAGTATACATGGACGCAAAAGTCTTACATCCTACCTTGACAGAATATTTGAATGAATGCATTCTTTAAAAAAACAAACCTCAAATACTGTAAAATAGCTGACTGTCCATTGAAATGCTGGATCTGTCATGGATATTTTTCTTTTAATGTACAAGAAAACATTTCTCATCTGTAGCATGTTCATAAATATCTATACCAACTGCTCTCACGATCACACTTCATTAGCTTTGAAAGATATTCTGATCAGGAACTATTCTGTTCAGAGAGCATAATTATCTGCTCTATGAAAAGCAAATCCATCTCCCAGATTTCTAGGGTTTAAAGGCTCCAGTCTGCTCTTCAGGAATGGATACTGAAGTTTCCACTGTAAGTTTCCACCCTGGCTTAATGCAAAACAACGTTCTAATGTAGACATGCCCTTATTAGTCATATTGAGAAGTTTCTAACTTCCTAAATAGTCCCATTCACTCCAGTAGTTACTTGTAAAGTAAGATGCTCCACAACATGAGCAAGGGTGAAAGAATCTAGCCCCAAGGAACATAGTTTCCATTTTCAAATGATGAACCACTAGCAGTGATGTGTGTACAGCTTTACAGATGTAAGCATTAATAATCAACCAAATCCCACAATTCTCTTTCAGTTCCTCACAAGTCTTTTTACGCTTAGGGAGATTTTCTAAGTGAAAAATGGGATGGTAAAGTGCTTAACTCCAACTCCTGTATGTCTCCTCAGCAACACAGGCTATCATGAGCACATGGAATATGTTCTCTGGGCTTGAGAGTGACTTCTCATAGAACACAGGATCGAGAGGCCTAGGTCTTTTCTTCAAGTGCTCCTCTGTCGATGGTATCAAAGGCTATGTCTACACTTGTAAATTAACTTGACTTAAACAGGCTTAAGTCGACTTAATTTTCTCTGTGTCTACACTTGTTTCCTTAATTCGACTTAAGCAGTTCCTTAAGTCGAATTAAGGAAAAGTTAGTTCAAATTAGTAAAACCTCATTTTTTACTAGTTAGTTCGAATTAAGTCAATGTGGTCATGTTAGTTTGAACAAACTGCTTAGTTTGAACTAACCGGCACATTGACCTTAATGCAACTGACTAATTCAAACTAAGCAAGTGCCCTGCATGGCCATGGCTAGTTCGAACTAGCATTCTAGTGGGGCCATGCTAGTTCGAATTATATTAATTTGAACAAACTAAAATTAGTTCGATTTAGTTAGTTTGAATTAAGTAATTCAAATTAGCTTTTGTAAGTGTAGACATAGCCAAAACGTCTATCTAAAGTTCTGGCGTGAAGACTGCAGCTGACAGATTTGCTCTTCTGCACAGTGGAGCTCTCTACAAACACAGTCAAATTTAAAAAATCACCTGCACAGGAAACAGAGTTCTCAGAGGGCTGGTCCCAAACAGTGGAATACATTCCCTCAGGAATTATTGGTCATCACAAACCTCAACACCGTTTACTGCAAGTACAAATAGTATTTTTCTCCTTGGCTTCTGAAACACAAAAATAGTTACAGCATGTATATTTAAAACCAAAACCAAACCGAAAACCCTATCAAAGCAAGAATACTGTCCTCTTGGGGAGAGACTGAGAGCACACATGTGACAGGTGCTAATCATCTTGCTCAGTAAGCTACTGGCTATTAAGTGATGAGAGCCTTATAAGAACCTAGATAGCATCCAAGAATGGCATTGATTTTTGTTGTGATGAAACATAAATTAATAATGAGTTGTCCAATAATGATGCTTAATCAAAGATTACCAGTCAAAGATAAGTACTTTTCTTTTCTGTATTAATGTTACCAACCCTTCTGGAAGACAGAAATTATGGCTATCACAGAATTTTGTGCTTACATCTTCTATATTTATACCTAAATTGGAAGATTTTCACAATTTTTCTCTCTGTTATCTTACTGAATACATCTTTCTTATTTATTTTCTTGAACATGTTTCTTAGAGACAGGAAGGCACCAATAATTACTACACCAGGTGTGTGGGGTACAGGTTGCAAGTTTCCATATGGCAGATATTTTACATTATGGCAGTTGTACAGCCCCTGTACATTACATGCATCTCTTTTTGTGTACACAGAACAACATTATTTTTCTAAACATTCCAGGAAAAATATTTTAAAAATCAGCCAAGTTTAAAATTTTACAAGTTTGCATTCTTTTCAGCACAGACACAAAGTAGCAGTTCACACAAAGGTCACAGTATTTACTTATCCTATGATGTAGAGAATTTAACAAGACTATGAATATAATTATTAACTGCTGACTGCTTCCGTATTTTGGTTACATAATGTCTCTTTCCCATTTAAACTTATAATTGCTAGAATAACCAACTCCCATATATTCATCAATACCTTTATTCTTTTACTTAAGAACTAATTTCGCAATACATTCTACACAAACGTGTAGTTAATAAGAAAGCGATTCACATTCCTAGTTAATAGCTCTGTTTGTGTGAGTTCAGGTTTACAGATTTCAGGTAGCTTCACTGGTAAGTGCACAGGTCTAGTAAAATTCCTTATATGAGATCTGTCACTGCAACACCAATACTTTTGTTTCACAAGCAACATTCCTCCTGTTCGTCTTTGCCTTAGCTGCGAAGTAGACTGAATTCGCTTAATCAATAGCCTAATTGCAAATCACTCTGGTCCAGTTTGGTCAACAAATGCCGTGAAGCATTATGGCTGTTCAGCAGTTTTAATAGGAAGGTAGACACCTGACTGTCATTTGTGCCTAGAAAATCTCCCATTCTAGGTTTTATTACTTGAGTGTAGAATTAATGCTGTTAGCTGTAAAGATGATGTTACATCAGTCCTTGGTCAGTGACACAGGCTAACTATTAAATTCCAGGAATAGCTGAAGATGTTGCTATTGATTATTAGATCATTCACTAATTTGGTCTTGCGAGATCACCTGGCTCTTTAGATAAATCCCCCTCTCTAGCAGTCAGCTGAGAATACTTAGAAGACCCTCGCTAACATGACCCACATTTAAAAAAATCCTGGTTGGGGACACAGCATTCTCAGCTGATGTTTCTAGTCTCAGAAATGTACTTCTCTGCCGGAGATGACTCTTTTGGTAGCAAGATCAATGGGTGGGGTTCACAAAGGTACTTAGTTGCCTAAATTCCAGTTATAGGCTCATCTGTGAGCCACAAAACTCCAGCCAAACCATATAGGTGCATACATTGAATTAATACATAAATAGTCAGGATAGAAGTTCCCTCAGTGCTTAAGTTTCTGCCACTGGGCATGTGCACTGCTGTCTCAGTCTAGACATCTGGATGCTTATCTCCTATCTGATCACTTGCAAGTAAGTAATGAACTAGGACAAGATAGGTGTTCACCTTCCTATCTGGTATGTGACACCTGCTCTGATAGATGAGCTCAGTGGTCACCTATTGGATTGGGTCCTATTAAAAAAAATTCTGACCTGAGGAGGAAAAGGTGGTGGTACAGCTGCCACCCCCTTAACTTCTAACTTAGTAATTAGACCAGTTGCTCTGAATCTTTCCAGACTACTGTACCCCTTTCAGGAGTCTGATTTATCTTGTGTACCATGTTTCACCCCACTTAAAAACTACCTGCTTACAAAATCAGGCATAAAAATATGAAAGCGTCATAGCACACTATTAAATAATTATTTCTACCATCTCATAATAAAATAAATCGATTGGAACAGAAATGTTGTCCTTTCAGTGTATAGTATATAGAACAGCAAAAACAAGTCATTGTCTATATGACATTTTAATTTGTACTGAGTTTGCTAATGCTTTTAATGTAGCCAGTGGTAAAACTAGGCAAAATATCTAGATGAGTTGATGCACTCTCCTGGAAGAACTCAGCGTATCCAAGGGCTATATGTACCCTGGTTGAGAACCACTGAGCTAGAACACTCCTTTGGGATGTTTGATTCCCCACTCTGCCTGAGGGGGAGAAATGATTTGAACAGGAAGTCTTCCACTTCTCAGTTCTTTAGGCACTGGGCTATTGGATATTCTGATAAAAGGCACCCTCAATTTCTCCTCCTGAAGGTGTTCCACTTCAGATAAATGAAGTGTATTGCAATAGAAAGACCATGTGACTTGCTGGGAGTGGGGAGGTCTCTGGGTACAGTTCCCCCTGGTTCAATAATAATTAATCCACACTGGAACCGCTTGAACAGGAGAGATTGAGGGAGTCCCACACCAAAGAAGCCCATATCTGAATGACTGGAGCATTCCCCTGAGAGCAGGATTTGAAAAGGACTCTCCCTTCTCTGCCCAAGGGGAAACAGGGGGATTAAACCTAGTCTTCCATGTCTCTGGGCTATAAATCATACGGTATATAAGTTAAAAGGCACTCCACAACTTCTTCTGGCCATTTTGTGCAGAGTGAAGCAAATGCCTTGCTCATTATGACAAAAGCTGACTTATGTGCCCTAAGCTACCTGATTTCTGGAGAGGGATTTTTGGTTGGGGATAGCTAGTAAAGTGCTTCGCTGCAGCCTTGACTTAAGTGCCCGTTTCTTGAGTGGGACGGGGCTTAGGACACACTCTACTCCTCAGCATTTCCCGCTTGCTGCCTAGGACGGCATTCTAAGGTGCCTCTCTTTCCTCATTGTATAGGGAGCCCAGGTGCCCAACTCATGCTTTGTGGATCACTTAGGCTATGTCTACACTTGGCCAAATAAGTTGACTTTGCTATGTCAACTTAGCATGTCTACACTCAAAAATTAACTCAATTTAAAGGGGACCCTGCCAAATCGACTTAGAGCATCCATGCTGGACACCTAAGTTGTCTTGTCGGGACTAGGTGGACCTGGGACTGGTGGCAGGGAGCACCCCTTGCCAAGTGCCAGGGGGCTCAGCATTTGCCCATTGTACCTGGGTACAATGGGGGCTGAGCAGGACAGGGACAGGGGCAGGGCATAGGAGCAGGTGGGCATGCCAGGCTCTGGCTGTGCCAGCCACCCTGGCAGGGAGGGCAGTAGGGGAGCCGACTTAATTTGTAAGTGTAGACGCACCCTGAGCTATTCCTGTGATTTTTCTAGGCACCTAAAAACTGGGCAATGTGATGCTGACTGGCCTGGATTCAGAGAGGGATTTCAATGTGTTTCACTGGTGGTTTTCTCGCTGAAGCATACCTTTTCTTCTTAAGAAGAGATACATAGCTGGGACTCTGGAGAGAACCACTGAAAGCACAGTGTATGTGGGATTTTTTTCTTATCTAAACAAACTTTCACCTTACCGGATATGGATGTTACAGTTCTTTTCATATTGGTCAGGGTCCTTTTGCAGAAGCATTTTGCTGTTTCTGTCTGTTGATTTAATAACTGAGCGGATATTAACTTTATCATTCATTGACTCAGAAATGTGCTGATTATCTCACATTGTATTAAATGTTTCTTCAGGCTTTGTTTGGAAGGCAGTTGTTGACTCCAAATTGTCTGATTTTATTAATTAACATTAAAACAATTTTCTGTTCAGTGTGTTTTTTGGTAATTTCTACTTAACTTATTGGAACAATTTATTATTAATAGTAGTAGTACTACTGTTCTGAAATTTGTGACAATAACAGGGAGGCTTAATAAACTTCCTCTGTTTTACTGAGACTGTCAATCGCACTGTTTTATGGTAAAAGACATTTTTACCAGAATAAATAAGATGTTAACTGATTTGAATAAGATTTTTTATTACAACCAATGGGCTTGATTTTCTTTCCTCTTGCACTAATGGGAGTGATTCTGCTGAAGTCAATGGATTTATACTGGTCTAGAACCTGTAAAGAGGAACATAATCTGGTTAGTCACCTCTGCCACTGTAGTGGTAGTCTTGAGAGAACTGATTTAATCGGAGATTGCGTATTAAAGCAGCATTTACTGTCATTGATCCAAGTACTAAAATCCTCAAGTTTTATTCCAGTGTTACTCAAGCAAGGCCTTCATGAGAGTGCAATTAATGTGGGGGAGTATGGTCATGTATATTGCTATGTACCCCAAAATATTATATATTGAATTTCAGAGGTGGCATGTTGGAAAGACAGGTGGACCAGACACTAAGAACACTAATGCTGAATGGGATTACTAATGCTAATGCTGAATGAGGGAAGGGCTACACCATGTTGGGATTACAGAAGCAGTCAAAGGGAGATATGCAAAGTATTTAAAAACTTTGCATATCTCCCTTTGAGTGACAAGTTGCAACCACCTACTTCCACGGTGTCTTCAGTGTGCTGAGTTGAAGGGACATTCCCTCCCTTCGACTCAGCATACTCTACTTACCAGGGTGGTCTTCAGCAATCAACCTTCCGATCGGCTGAATGGGTCTTCACAGACCTGATCAGTTGATTGGGAAGATCATTCTGACAACGGTGAATTTGCTGCCATCAGTGAAGATAGCTCCCCAGTCTATCTGACAAATACTGAAATGACCTTCACAGGAAAGCATTCTTCAAGATGGCCTAGTTGGCTGACTGGAGCAGGAAATACAGTCTGAGGCAAAGGAAAGATTTCACACCAAGACTCTATATTACAAGGCCATCAAGCAATATTATAGTGAACTGCCAGTGCCCGGTCTGATCCCGCTAAAGGTTCTGGTAACTGGGCCCAGGCACACAGGCAGGGTGGAACTTCAGAAAACGCTGCTTTCTAAAGAAAGGGGGGGAAACAGTCTGAGACAAGCTGTAGAAGACAAACTGGCACCAGGCTGGGTGCCAAGGGAGCCTTGACTCCTAAAAGTGAGGAAAATGATGCTTTTAGTCACAGTGACTGGTCAAAGGCTGCCAAAGGATAGATGTGCACATGGCTAGTCAGACCTGCCCAATAATAAGTATTTGGCACAGATGGAACCCAGATCCTGGACTGAGTGGGAGAATAACAAAATTCCATACCAACACAGGTAAGGGTATTAGGTCTAAACCCTGAGGGGGGTGCACGGAGGAGTAGAAAGGAGAAAGGTGCACTCAACCCCATAGCAGCAACAGGGCATTTGAAGTTTGAGTGGTGTACGGAGAGATTTCTGGAAGATTATAATTGAGAGAGGCTCCCTCATAAGGGATAGCATTATGGATATAGGAATTTTGAGATGTGCCTTGGAAGCAGGGGTTGAGAACACAGTGAAGCTGTGCACAGGGGCTCACCAATGATTCTATTTTTTTAATAAAGTTTTTTTTTAATTCCTTTGTCATGCTTGGGGTTGTTTAATGGACCTCAAGATCATTACAGAGTCAGAAACACTGAGTGAGAAAGACTGGAGTCATTTTGAGGTTAACTCCTGTGTTTGAAGCTGCAAGCAGAGGAAAGGGGAGCTAGGGAAGCAGCAAACAGAGAAGAACAAAGGCTCTTGGATGTATTTTGTGAGCACAGTAGTAGCTTGGCTGGCTCAAGAAGGTGTAACGGGAGGAGAAATTAAACCCCTCACCTGCTTCCCTTAGCCTGGTCCTAAGGGGCTAAGGGCCAGGCAGGCAGCAGCTATGTGCTGATTAGGCAGGGTCAGAGCCATGGTCTAATCAGGGAGGTATGGGAAACAGATGAGGACCTGACCCAGGAAGGGATAAAGACCTGGGACAGAAGCTATAGATAGGAGTGTGCTCAATAGGGCAGACCATGAGTCTGGCAGGAAGGGAGCAGAACCCTGCGGTCCTAGAATGTTTGGGGCAGAAACTAGAATGTGGAAACTGGCACTATAAATAAAGTGCACAAGATTCACACAGCGAATGGTTTGAGAGGTTTCTTTAGCTATGTCTACACTAGAAAAGTTAAGTTGACTTAATGTTTTGATTATTCAGGTACAAATATACCAGTGAAGGGGAGATGCACTATTAGCATCAACTATAAAAACAGCATGTATAGACTCCCATTTGTTTCAGTACCAAAGGAAGTGATACCACTTTTAGACCTGGTTGCCTGTAGAAAAACTCAGCTTAGTTTAAAAAAAAAAAAGTACTCTTTTCACAAGATCATACTGAACCTTGATATGGGGCACTCATTTAGAAATATCATGAACTGCTTGGGTTGCTTGAGGGGAGAACATAAAATCCAGAAAAATAAGCAGTTCCCTTCAGTTATCCGTCCATCCATGCAGAAAGGTGCCACTTGCAGTCTGGGACCAAGTCAAGGCTGAGCTTGCAAGTTTCAAAGCAGTGTAAATAATACAAAAAAATAGAAGAGCCAACTGAATGGGTGCACTCCCTACTCCAGATAGCTACACATATGCTTTGATCTGTCAGACTTCAACAAGGCTGTAAAAAGAGAACCTTTCAAACTGCCAGCCAAAGAAATGATTGTGGCTCAATTTACAAATGCATAATATTTTTGTAAATTGGACTCTTCCTCAGTATCTTCACATTTAATACCCCATTTGGAAGGGATGGATTCTTACAGAATACAGGTACTGAAGTGTTCCACAAAATCACAAGTATTTTCTTTGAATATATTAATGACATCAACCCCTCAATGGATGACATGATCTAGGACTCAGCTAAAGAGGAGCCTGATTGTAGACTTTGGGAAGTCTTAGATGCCATTAGAGTTGCACACAAAACTAAATAGGGAGAAATATGTTGTAGACATTAGAGAACTGACTTTTGTTGGAGATATTATTTCCAACACAGGTGTAAAATGTGATAAGAATGATTTGAGCCATTGAAATGATACCACATCCCCAGTCAAAGAAAGATGTCCAAAGGATCCTGGGAATGCTTAATTGTCTTCGATTAGGCATGAATCTTCCACTTATAAAAGCAGAGACTTTGAGGAACCTGCTAGAAAATAAAAAATGAATGGTACTGGGGTGAAGAACAGGAGGGATCAGGAGAAGGTTTAAAAAACATACAAGAGTCAGTGTAGAATTTTCAACAGATGCCTCACAGTCTGGGTTAATTTCAGTGTTTTTACAAAAACACAATAATTATGGGCAACCAGTGGAGAACATATCCAAATTACTGATCGAGGCAAAAAGCAGGTGGGTGTATATTGAGAAGGAGCTTTTAAGAAATATGCTTTGTCTGTGAGAGAGTCGGTCAATATACTTACGGCCAGATAGTGGGTAGCAGTATTTGGCAAACTGCTAAATGATTACCTTAAGGATTCAAAGAATGAGTAAAGATGCATTTGCTTGTGACATACTTGCCTGCTAAATTGATGTTTATGCACTTTCCAGAGCAGTGATTCTCACTGCAAAACCAGAGAAGACCTTAGAGATAGAGATGCAAGCCTTTTTAGAGCCGATTGTAAAGTCAATTCCCATAGCTTAGAAACTATGAAACAAAACAAGAGGGGAGATCAAAAGACAAATCATTGAGGATCCTTGAAGTGATGATTAAAGGGCATCCTGAAGAAATAACAGTTGCTGTCTAACCATAGAAGACTCTTGGAACTGCAGACATAAACTTACTCTGATGGGGTGATTTTCAAGAGTGACTGGGTTGTAATACCAATAAACCACTTGAAAGAAATGGTACTGGAGAGCCACGATGGTCAGTTAGGAATTGACAGGTACAAACAATGAACAGGCAGAGGTGCATCAATTTCCACACAGGTCTTAAGAGAAGGAGGCATTGTCTGATATAACTGCTAATGAAAGGATCACTTAATAATCACAAATTATTCTCTGTATCTAGAAATGTGCACACTACCCAGTACTACTAGTAAGTAAATGGTAGCTGGCACAAAGAAAATATTTTCTAGAAATGGAATTCTAGAATAATGGGCCACAGTTTTCCAGTGCAGATTATAGGCAGCGATCCTTAGATAAGATGGTGGTATATGTGTGTTCAACCCATATGCTTTATGCATTTGACTGTGTTTCTCCTGGGGGGGGGGGGGGGGGGAAGCAGTGAGACATCTTGGATACTCTTTGTCTTTGCACAGATGTAGAGAGCAGGGCAGAGGAACTCTGTTAGAAGGATCTAGAACAGGGTTCTGGCAGTCACTTGACATACCAGTTTCTGAAGCTGGCTAGGAAGTTTTCTTTGTTGACAGGTCACAAGAGGCCATCCTCTGTGAGCTGAGCCAATCAGGGTTCATTTATAAACACAGGAGTTAGTCACAGACAGCCCTCTGGACTCAGTGGGTAATTGATGCAGGATTAAGAGAAGTCTCCTGTGAGGGCTGGGTCCTAATTCCTGTATTTCTCTGGACACAGGTCAGTGCTCTTCCATCTTTATTTACTATGAGGTTCTCCATTAGGATCATGTCTGGTCCATCATGAAGTCTCTTATGGTGCTGGAGGGAGCATTTGTTACTCCTGAAGGCTACAGAGCTGGTAGCAATTATGTTTAGTTATCCGCTAAATGCTCTGAGCTGGGATTCTGCCTAAGCAAGAATGGAGCAGCATGCAGGGAAAGGAGGGTTTATGAATTCTTGCCTGACTTAGCTGGGTTTATGGGGTGGAGATGGTGCCCTACAGAGTGAAAGCCTGATAGGTATGAAGGAAATGGGTATTTTATATGCAGATACTGATCCCTGTTGTACGACTTTGAAATTAGGCTACAGACTTTTTTCACCAGCAAATAAGGGGGACCCACCTGCTAACCTAGGGGCTGGAATGCTGCTAGCTAGCTGAGGTGATCTTCAGACTGTTAGCTTTTTTGGCAGGATTCTGCTGTGTTGGACTTGCCATTTCGCAAGCTCTGAAGAGCCCAGGTGACCCCCATTCTTTGGTTGGGCCATAAAGACTGAGACTTCATCCCTGAAAGAAGATCAGAGGGGCATGTGTTTTGATACGTTTGCTAAAATATAGAAAATGTTTCACTGAAATCACATGTGAATGTCTGCTATTCCTCAAGCAAGCTGAAATCATATGTGAATGTTTGTCACAAACAAAAGGGAGAAGTCTATATAAGGAACATCAGCAGATTTACTCTCTAAACTTTGTTTACAAAGAATTCACTGTATTCCAAGCACTACATAAAATACCCTACACTCTTTTGTGTGCATAAAATGTTTATTTTAGTGAGAGAAGGCAGGATGTTCTCTCTCTGATTCAAACTGGGGATAGCGATCATCCATTTATCAGTTTTGTATACAATAGCCCAAATGTTTAATTCTGTGTAACTCTGTCTGAAAAAACTCTGGCCTGTGGATCAGCCAAGATTTAATCTAAGGTGTAGGATGAAGGGCAATGTAAAATTATACAGAATATTGTCTGAACATCCCCATCTCCCCAGTTCATGTAGACCAGTAGTACTCAGACTGATGCTTGGGAGCCACTTGTGACTTTAATATATTGCCTTTGGTTCTTTGCAGTACATGATATTAAAACACTGTGTGATTTAGTTATTAACCAATCTAAGTCATTAACCTATCAGCATGCTTTCACTATGTTATTAATCAATTGTGCAATACTTGGTCAGTCATTTTGCTGTCAGAATGTATAAAAATAGTAAATGAAACAATGAATTCACACTATTATGACTCTTTTGGGTGATTTGGCTCCTGAACCAGTGAAGTCAGAGAATCACTGATGTAGACCATTTAAAAATCCACATTTTCTTTATTCATAGAATCATAGAATAATAGGGTTGGAAGGGACCTCACGAGGTCATCTAGTCCAACCCCCTGCTAAAAAGCAGGACCGCTCCCCCTAAATCTAATGCTTTCTTCCTATTTTTTTAAAGCTTTTGTTTTATGAAGGTTGGCTTAATTCCACGCCATGAGAAGGGTTCACTAAGAGCAGAAAGGGTACAGAGATGCAACTAACTTGTAACTGCGATCCCAATCATGTCACTGTCTCTGTGCTGATGCTGCGCAAAAGATTGCCACTTATGGTGGGCAGTTTTGATACTTAAGTTCCTTTTATATGAATGTTCCTTAGTAAAGACTTGTTTCTAGAACCACTAAACTCATTTTACACAGAGAACCAAGCAATTATCATATAGTGACTACTTTCAGCTACTGAGGGGTGGGTGACATTTGACCTGAGTCCTTCAAGTGAAAGGTGTGACATTTGAGAGCTCTTGCAAGAGATTGCTCTTTGTTTCCCGGACTGGGCACATATCATGGGACAGGGTTCCAAATTGTTACAAGCATCTTACATGGTAGAAGGCTCTGTATCTGCTGACTCCAGTGATGGCTATTACAAAAGGGTTCTTTGTCTCATTACCTAATCATCAGAGCCATTGTCCCACCCCAAAAATCTTTATTTCAAATCTTACCTATTGTGCTGGTATTAATGTGAGACATATTATGGCTTTGGATGTAAACCAGACTGATGGGAAGAGAGAGTTTAGTGGTCTAAGGATCAGTCTTGAAAAAACTATTTTACCTGGAGTTGCATGTTCAAATCTATGTTGCATCAGCTTAGCTCATATGGTTTGCACTGGGGCGAGATGGTACCTTTTATTACAGCTGGTAGAAAAATGTGAAGTTCTTTTTTTATTAACGTTTCTGAAGCAAACAGTGGTATTTTACAAAAATTTTCTGACCAACTCTGTTTTTAAGACCGATCTTAATTAGTGAGGTCAGGTCGACTTTGATTAAAGTTACCATGGAACTTTCAGGAAGGGGAGTGGCATCTGTTGACCAAGACTTTCCTGCTCCCAGCTGGTGATGGATAGCCAATATGGGGTACCCCTCCCTGGTGCCATATGATGGTGCTTTAATTTTCACAGATTATGTTAATGTAAATTATTTAAAGATACCCCTCCCCCCCATCTCAAATGCTGAAAAGAGCAAAAGGACAACCAAAAAATCCAGATTTTAATTTGGAGTGATTTTTTTTTCATGTCCCTCTTACAGCAACTTCTCTCCTTGTCTTTGAACTTCAGTGACATTCTCTTTGAATAACAACAGAGTCCTGTGGCACTTTTAAAGACTAACAGATCGATTTATCGCATGAGCTTTCATGGGAGAAAATCCCAAAGCATCTGACGAAGTGGGATTTTCTCCCATGAAAGCTCATGTGATAAATAAATCTGTTAGTCTTTAAAAGTGCCACAGGACTCGGTTGTTTTTCTGCAATAGACTAACATGGCTACCCCTTTGAAATTCTCTTTGAATGGCAGTGATCTGAATCCTTAAACTGAGTGTTGGCCTGCTGGAGAAGCTATTTAATGGAAGTGAATCTTCTCAGCAAGTACTCAGGGGCACACTTTCTCTTGGCGAATATCATCCTTGTATCCAGGGATGGCTGCCGCCACTGCTAAGGGCACAGCTGTTGCCTTCAGTGCTATTAGCTTTCAATAATGAAGACAGGTAGAGCAATCCTTTCATTCCAGCCACTCCACTCTGAAAATGGGCCAGGTCCCATTGGGAACAAAAGATGCTCCTAGAAAAGATTATAATTAGGTCATTTTTAGTCTGTTCTGCTCAAATACCTCATCTTAGTGGAAATTCAGTCAGGTCTGGTCATGCATAGGGAAGATGTGAACAATTCATCTGATCACTATATTTCATGTGACCTTCTGCAAAGCAAATATTGCAGCGATGACATGTAGTTTTATTGCAAGCAGACAGCTGATTTTCTTGATTAATGACCCAAACCAATAACCACTGTAGTCAACTGAGTCTTTTCTCTGACTCCAGCAGATATTGGATCAGGCCCTAAGTGTTATGTTCATGGCACATGTAACCTTCAGGTGGGCTAAAATTAATTAAATTGCCCTTCTCCAGTGCCTTACAGAAATACACCCCAACCCCTGTGGAGAAAAGCAGCTGGAGACCCAGGATCCAGTCTGTACAGGACTCACGGCGAAGCTTGCTCAGAGCTACACTTACACATTAAAATACTACTAAAAACAAACATAACAATTAACTTTATTAACTACTAACTAAATGAACCTTATCCTAAGAAAACAAACTACAATTAACCAAGAACAATCCCTTGCATGAAAGATACCCAAGAGTCCCAAAGTCTGTGTGGAGTTCACCCAACTCTCAGCTACAGTCTCTGTTCCAGTGTGGAAGCTTGAGTGGCAAGAAATAGCTGTTCTCTTCTTTCTTTGCTGGGATCCTTTGTAGCATTACATGCAGGCTTTCTTTTCTTCTCTGCAACCAGCCCTTAGTTCCATACGCATGTTTGCAAGGTTTGGTGCAAATGACTCCTTTACATGGAGAAAACATTTTGTTCACTCCTGGCTCAGCTCCTCTCCAGAACACTGAGCCCATGGTCTTCTTTCAAGGCAGCTTCTGCCTGCTGTTTGCTTAGGCTGCTGCTCTTCAGTCATCTGACTGAGAACATCACATCACACCAGCAGGGTACACTGTGGAGCATGCTTAAATTGCTACCACTTCCTGCTACTGGAAGTTTCCAGTTGTGGGTCACTAATTTGCCCAACAACAGTAACCCACCCTTAGCAGGTCTCTTAGAGATAGCCTTTTTAGGCATATGGGTTACACACACACCTACAGAAGATAGATAAAAACATTAAATGCTCTGAATGGGGCACCAACTCCATGGGTGTTCTGAGGCTGGAGCACACACCAGAAAAAAAATAGGGGGAGCTCTGCACCTGCTGGGGCTGGCCTGGCCAGCAATCTGGCACAGCCTCAGCAGTACCCCTTGGGGGTGGTGCTTCAGCACCCATCAGTTGATCGGCATGGGGGAGCACTGGCCAGAGATCAGGCCCCCTGCTGGCACACAGTGGAGAAAGAAGGATTTGGCGCCCACCTAAGGCATGAGATGCACAGCTCACTCCACCTTACTCTAGGCCGGCAGTTTGATATCTGCTTGTAGAAGACCCAGATTGAACACTTCCGAACAGAACTCCCTAGTGTGCAAGCAGGATGAAGAAACCACCTGCTCTTAAAGTGAAAACTTGTAATTTTAACATAGTTTTCACTATGCTACATGAAGGAAAGTCTATGTCTCTGCAAAAAACCAAACAAACAAAAAAAATAACCCGAGAGAGAAATCCCTCCCTTCCACTTTAATCTGTAGTCTGCAACTGTACCTGGCCATTGAACAAAGAGAAAGGCCAAGCAAATTCCTTCCTGAAATTTGTAACAATTTTCTCTAATTCTACCAGCACCTAATTTGACAAATCAGTTGGTAATATCTGAAATAAATTTCCAGTACTTGATGAAAGAAAAATGGAAGAAGAGACCTGTGTCATTCAGACTTTTCTCCCTTTCTGCTGTTAGATTTTTGTGACAAGACTTTATTTTTTGTCTTTTTTGGTGCTGTATTTTCTCCATGTAACTAAAAATTAATACCTGTCAAACTTGCTTTACAAGGACTTAGAAAAAGTGTTTGTTTGCACTAATAAGCTTGATTCCTAATCCTCATTGTAAAACCTAGGTTATCTGGAGTGGAGTTTTTGAAGCATCAGTTGCTTTCCCGGACATGCAAATGAGAAGTCTATGATACCTTACAAATTCTCTGACTGTTCGATTGCTTTTCATTCTTAGCCAGAAGTTGAAAACATTACTGCGTGATCCAATACCAAGGTTTTGTGTCTCATTCAGGTGCCAAAGAGAACCAGGCTTGGTAACATAAGTCTTGCTCCCTGATACCAGGCCAAATTACTGATTATGTTGGAAGGCATTTAAGATAGGTTAAGTGACTGGGATGTGTCTGAATTATGAATTTTAGAGAATGCTCTTGATGTAAAGTTCAGTGAGCTCTGTACGGATGCAGGAAGAAAATACATCATCCAAGCCAGAGCTCCAGGAGGCATTGAACCCAAGGTAGGCACAGAGCCCTGAGAAACCTGTGTCAATCATAACTGTTGTGCCAGCCATTGAAAGGCTGCATGCTAAGTTGTCTCCAAATCTGCACAGCTCTACAGTTAATAAAGGGAAGCTACAGCTATGCTTCTCAGAGTACCTTGTCTGTTATGCAGAGCTTAGCTAGCACCTCTAGCTCACCAGAGTCTTTGTATATAGAAGACTATAACTTTGTCTAGCATTTAGAGAGGGCACAAAAGGAGGCTATGTCTACTTAACAAGTCGACTTAACTTTTCAAGTATAGACAGAGCCTTGGCTCCCCACTAAGAAGGGAGCCATGGTCCCTGCTGAGAAGGGACCTGCGGCTCCTTTCTTGCTGGGACCCGTGGGTCCCGGGGAGAAGAGAGCAGGGCTCCCTTCTTGCTGGGACCCAGAGAAGGAGCAGGACTCTGTTCTTGCTGGGATCCACACGGGTCCTGGCAAAGACAGCCTCCGGCACTCCGTGGATAGGAGAACCTCTTGGTATCCCTTGTCTGTGGAGAGCCAGCAGCTGTCTTTCCCGGTGCTTCCCCACCAAAGATAGCTGCCAGCGCTCCACGGACAGGGGATTCCCCGAGGTTCCCCTGTCTGCAGAGTGCCAGGGAAGACAGCCGCCAGCGCTCCATGGACAGGGGAACCCCAGAGGTTCTCTTGTCCATGGAGTGCTGGGGAAGACAGCTGCCAGTGGCTCCCAGGACAGGGGAGCCCCGGGGAAGAGCCGCCAGTGGCTCTCTTCCCCGGGAGCCCCTGGGGCTCCCTTGTTCCCAAGCCACAGCTCCCTTCCCCCAGCCCTAGGTCGACTTAAGTAATTAAGTCGACCTAGGGTATCCACCCCCGTGTTAGGTCGACTTAATAAGGTCGACTTAGACCTTAAGTCAACCTAACAGGCAGTAGTTATTAAGTCGACTTAAGGACGCCCTTAAGTCGAGTTAATGAGAGCCCGATGTGGACATGGAGTAATTTAGGTCAACTTAAGCATTCTTAAGTCGACCTAAATTGCTAGTGTAGACATAGCCAGAGAAAAGATTCCCCACTTCACATAGACACACTCTTTTAGGGGTTAGATGAAATCTTATCGAAAGTGTCATTCCTGGCATTAAAGAACATTTTAAAGGCCTTTGTTGATTGGCCTAGGACTGAGTAGCACTTTCTTGCTCTTCACATGAGCAAATACTGAAAGTGAGCAAAAGTTTCAGATTTGGTCCTAAAGTGATTCCTACCCATTTGTCTCTTTCATCTAACTGTTGTATTTCATCATTAACCAGTGCCAAAATCCTGCAACGAGTGACACACAAGCTTATCTTTACACACAGTGAGCAGCACCATTAAAGTAAATGAGATTATTCATTGTATAAAAAATAAAGTAGGACTGGGACTCAAACATGTAAACTCAGCTCTTTTAGCACTTGACTGTTCAATTTCTAGCCTTCTGGGACTATGATTGGCACTTCTAGAACAGTGGTTCCCAATGTTTTTGACTCAAGGACCACAGATATAATTTTACAACTCTGAAGGGCCACCAGCAGCCCCCGCACAACTTCCCCCACTGCAACCAGATGGAAGGAGTTCAGCAAGGAGGCTGTGTCCTCATTGATCTTCTGTCCTCCTGAATACAGCATGGAAACTGCACGTATCCTGTAGCCCCGTTTGCTCCACCTGGGTCCCGAGGCAGTGGCTCCCTTCTGCAATCAGGGGAATCTCAGAACTGTTAGTAATAGTAATTATCTTGGAGAATTCATGGAGGATGGGTGAGGTTCCAGCTGACGGGGAAAATGATAGAGTACTTATCTTCAAAAAGTGAAACAACGGACTGGGGAATTATAACCAGTCATCCTAACTTTGGCTACACTCAGAAAGTTAAGTCAACTTTATTAAGTTGACTTTATTAAGTTGAATTTAAGTCGACCTTATTAGTCAACTTAGAGAGTAAACACAAGACTCTTAAGCCGACTTAAAGGTGACCTTATTAAGTCGACTTAGAGACTCTATACTAGACTCTCTAAGTCAACTGGATAAAAGCCCAGTGTGGACAGGGAGTAAATTAGGTCAACTTAAGCCTCCTTAAATCGACCTAACTTGTAAGTGTAAATGCACCCTTTGATACCTGAGTGATATTGGAACAAATTATTCATCAGTTTGCAAATACCTATATGATAATAGGGTTTTATGGAATAACTGGTGTGGATTTGTCAAGAACAAATCATGCCAAACAAACCTAACTTCCGGCTTTGACAGGGTTACTGGTCCAGTGGATGGGCAGAAGCTGGGGTTGCAATATATCTTGATTTTTGCAAAGGATTTTGACACTGTCCCTCATGACATTCTTTTAAGGAAACTAGGAAAATGTGGCCTAGATTAAATTACTATGATGAGCTTCACAACTGCTTGGAAGATTGACAGAGAACCATTGATACCTCCCTCCCAGTTTATATTAAAAAGTGGTTATCCCATGCGATCCGAGGGGGATCAGTCCTGGGTCTGGTAGTGTTCAATATTCATATTAATGACTTGACTAATGAAGCGGAGAGTGTGCTTATAAAATTTGCTGATGGCACCAAGCCTGGAGGGGTTGCAAGCACATTGGAGGATTGGATTAGAAGTCAAATTGCCAACCTGGAGAATTGGTCTGAACTCAACAAAATGAAATTTAGTAAAGACAATATGAAATACTACACTAAGAAAGGAAAAATCAACTACAAAATGGGGAATACTTGGTTAGACATTATTACAGCTGAGAAGGATCGGGGGTTTATAATGAATCCCAAATTGAATCACTAGTAGGATGGAGTTGTGAAAAAGGCTATTATTCTGAGATTTATTAACAGGAATGTTATAGATGAGATATTGTAGTGAGGGAACACAACTCCCCTCTGAGAGGCAGAGGGGAGAACAGGTCAGACCCAGGGAGGTGGAGCCAGAGCTTGCCCGCCTGTCAGGTTGGAAGTCAAGAGGAAGGACAGGAAGTATAAAAGGAGGTCTGGCAGCTCAATCTGGCCAGAGCCTTTGGAGGGGAAGGATGTCTCTCTCCTTCCTCCAGGGCTGCCTGGGACCTGGCCCCTGCAGAGAGGCTACCTGCAGCCTGGGACCCAGCCCTTGCAGACAAGAGAGGAAATTGCCCCACTCTGCTTGGCATTGGTTAGGTCCCAGCTGGTATACTGTGTCCAGTTCTGAGCACCAGGCACGTAGAAGGATGTGGACACCTTGGAGACAGTCCAGAGGACAGTAACAAAAACAATAAAGGAGTTAGAAAACCTGACTATAAGGAAAGGGTTAAAAAAAGTGGACTGTTTAGTCTGGAGTAAAGAAGAGTGAAGAGGAACCTGGTAACAGTCTTCAAATGTATTAAGGGTTGCTGTAGAGAAGGTGGTGATCAGTTGATCTACAAGTCCACTGCAGGTAAAATGAGAAATAATGGCTTGATTTGCAGTGAGGATGATTTAGGTTAGATATTAGGAAAAAAACTTTCTAACTATAAGGACAGTTACTTAACTGGAATAGACTTAATTGGAATAGGCTTCCAGGTAGAAGGATGTGGCATCCCCATGACTGGGGGTTACAAGAACAGATTAACTTCTCAAGGATGGTCTCGGTTTACTTGGTCCTCCTTCAGTGCAGTGGGATGGCCTCGATGACCCTATATTTCTATGTTGACATAAGAACCGCAGCTCAGAGAGGAAAATGTAAGTGAAGACTCTTAAAATGATGATTTGGCCTGAATAGCTTTCTACATAAGGAGAAGAGCTCAGTGAGTTGAGCGTATTTTTGTTGTTTTTTGTTGAAAGCCATTTGCTATAAATAATTTGATGTGGGATGGGTTGTAATTTTTGATGGTTACTGAAAGTTTGTACCAAGGAAGGAAGTGGGAATTGACTAGTTATTTCTCATCCAATCTGGATAGGACTGCCAACAGAGGGGTAAGTAGGGCAGTTGCTCAAGGTCCCAGTGATTTAAAAGGGCACAGGCAGACAGCAGGATAGATATGTATCCTCCTCTCTTCCACATTCCCCCACCACTTTCCCTGAGACCCTTGCTGCCCATGCTCTCCCTTCCTCCCCTGAACCAAGCTTATTTATTATGTACCATGCAGGTTCCTGGGGGGCTGAGAAGGTGGTATCTGCTACTCAGTTTCCCGGGTTCATCGTGTTCCTGGGTTCATCATCTGTCCATGCCTGGGTTAGCCACTTAAAATGCCAAGGTCAGAGCAGGCTGCAAAAGAAGAGCAAATTCTCTCAGCGCTGGAGGGTGACAATGAAATCAGACTCCCAACCAGCCACAAACAATGCTTCTGATTCCCCCCACTGATTATCAAGAAGCTAAAATAAATATACACTCAGCCCCTTTTATTGCATTTCAGCATCTGGCTTCCAGTTAGCCTCTGGGCCTACTAAAGAGAGACGTTACATAAAACTCCATGCTCTTTATCAAAAAGGTTCTCTGGACCCAAAGTGTCAAGCACATTACCAGATTAATGTAATTTTGAATCTTGCCCAAAATACCACACTGCCAGCCAATCCTTTAGTAACTAAAACTAAGGGTTTATCTATATACCTAAACGAGAGATGTGTATATGCACGGCGGGGACGCAGCTGCGTGCGCAGCAGCTGAATCCCCGTCTTGCTGAGGCCAGGCTGGGGAGATTCAAATCCCCCGCTCTGAGCATGCTCAGACAGAGCTTGCTCAGGGTGGGAGCGGCCTGGCC
>ML685851.1:8859313-8945393 GCA_007922175.1 Pelusios castaneus
AAGCCCTGCAGCTGGACTAGGGGGCTGGCTGTGGGCAGTGCATGGTGGGACAGGTGCCCACCATGCAAGATCTAGTTCTATTTCCCTTACTCATGATGGATAGTACCTTACTCAACAAGTGGTCCTATTGAGTTTAAAAAAAAACACTTGGTGACTATTCTTTCTGAGCAAGGGTATCAAAATCTGAGCTGTAATTGCTGGAATATAGGCTTAAGATGGGGCTCTATATTTTGCCATATAAGTTGCCATAAACTTTTAGTGAAAACTTTATATAGTAAATTGAGAGAGAAAATTACTAAAATATTCTATTTATGTAAGTCAGCAAACATACCCTTTATAGTTGAAGTAAACCACTTACAACTACTTACAGGCAATACTATACTTTTAAATAACCAAGTGAAGGTGGAAAATCAGTAAGTTCAAGTTATAAGGACTAGTGTTGGGAAACATGCAAAGGGTTAGGGCCAAATCATGGTATCGCTGCCAAAGCCAGTGCAGTGAATTCTGGGTGATACATGGGAGACATTATCTGGCACAAGAGACATCTTGTTCTGGGAGGATAGCTTACTACATGTAGGGCTGCCTTACTGAGCTACTGGGTGCTGTTTGCTGCTGATATTTTCTGCGGTAAAGTGTTAATGTAGAGTATCAGCTAGCTTGCTGTTGAGTGCAATATATACGGAGGGAATTTCCTGCTGGACAGTCCCGCCACTGATTGTGGTGCACATTTGATGCAGTAGGAAGATTCCAGCTGTGCCCTTTCTTCACGTATGCACTTCTGCTTGTGTGCCAAATTTGCAAACCCTGCCTGCACTATACAGTCCAACATAGTATAATCTCCAGATGGACAATTTAGGGATGCCAACTACGACACTATTCAGTCAGGTGAAGGAATTCATGTTTAGTTTATCTTGAATTCATCACTGGGTGCTGTTGTATAAGCATAAGTCTGGAAGCTAGGGAGGCTAAATATTTTTCTTAGCTCTGCCACTGGCTTGCTGTTTGATCTAAGGCCAGCCATATACTACCTGATCTCGCCAGATGCTGAATTCTCATATGGAGTGATGAGTGTTCCCATGATGTGCCAAGCATACTTCATTTCCACTGATTCCAATGCCTTGCAGAATCGAGTCCTTCATTTCTGTGCCTCATTTATCCATTCAGTGGAGTGAAGATAATAGGGATGGATTTTGCTCCCATTGAAGTCAGTGACAGAATGTCAATTGATTTCAATGGAGGCAGGATGAGGGCTGTAATACCTGCTTAGCTCTGTGATCTATGGCTAAAAATCACCACGTACAGGCAAAGTATTACTACTTTGCCTTGTCTTACTGCCTTGTCTTTAGGAGAACTCCCCTATCATTGCAGTGCAATCAAATTAAATATGAAGATTTTCCCATTATTTCTAGGGCTACACCCTTTCCCTAACAATGACCGATTAACGTGATGGGTTATTTACAGAACAATTCTGGTCTCTTTTTCTAAAAACAGAAAACAAACTCCTTCGCCATCAACCTTGTTCGTTTACAATTAATGGAAATAATGGGCCCGTTTCTCTCCTGATCCAGCACAGGAGGATAGGGGGGCATCAGGCAGCCATTTGCAGTTCTCTGATACTCAGAGCCAGTCCTAGTACAGATATGACTTAGATCAGCTCCATAGCTGCACTAAGTTGCACTGCTAATATAGGATTCTTAATGGATTGAAGTAGGAGAGCTTGTCCTCCGCTGAGCTAATGTGAGGCAATACAGGTGAAACCACAAGCACAGGACCTAGCTATGGGACACTTGTGTAAGTAAGGAGTTACTTCTGACAAAAGCATTCTCTGCTGAGCATTTGCAGTCAGATTATGACCATGTTACATGGCATGAATGGCACAAGGGGACCAGAATGCAGTAGAGAATCTGACCCAATATTTCTATTTGATGGAAGTTTCCTTTGGTTGGACAGTATGACAAACTCCAACTTCTCCTTAGTATCTTGTACATCAGCTTTATAACCATACACTCACAAGACCCTACAGGGCTCCCTTTTCATTAAATTACTTGTCAACTCCTAACTTTTCAACTTTCCACCTTAAAAAAGAATCAGCAACTTAAACTTTTGGATGGGTCCTTAACAAGAACCCTTGATCAGTTACATGTCCCTATTACAACTGATTAATTCTTTCATGATATGCTGTGGTGTTTTTTTTCCTGTGTGGTTGAGTGATAGATGTTTTTACCTCTGACTAGATTGCTGCAGTCTGAACAGTAATCATTGGAACTTTCCCTAGAATTGTTTTCCAGAAGTGTATGGTCTGTAACTGAATGTCATTTCCGAAAAGGTGATTCAGCCAGATTTCGGCTGTCCCCTTCCTAAACATGTAGCCCCAGGGCTTGTCTACATGGGAAATTTATATCAGTAATCTGTGTGTCCTGAAAACCTAAAAGTTAAACTAGTGCTAAAAGCTGTGTGGGTGCCATTATTTCCATTTCACTGGTTGAAGCTAAACTGAAAGAAGTCATTTGTCAACCAGAATAAGTGGGTCCACACAATCTTTTGCACCAGTTTAACTGTATCCATTAAAAAACCAATGCAGGTTATACTAACACAGCTTTCTTGCATAGACAAATCTACAGTGAAATCAGTGGAACTACTCAAGGTGACAGAATGTGGTCCTAAATTGTTTTCCACGTGAAGGGGGAGAAAATCAGGGGATCTCATAACGGATCTTGGAATGCTGGTTTTGCTTCTTCATGTCAGGGCTGTAGTCTTTATTCCTTGCAGAATAGACATTAGTCTCCCCCCCCACCCTTTCTCCCTTGAATCTGTCTGAGGTACATGACTGCCCCAGCCCTCATTCTGTGGAAGTTTGACTCTATTGGAGCTAGATTACCAGAGTTTCCTTTGGCCATGGCCCCGCCTGGAGCCTCTTTGAAGATGAATCGCGCAACAGTGAGGTGCTCTGTGGAAAGCTTTTATAGGGGCTGACCTGTAGTATCAGTACCATTTGCATGAGTGGTGCAGATAATGTGCTCCCTCAATATCTGCCTCTTTCAAGCCCACTGTAATGGGGTCCCACCCATCTCTCTTGCACCTCCTGCTGGCTAGTCTGGGGAATCAACTCTATAGTCCCAGTGCTCCCATGTGGTTTTCTCTTGCACTCTTTTATGTCTCTGCCTTAGGACCCACATCTCTCCAAAGTCCATGGCATCTACTTTATGACATAGCCCTCAGATCATGCCACAATCTGTGATCTTCCCTCTTCCATGGCACTCGACAGTCCCAGTCTAGCCAGTTTCTTCAGTGGCAGCTGCAGTCCACTATCCAACACTTACCACAGGGCTCTCAACTGCTCTTTCTACAGAGCTAGCCACTGTTCTGTCCCAGGTGCTGACCTTCCTCAGTTGGTTGGTTGGTCAGTCAATCTTGCCTTGCCTTGTCAAGATCCAGGGAGTGGCTGACTATTCTGTTCTCTGCTGGCGGCCTATATAGGGCCTCCTCGGTGCTGATTGGCTGCTTCTATTGTAGCCTCCCTAGGACTTAATTAACCTTTTCCAGCCTAATGCAGGGCCACCTCACCACACTCATTCATTTATCACCCCCTTCCCTGCATAGATAAAGATCACACAGAGAGCTCTTTGAGGAATATCAAAGGTAGGACGGTGTCCAGGAAGTGCTCCTCCATGATCCCCCGCCCCCAGATTTTTCCATGTTGGATGGGTGAGGGCATCATGTGGTAGGGGCAAAAACTGAGCCGATTATATTGAACTATGTCTGCCAAATCACTATGTTACAAGCAGTGCTGGTAGTAATGATGTCTACTAAATTATAAAATGCAGTGTGCCTTGGAAGTATTGCTACTAAGTAAACCTTATTTGGTGTGCTATCTCCTAAGATATTTTGAACTGTCAGACTACTTGAATCACACAAAACGTAATTTAGTTGCAGTGGAATTAGTATAAATTCAGTATTTAGAGTGTTCCCTGATTGCTTCAGCAATCACAACCTAACTGTATTACCAGGAAGCTAAAGAAAACTGGGATCTGATGTTTTCTTAAATACTGTAATTGTTTTAAAAAATCATTTGGAAGTCAACTATAAGGGTTCTGCTGCATTTCTGATAATGTCTTAAAAACATTTTTAAGGTCAGCCTAGTGATTAATGCATTACGTGACCTCTGTGGTAGTAAAATTAGAAGTCTTGTATTTTCATCGTAAATCATCAGTAGACATAAGCCATATTCCTTCATTTACCTCATAAGAGAGTGCTGTCTGCAGCTAGACCCATTCTACCTTGTTCATACTTAGGCTTGGCAAAATTTGATTTTACTTTTTTTAAATGTTCAGTGTCTGTTATCAATGTCTGTTTTTCAGCATTTTTTTTTAAATTTCTGTTGACTTAAATATTCACAATTGCACAAAAATATATTTAAGCATTTTATCAATTCAATTGTTTATAGTTGTGTAAAATTATGGAAGATCAAAAAATAATTATTTAATGTCTGTGCACATTGAGATTAAAAGAATAAAGCTTTATACCTGTTGAAACACAAACTGTCAACATCAGATGCCAAAAAATACAAAGTAAGTATCCTTACATCAGACTCTAATACATTCACAAGAAACATTTTCCTTACTCTGTCTCTCTATATATTTCTATTATCATTTTTTCCTCTGTGTTCAATGAAACTGAAGTTTGCTGACAGTTATCGACTGGTATAAATAGAGTTGGAAGGATTTTATTTTTAATGTATTTTTCTCTATTTCATTTGGGAAAATCTTAAATTAAATTATATTGACTTCTCTTATCAGTAATGTCTCTGGCCTGGAGATAACATTTTGTTATTTTGGTACCTCATGTCATTACATCATGTTAGTCATTTCATGATGGTACAAATAATTGTGAATTCAGCCATGATAAATCATATGCAGTTAGTAGAATCATGCTGACAAAATACAGCTCCAGACTGATATTTGTGAACACTAGTAGGGGCAGATTTTACAGAGCTCAACTTCTGTTCAGGGATCTAAATAAAGGTGGGATTTTCAAAAGAGCTCCATTTCTATCATGACACTTATGGTGGACTTATGTCTTTCAGAAGTCTTCTACACACTGGGTGCAAAGCTCTTTTGAAAGAGCTGATCATTTACTTTGTTGCCCAAGTGGAAACTGAATGCTCTTGAAAATCTGATCTTGGATATGCAGTCCATTGTGATGGCTTACTTGGTTTGGCATCAAATCTGTGAATTGCTATGTCATATAGATTCATGTTTGTAAAGCTGATCTGATAGAGAGTTTAATTGTCTCTGAAATTACATGACTGTGTGAACAGATGTGTCTGACAGCCCTGGAAATAAAGAATTGGCGTCTCAGAAGTCCATTACTGTTGTGTTACTTTCTCTCGTGCAACCCTCCAAGGAGTTACATACTCAGAGATAAACAACAATTAATAAATTCACCAAGGCTAGGAGAGAAGCAACAGTCAGTTGCACTTGGTTGCACAGATCTCACATTGGTGTGACAGGCTGCTCCCCAGATCTGGTCCAGTGTGCCACTGTGACCCCCCCCCCCCAATCTCCACCCCTGAATCCTGACATACCCCGCCTAACTAGGTTACCACTCGCTCCTGAGTTAGTCCACTCTAGTCTCTTGCGTGTAGCCAGTCCCAGGCAGTGAGAGTGCTCTCTCCACCCCAGTAGGGGACAATCTCCCAGCGAACACCCCAGATATCACCATGAGAGCCTCTGTCTAACAGGGATTGCGACCCATTCCCAATCACCATAGTCTCAAATCCATCCATTTAACAAAGAAATAGATCATACCCTGCCTTCCTCATCCACGCCCTCTAAAGACCACACAGCTTTAGATAAAACAAATACTAGTTTATTGATCAGTCCATTTCAAGTCCACGACTTCAAGTGAGAAAATGGCCAATCAAGGCAGAATCATAATATAAATGAGTCGAGTGACCACTATCCAATAAAAGATATAAACCGTTTACTAATCTACTCTCTCTACGTAAACTGGCCTCATAGTCCACGATTATGCACAAAGTGTTTGGCTGTTCGGTATTTTACAGCCATTCTCTGCCTACTACAAGGCAGGGCCCAGATCTTGCTTGAAGTTAGAGAAAGTTGCAAGCTGTAGTCTCCAGGCAAAAAGCCCACAGCTTCCTTCAGTGTCTCTCTTTGTTTTCCAACCCCCCTCCCTATTCCTACCTTAGTCAGGGAAGTCAATTTATATCACCTTTGTCATGGAGCTCTCCCACCTCTGGGATGCAGCCCTGATGGTCTGAACCCTGTAACATGCTTCACATCTGTACACACATGTTGCAGTAGGAAATATGGCACCATGGTATTTATATAGACTATGTTATAAGCACTCACAAAGGAACCTGGTATGGCATATTTATTATCAAATCACACAATTACATTGCATAACTGAACAGAAAAGTTACATAGCTCATGCCCTAGGGTTACACGGATGTGCATCCCATGACAATTGGCTACTATGGTTTGATGTCTCATAAATTCAGTACAAATTGGAGTAAAATGGAACCAAAAAACTAATGCCCACATTTCAGTTTGTCAAAATCATCCTGGAAAGAGCCATATTTAAAGGTTACCTTGTTCTCTAGTTATTATCATAGGGAAACAGGCTGGAGTTGATGATACACTGCAAAAAATCATGTAAATTAGTATATTACCTTGATAAAAAACATTCTATTTCATGCCTCTTATTTGCAAATTTGTCATCAACAGAACAAAGTGGAAATCTGAAATTCTATTTTCCTCTGGATCACCTGAAACTCCTTGGGCTCATTGTTGAAAAATTCTCCCTGTACGTTCAGGCAGTAGCCAAATCTTGCCACTTCTATCTTTACATCTTCTAACATCTGTCCTTTCCTTTCTATTGCTCCTGCTGAAACCTTTATCCATGCCTGGATGCTTTCCTGTCTCAACTATTGAAATACTTTACATCTCTAGGGGTCTGATTCATAAGCCAAAGAAGTCAGTGGGAAAATGCCAACTGATTCAAGTGTACTTTGGATCATGGTTTGGCTGTGCTACTAATTAACACTCCCTTCAAATCCATCTAAAACACTGCAGATGTAATCAGAATTAATAAAAGAGAAGTTCTCTGAAGCCTTCTCTGTGAGCTGCTGAATGACCTTTGCTCCAAGTGAAAGCCACTGGGATAGAGGCTATTCAGGTCACGACAGTCCTCCAGACCTTAAAGAACTGAGTCCCTGCTGTCCAATCGAAGATAGCACCTTATAAAACATCCAAAGTGTTCTCATCTAAGACAGTCACTACAATGTATAATTCATGCACAATTGTTCATGTCCCTCCAGACTGTCTTGTGTTCTTGATTCTTTCTTGCTTCTAAAAAAATGAAAAGAATTCATGCTGCTGAAAGGAAGAAAGCTGACATATTGGCTGCTTTGCTTTTTTAAATCTCTGGTTATTGGTGTTGCAATGCAGGCTGTTGGGTGACATGGAGCACTTTTGCAAATCTAGCCTCCATTTAGGTGCCTAAATGGGAGCGGCTGCTGATCCTTCAGCTCTTTTGAACATATGGACCCATAAGCATAACTGTGCACATGAATGTATCTCTAAATAATATCTTCAGCACCTATTTCACAATGAGAATCATCCTTGACACTAGCAAGAGCCCTTGTTGCCAGTCATTGCAGAGATGGAAAGAAATAAATGGTGATAAAGGATGAACTCTGATCCAGTGATTCCTGCAGCTCTCAGCTGAAGCACAGTGGTAGGATCGGTGAAGGAGTTATAAATACTGTGCTGTATCTGTGAACAGAGAATCTCACTTTCCAGGCAGCCAGTCCAATACCTTTCCAATACCTTTCAGCAGCATGAATGCCTTTGGTTAAAAAAAAATCCCATTGGCCTAGTCAACTACTCATATTTTGTTTGTTCATTTGTCTGGACTAGAGAGTGCTATGTTGTTTAGTGGCTTTCCAAAATAAAAACATTTAAATGTATTCAGCAGTGCACAGACAGTCCAGGAAGTTTTTGAAGAGTGTTGAGGACAACTTCCTGGTACAAATGCTGGAGGAACCAACTAGGGGCCTTGCTCCTCTCAACCTGCTGCTCACAAACAGAGAATAATTGGTAGGGGAAGTAGAAGTGAACATCAACTTGGGCAGCAGCAACCATGAGATGGTAGAGTTCAGGATCCTGATCAAAGGAAGAAAGGAAAGAATCAGAGTACAAACCCTGGACTTCAGAAAGCAGACTTTGGCTCCCTCAGGGAACTGATGGGCAGCATCGCCTGAAAGTCTAATCTGAAGGGGAAGGAGTCCAAGAGAGATGGCTGTATTTTAAAGAAATCCTACTAAGAGCACAGGAAGATACCATTCCAGTGTGCAGAAAGAATAGCAAATATAGAAGGCGCCCAGTGTAGTTTAGCAGAGAACTCTGCGGTTAGCTGAAACACAAAAAGGAAGTTTACAAGAAGTGGAAGCTTGGACAGATGACTAGGGAGGAGTATAAAGATATTGCTTAGGCCTGCAGGGATAAAATCAGGAAGGCCAAAGTGCAATTGGAGTTGTAGCTTGTAAGGGAGGTGAATGGTAACAGGAAGGGTTTCTACAAGTATGTCAGTAACAAGAAGAGGATCAGGGGTGGTGTAGGTCCCTTACTGAATGGGGTAGGCAACCTAATGGCAGATGATGCGGAAAAGGCTGAAGTACTAAGTGCTTTTTTATCTCAGTCTTCACAGGCAGAGTCAGCTCCCAGGCTACTGCACTGGGCAACACAAAATGGGGAAAAGGGGAGCGGCCCTCAGTGATGGAAAGTCAGGTTAGGGACTACTTAGAAAAGTTGGATGTGCACAAGTCTATGGGGCTGGATGAACTGCATCAGAGGGTGCTGAGGGAGTTGGCCAATGTGATTGCAGAGCCACTGGCCATTATCTTTGAAAACTCGTGGCAATTGGGGGAGGTCCTGGAGGATTGGAAAAAGGCAAATATAATACCTATTTTTAAGAAAGGGAAAAAGGAGGATCTAGGGAACTACAGAATAATCAGCCTCAATCCCCAGAAAAATCATGGAGCAAGTCCTCAAAGAATCCATCCTGAAACACTTGGAGGAAAACTGGGTGATCAGGAACAGTCAGCATGGATTCACCAAGGGGAAATCATGCCTGACCAACCTGATTACCTTCTCTTATGAGATGACTGGCTTTGTGAATACATCGACTTTAGCAAAGCTTTTGATACGGTTTCCCACGGTATTCTTGTTGGCAAGTTAAGAAAGTATGGGTTGAATGAATGGACTATAAGGTGGCTAGAAATCTGGCTAGATCATCAGGCCCAGTGGGTAGGAATCAATGGTTCAATGTCTAGTTGGCAACCAGTAACAAGCGGAGCATCCCAGGAGTCAGTCCTGGGGCCGGTTTTGTTCAACTTTTTCATTAATGATCTGGAGATGGGATAGATTACATGCTCAGTAAGTTTGCAGATGACACCAAGATGAGGGGAATGGTAATTATGCTGGAGGGTAGGGATAGGATTCAGGGAGACCTAGACAAATTGGAGCATCGGGCCAAAAGAAATCTCATGAGATTCAACAAGGACAAATGCAAAGTCCTGTATTTAGGATGGAAAAATCTCATGTACTGTTACAGGCTGGGGACCAATTGGCTAAGTAGCAGCTCTGTAGAAAAGGACCTGGGGGGTTATGGTAGACAGGAAGCTGGATATGAGTCAACAGTGTACTCTTGTTACCAAAAAGGCCAACGGAATATTGGGCTGCATCAGTAGGAGTATTGCCAGCAGATCGAGGAATATGATTACTCCCCTCTATTTCGCACTGGTGAGGCCACATCTGGAATATTGTCTCCAGTTTGGGGCTCCCCAATACAGAAAGGATGTGGACAAATTAGAAAGAGTACAGCAGAGGGCAACAAAAATGATTAGGGGGCTGGGGCACATAATTTATGAAGAGAGACTGAAGGAACTAGGCTTATTTAGTCTTCAGAAGAGAAGACTGAGGGAGGTGGGATTTAATAGCAACCTTCAACTACCTGAAGGAGTACTCCAAAGAGGAGGGAGGTAGGCTATTCTCGGTGGTGATAGGGCAAAGAACAAGGAGCAATGGTTTCAAGATGTCGCTGGGGAGGTCGAGGTTGGATATTATGAAAAGCTTTCTCACTAGGAGGGTGGTGAAGCATTGGAATGGGTTACCTAGGGAGATGGTGGAATCTCCATCTTTGGTTACTTTTAATGCCCGGTTAGACAAATCCCTGGCTGGGATTATTTAGTGGGAGTGGTCCTGCTTTTAGGAAGAGTTTGGACTAGAGGACCTCATGAGGTCCCTTCCAACCCTAATATTCTATGATTGTATGTAGATATGGCATTTTGCCATGTTATAAGATATAACCATATTAAAAATAAAAAAATAAAATTATGCAAAGTATCACAAGAAAAAAAATATCAGCCATCTGTTCATTTTCTTGCATTGGTTTTTATCCTTCAGGAGAGGCAGTTTGTGGATATTGTTCTCCATTTTTGTCATAGCACTTTTCGTTTAGTGTTGCTCTGAGCTCACTTCTGCAGGGCTTCTATAGAGTCACAACCATGCATCTGTCTCCTGTGAGAAGAGCAAAGACTAGAGGGTCAGGCAACCCCTCCCTGTTCTACGCAGTGTCCTTGATATAGTCACTAGGGTCTTTTGGAGCAGACAAAGACCTAGGGAAGGGCAAAGAAAGGCACTGGGAGAGAGGAGTATAGTACTGGAGACTGTTTAATACTTGGGGAAAACTCATGCTGGTATTTTAAGGGAATGGAACTGGAGCCTTTTATTGCATGGTGGGAGAAGGCTCCCCTCTCTCCAACCAAACAAGAAGAGCCCTGGGAAGTGTCCCTGTCAGCAGGTAGAGGATCTTGGGGGGCAATTACCGCACCAATGGGGTACAAATCAATCTTTATTGAAAAATGTAAAACAGTAAAATTCAACAAAGGGGTGTATGGGGTTTGTCACAGTAGGCAATTGGGGAGGGGGTTTCTCTTATTAAGCAAAGTGAAAATGAAGAGGTGTCACAGCGAGTCACAATTGGTGGCTAGCGATTCTACAAAAAAAAGCAATATGTCACAGTGGTATAGGTGTAGAGGTACAGTAAAGGCAGTGGTAACCAATGGGGTTTTACGAATATGAATGAGATGCAAATGACAGTAAAATTGCACAATAGGGGTGATTAGTGAATTTACACAAGTGTAATAGTACAGATGAGAATCAATGACTTGGTTTGTAGGACTGCAGTGACAGGCAGTCTGTAAGAGTGTACCTAGAGGCTGGGTTAAGGAACAGAGGTGGGGGTGGGGTGAGTAACCAGTGGCAGAGGAAGAGGGAAGAGTACAGCTGCACGGGATGCAGCAAGAGGCAGTCTGTAAGAGTGTACCTAGAGGCTGGGTTAAGGAACAGGGGTGGGGGTGGGGTGAGTAATCAGTGGCAGAGGAAGAGGGAAGAGTACAGCTGCAAGGGATGCAGCAAGAGGCACTGAAGCCCTGCAGGGCGAGGCTCAGAGCAGTCTTCAGGAGCCTGCAGGCTAAACGCGGAGGAATTAAAGAAGAAGGGCAGCAAGGGGCTTGAGAAGTTCGGGGAGAGGGGGAAACAGCAGCGGAGGACTTGGGGTGTTCGGGGAGAGATGAAGACACAAAGGCACTTATTTAACAACTTAACAGCTATACAACTTATGCTAATAATGAACAACAGAAAGAGGGAAAAAACAAAAAGAGAGGAGCAATACAGTAAACCAGTTATCTTTAATCTAGCTTAACTATGGCCACACAATATAACAGGTAATGGCAAACAAGTATCCCACTTAACTACCACTAAACACAGACACAAAATTCAATTCTAACAGAGCTACAACTTATACAAGCTAATAAAATGCAACTTAACAAAACTAAACCTAAACAAACTAATGAAACTAAACCTAATGGCACGCCTTATACTACACTGGTCCTATTGACCAGGGGGAGCAGTCCCAGAAGCAGAGTGGTGTGAGCCCAGGGTACAGCTCCTGGGGGAGTCAGAGGATGGTGGCTGCAGCAGTGGAAACAGCTGAAATCAGGGAGCCCCGGGACAGAGCACACGGAGGCAGAGCTTAGCAGCGGCACAGGCTTTTCTTTAAGCAGCAAGGGAACTGCGGAGTTAGAAACAGTTTCAGGCACAGACCAAGGAATTAACTTGAGTCTGTCTGCTGGGGAAGCAAGGCCAGCAGCTAGGACAGGAGAGTTTGCAAGAGGGGAACCTTACCAATTCCCAGGACAGCAGCAGGAATAGAGGCAGAAACAGCAGCAGCAGCATCAGAGGATGCAGAGGAGGCTCAGTTCATTTTCAATCGTCAGGAGATCTCACAGGAAAATTCGGTGTTCGTGGGAGGGGAGTTTAAAAATGGGGATATGCTCAAAAATTAAACGAGA
This sequence comes from Pelusios castaneus, assembly GCA_007922175.1. Lineage (NCBI taxonomy): Eukaryota > Metazoa > Chordata > Testudines > Pelomedusidae > Pelusios > Pelusios castaneus. The sequence goes on from ML685851.1 coordinate 8,871,750, forward strand.
GCAGAGAAAGGGCCCCAAAAGACCCCTAGCTGATCAGACCAGGTGGCAAAGCAGGAACCTTTCTGTTGTCTGACTCAAAAATGTCTGGTTTTAAAGGCAAACTCAGGCAGCTTCCCGCCAGTAACTCTGATTGGCTCCCTCTGCTACAGGAGAGGAGAGAGGGCAGGGAAAACTCAGGTAAGCACATGTCTGAGCAACGTTCTGATCCACAGGTATGACTCATGCCCTTAAGCTCAACAGGCCATTTAAGTCTTGCACTCCTGGGCATTGTCCACCCTACACCGAGCCAGGGTCTAAGCCAAGGAGCTAAAGGCTGCCTCCCTGGGCTGGGCAATGGCCCTTAGCAGCCTGGGAGGGGTGGCCACACAAAACAACTGGAAAATAAATGCAGCAGGGGGACAGCTGCAACAGACAGGAAGGAGGGCAACATATGTGCTGCCTCCTCTCTCATAACAGGGGAGATACCAGCAGATGAAGGAGTGTTGCCCAAACCCAGCCCAGGAAGGAGAAAGGGTGAAAAAAGAGAGGTCAAGCAGAAGAAGTTGTTTTAAGACTGCAGCTGGCCTGAATCAGCACAGCCCCAAGATGGTGGGACTCCTGAGCTCAAGAGGAGAAGCTTAGAACAGTCCCCAAGAAGGACTGTGGGACTCCTGAACAACAAAATGAATAATAAATCAGATCCCACAGTATTTGGGTCTGGGAGTCAGTCATAGCAGAGGAGCTACAGGGAGCTGAGGGCAGAATATCTTCAGGGTCATTGCAGACCACAAAGGGATACTCTGAATTAGCACCTGTCCACAAAGATGTTACACACTGATGTCAGTGAGAGTTCTGCAGACAAAGGCATTCCAGGATCTAGCCAATGAATGTGATTAACCCCTCCTGATCATCGTTGCAATAAACCAACATAGCCACCTCATTTTTTATTGTTATTGCTAGGTTCCTCTTCTGCCTCAGTGTCTGACATAGTGGGCCTGATTGTTTATGTAGATATTTGCCCAGTGCAAAGTGTGCATCGAATATTACCAAGTCAAAATTCTTCACTTGCTTACTCCAAGAGTGGCATTTTGCAGTTATGCTGCAAAGTTGCAAATGACTAGGTAAGATGCACAGCAATGGTAAAACAATTCATTATATTGGTGGTCTGTTGTGTTTGTTGTCTGACACTTACACACATGTCTTGCTGATGCCAGTTGGAGTTTTGTGTCCACCATATTTCCCTGGAAATCAACCCATTAACATCTCCAGCAGAATTTTAAGGGACAATCGACCATTGAAATATCAAGATTACTTCATTAGAACAAATTTTCCAAGGCCCTGACCCGGGGCATGCCATTATTTCTAACACCTTCCAAATTATACTATTTTCTGAATGAACCCTTTCATGGTGTAAGCCTTGCGACAGCATCTGTGTAGAATGCCTGTCATCTGAAGGCCTTTGATACAAGTTTGACATTGGTGATAGACAGAAATCTCTAGCTGTGTCCAGAATTCTAAATCTACCTACCTACAACTTATGAAAACTCCTAAAAACCCTTTTTCAGTTATTCAAATTATTAGATGTACATTTATACTGTAGAAGTAAAATAATCCTGGAGGCCACCCTGAAGATCAAATAAAAATGCAAAGACTTAGTCTAAATTCATTACTATTCAAAATGACTGGAATAAATATAGAATGGGATTTTTCCACAAGGCTAATGAAGCCAGATAACCAGCCCCTAGTGAAAGTTAAGCTATCCTGGACATAATCTACTTGTGTTACTTGCCTTTCAAAAATAAAATAGAATTTCCACTACAAGTAACTTTCATTTGTCATATTCGTAGATATTAAGGCCAGAAGAGACCATTATGAACATCTAGTCTGGCCTTTTACATAACAAAGGCCATGGAATTTCACCTAGTAATTGTTGTATCAAGCATATCACTCATAGTTGAGCTAAAGGATATTTTAAAGAATATGTTGAATCTTGATTATAATGTTTAAAATGTAAGTTCATGAAATGGATACAATACTGGAAAAATGTATAAAGTATTTACTTTTCCATATACATATATTTTTAAAGCTGAAAACTTTGGAGTGAAATTATCATCTACGCTGTCTATAAATTATAGTCTATCTATAAATTATGTCTGGTTTATCTGACAGCTGAAAAATATGTTTTGCCAGAGCAAAGCCATCCCTATTCTCTTCCCCGTGTGTCTTCCCTGCTGAGTAACGGGGAGAATTTTGATGGTTTTGTCACAGCACTGTTACTGATGACTATCTTTCAATGAGAACAAAAATCTTCATATAAAAATAGGCCATCTCACATAGTGTGTCTCTTTGTGTAGTCAGCTGTAATTCATGCTCCATGTATCACATTTTAGACAAGAAAGTAGAGCTGGATGGGCAGTGTTTGGACTGGGGTTAAGTTTAGGTTAAGGATCAGGTTTGGATTTGAGTCTCAATCAAGGTTAAAGTTTGAGTTCCAATATGATGGTGCTAACATTTCAGAATGTATGGATTACGGGGTTCTTCTAAAATTGGTTGACCTTTTCAGATTTCCACCATCCTATACAATGGAAATCTGAGAGCAGCAATGGTTCTCATGATATTTCTCTCATTTTGGGTCAAAAATCTCATGAAAACAGCCTTTGGTGTGAGATTTAGTCTTCTAATCTGAAGACTGGCTTGCTTTCTAGTGTTAGGTCCAATGCAGACCTTAAAATAGACGGGAAGATTTAGCTCTACAACCTCAAAACCAAAGCCTCTCTGCTTGAAATATGTATGAATTAGGTGTTAATTTGGTTGTTTTGAGTGAAACAGTAATTATGATTGGACAAATGATTAGCATAACAAAAATACTAACTGCCAAGAGGCCTGTTCAATTTAAAAAATACTCATAATGAATATAATGAAAATCTCTAATCAACCACTATCAATCAAATAATTCCCTTATCAAATTCTCAAGAAGAAAAAAAGGGCTTTGGAATACGGCCACGTGGTTAATAAATCTGGGTACACTACTGAAGAAATTTCAGCCAATACGTCCTCACTAGCCTTCCAAGCTATTTCATGAAGATGAATGGGTGGGCTGCCAAAACATATCCATCCAGTGCCACTCATAAAAAAAGCCATTTAGACATGAGAGCATTTTCCCAAAATTACCCTCTGGGGCTTCTCACAGAGAATGGTGCCTTTACAGAAGAATTTGATCTTTGTGACTAGGACTATAGCTATGTCAACCAAAGTCTGTAGTAAGCACTATTAAAATAATTTTTTTTAAGTTAAAATGGGGATTTTACATTTATCCTTCACAAGGAGGAGGTCACTGAACAATACCACTGGTGCTCTTTTGTTTTTATACCCAATCCTGTAACTTTACTGACAGGTTGAGGATGTCTGAGGATACCAGCAACCACCAGAGTTGCTATCTTGCATTTTTCTTAGCCATTTTGCTCAAAACCAGAGACTAGATGTAGTCTGATAGCAAATCTGGCAACATGAAGGGTTTTCTGTGCTTAAGGTCTCACTATACCATTCATTTTGGTACTCTGCCTCCCTCACTCCTGAAGGAAAATTTTGAAAATCACAACAGCAATGTGCCTCTTACCTCCAGACTAGTTTTACCCAATCCTGAAGAACATGAATTCAACTCATGGTATAACACAGAGTGTTCCCAGAACTACCACAAACAAGGAGTCCTGTGGCACTTTTAAAGACTAACAAATGTATTTATTTATTGCATGAGCTTTCATGGGAGAAAATCCCACTTTGTCAGATTCTTGAAGATATGTTTTCAAATATAAACAAATTGTGATGAAGTTTATCAGTGGTGAAGCCAACCCAAACTCATGCCAATAAAACTTTTCTTCACACTACCTCATTTTGTATGTTTTTCTGTATAAGAAGAATGTTGTTAATCATCTTGGGAAACATGTTATGTGCAGGGGAATGCAGGTTTTCAGAAAAATGGGAGGAGGAGAGGAATAACTAATAGAATTGAGAATAAATCTTACTTATTATTTTATTGGAGGACAAAGTTACAATATTCAAGTTCACTAATAACCTACTGAACTGCATAAAGGAGCCAAAAAGACATTACAAAAAAAAATAAATAAAAACAGCAAATATCCTTTCAGCCGTTATCAATGACACTAGAGCCATGCAAAGTTCATTTTAATTCAGTATTTGTGTTATGTCTCTTGCTTGTGAATGTGGATGAAAGCTATTGCTCGGGAACAAAGGGGGCAGCAATAATTTTCTTGGAATACAAGTAGCTTTGTGATTCTGGTTTAGGCACCACTCCTACTGACATGTAACTGCTTTGTATTAGCCAGAGAAGTAATAATCCCTTTTCAATGGGGCTACTCATATACTCAAGGGCATGCACATGCGGAAGTGTTGTATGCTCAGAGTCCTTTTTCTTGGACTAAAGAGTTGGTGCTATAGGACTAAATCCCAGCCTACGATTGCATAAGAGTAAGGGGTGCATTAGCTACTCACTGCCTCCCAATCCAGCTCTGGACAGACTTGGTGTGAAGGGGGATTAGATGTGTTCTGTATCTATTCTGCAGGAGTGTAATATGGAGAATCTTAAAAGGGAAGTAATCCCCTTTTCCTTTTTCTCTCTGGCTATGTCTACACTTAGAAAGTTAAGTCGACTTTAATAAGTTGATTTTATTAAGTCGAATTGAAGTCAGCCTTATTAAGTCGACTTAGAGAGTCTACATTAGACTCTCAAGTCGACTTGCGGAGGGGGGTGGAGTGGAGGGGTGCATTGTGGGAAGTGTGGCAGCAGAGAAGGTCCCCCCTCCCCTGGCCACTCCTTCAGAAGAGGAAGTGAGCTCAGCACCTTTCCATTGTGCCTGGCAACTTGGAGCCTGATCAGGTCATGGACCAGCCTCTTCTCCTGCGCTTTGCCAGGCAGCTGCGTTACACCTGCCAGCTATTGATAAGGCTTCTTCAGCTGTGGAGCAGACCTGTCTGAGAACCCAACAGGGCAGAGGAAGACAACAGCCTGCCCCCCACCTTGCTGCCCCAGCAAGCTGCTGCGTTCACAACAGTGCGCTCCGTGCCTTGTCGCTTCTGGGCATGTGAGAACAGCAGCGACTGCTGGGAGCAGATCATCCTCACCACCTGGGACAACAACCTGTGGCTGCAGAACCTCAGGATGAGCAAGCGGAACTTTCTCGAGCTGGTCCGCGAGCTCACTTCGGTTCTGCAGCACACAGACGCCAGACTCCGACACGCCCTGCCGGAAGACAAGCGAGTGGCCGTTACCATGTGGAAGCTGGCCACCCCAGACTCCTACTGCTCCGTGACCCAGCAGTTCGGCATCGGGAAGGCCACTGTGGGGACCGCCCTCATGCAGGTCTGCAGGGCAATCAACAGGGTCCTGCTAGCCCACCTCGTCACCCCGGGCAACATGAACGAACTCCTCGCTGGACTCGGCTTCCCCAACTGTGGGGACATTGTGGATGCCACCCACATCCCCATCCAAGCCCCAGACCACCAGGGCGCAGACTATGACAACAGGAAGGGCTACTACTCCGTGGTCCTGCAGACCCTGGTGACTCACCGTGGGATCTACGTGGGCTGCCCGGGGAAGGCACATGACTCACGCATCCTGCGCAACTCACCTGTGCAATGTCACTCATCCTGTGCAATGTCACCCAGGCACTCCTCCAGGTGCTCCAGGGACTGGGTCTGCTGCTCTTTGAGGTCAAGCATGTGCTCAAGCAGCCTCTGCTCGCCCCTCCAGAGCCCCTGTTCGCCCCTCCAGTAGGCATCCTCCTGCTCCTGCCGTGCCACCAGGCGTCCCTCGGTCCACTCGTTGACACGGATCAGGCTTCAAAGAGCTCATCCCACAAGCGATGCACCCTCCTTCTCCTCCGGATCGGGCTTGGTGGGCGCTGGGAGTGCTGTGTGTCAAGAGTGCAGGGGCTGCTAGGGAAGCAAAGAAGAGAGTCCCTCCCATTAGCTGGTGCGGTGTGCAGCCTGACAGCAGCTGCTGTCCCCTGACCATCCCCCTGCTTCCCACTCCCTGTCCTTCGGGACAGGAACCCCTTGGTACATGCTGGCATGCTGGGCTGCCCAAGTTAGGTTCAGTGCCCATGGTGGTGAGCTGCAGGCAGCCCTGCCTCGGCGGTCTCTCCTGAGGCCACGTGCCAGCGGTGTCAGGCGCATGCTGTTTGGCCTTGGTGCTCCTACCTAATGTCCCCCAACCCCAACTCCAGACACGCCACTGCACCCCTTGCCTCCAGGTTTCTCTCCCCACCACACAGCTCCCAGCCCCTCTGCCCCTGTGGGAGCACCTTCCCCTGCCAACCCTGCCTGTCCCTGGGCCATGTCCCCCTGCAGTCCCTGTCCCACAGGCATACACAGCTCTACCTAGAGGGAGGGAGCACTCACCAGCAGGTGCAGCAGGTGTCTGCGGAGCTGTCCCCTCGCTTGGGTCATCTTCGGTGGTGGTGCGGGGGGGAGAGGGTGGAGAACCTGCTCCTCTTCCTCCTCCTGTGAGGCTGGGTCTACCATTGTGGCAGGGATCAACTCCAGGCTGGCAGCTGGCTCCAGAGTTGGTGAGGTGCCCTCCTGCTCCTGCTGGGTGCTGGTCTCCCCCTGTTCCAGCACCACAGTCTCATCCACCGAGCCCTCCTCCTGGTCGTCATTGAGGGAGGGGGCCTTGGCAGACTCAATCGTGTGGGCTGTGAGGCTGCCGCTTTCCTGCCCCAGAAAAGCATGCTACTGCTCATATTACCAGCAGCTGGTGGTGGGGGCTTCCCCCATCTGGAGTGTCTCCTCCCAGGCCTTCTGGTACCCCTGGCAGAGGTCCTTTATTTTCACCCAGCCCTGCTAGGTGTCCCGGGTGTGGCCCTTGGCAGCCAGGGCCTGGGAGATGGAGGCATACACCTCCCAGTGGCAATGGCTGCCTCGTAACTGAGTGGTGACTGCCTCATCCCCCCCATATGGCCAGCAGGTCCAGGATTTCATGGTGGCTCCAGGATGGGGGCTGCCTGCTGCACTGGCTCTGCTCTGCCTTGCTCCCAAGCATCAGATCTGGCCAGCTCTGGGGAGCAGGTTGGTCAGGGGCGAGTCCTGCCCTGTGGCTGGCCAGGGAAGGCTCTGTCTGAGCCAGGAACTCTGGGAGGGAGGCCAGGGAGGGAGGTCTGGAGGGCACTTAGGTCAATTTAGGGCTACTCCCCATCTACACTGGCTTAGGTTGATTTAATGAGGTTGACTTAAGCGTTAGGTCGACCTAAAAGCAGGTGTTATTAAGTCGACTTAACTTTTCCTTAAGCTGACTTAAGGAAATGCTTTAGTCAATTTAAGGAAAGCCCAGTGTGGACGCAGAATAGTTTAAGTCGACTTAAGCCTCCTTAAGTCGACTTAATTTGTAAGCGTAGACAAACCCTCTGTGTGTGTGTTTTGCCCACAGAATATCACTATGATCCTACAGAACTGAGTGGGAAGAGAGGGGAACCGAAATCCAGGTTCCCTAACATTACTTTCCACTAACAGGCAACATTTACCTGATGTGGGAGAGTCATTGGGAAGGTCTGTCATCTTTCCTTCAGTCCCCATAGGACAGGGTAATCTCCGCCATGATGGCTCCAGTTTCTCCCAGCTGATGAGTCTATTTCAGCATTGTCAGATGGGAGCTCACTCTGTGGGCTATGTGGCTTTTTCAGTGTTCCCATTCATCCTGTCAGTCAGATTCCCTACTGGGATGTTGGAAAAGCACTGTCTTGACTGACAGAATCCCATACTGCTTTGGATGTCATCAATATCTGTTGTCAGGGGTGGATATCCATAAGGTAAGGGTTTGGAGGAATGTTTGTTGGGTTTTTTTCTTGAGCTGCACAGCACAGCTAGCACACATAAGACCAACTGGCTACAGATTAGGATTTGGCCGTTAGGGATTTAAGGTGAAGTAATCCACAAGGAGCAGCTTTCCACCTATCCTCAACACACCTTTTTATTCTGAAGCTTGGACGCTGATTTGTCACAAGTAGCTGTGTCTATTAAACCATCAAAACCGTTCATCTTCAGCAGGTGGGTGGCCCTCTATTTTTCCAGTGCCATGCTTAGAGCTGTCTTTTCTGTTCATAACAAACCCACATTTTACCCACTGAATATTTCCATTAGTCATATCTGCCCTTAAATGAGCAAGTGGGTAGAAATGCAAACGTCACCCTTTTTATTCCTTCCCATGTTTTAAGTGAAAATTTCTTTACAACATTGCTCAAAGCTTAATACTAATCTTTGTTTGGAGAAAGGCTAATGAATAAATTCATAGATTCTTAGGCCAGATTAGACCTTGCGGTCCCCTCGTCTGACCTCCTGCCAGTCAGACCAGAGAACTTTCCTAAGGTAATTCCTAGGGCATGTCGTTTAGAAAAAAAATCCAAACTTGATTTCAAAATTGGCAGTGGTAGAGAATCCACCATGACCCTTAAATTTTTCCAGTCGCTGATTACTCTCATAGCTTAAATTTTACTCATTATTTCAAATCTGAATTTGTCCATGTCCCATGAAAGTAGCAGAACTCACTGCACTTGGTGCTCTGATTTGATAAGAAACATAGCCACCTGCAAATCTATCTGGGCCTTTGACAAATACAAGCAAGGCTTAAATCCTATCTAGAGCAGTGGTTTTTCAAGCTGTGGTCTATGGACCACTGGTGGTTTACAGACTATGTCTCAGATTTACCAAGGGGTCCCCACAGCTCTTCAAAAATTTTTAGGGGTCTGCAATTGAAAAAAGGCTTAAAATCACTAATCTAAGATAGTCATCTTTTCTTTTTGTATATTTTTGTCCAGCTTGATCAGAGTTGCGTGTGTGTGTGTGTTTAAACCAACTATTACAAAGATATGTAGAGCCTGATTCAAAGCCTTTTGAGGTCAGCGGAAAGCCTTACAACAGTGGCTGTTAGCACAGCATGGATAATCAGTGAGACAATTTTAGATGACATTTCTGGTTCCAAACACACCAACAAACATATGTATGGCCAGAAAATACAACATAACTGTATTAAAGAGCCAAAGTAGGGCCACTATGGATTAAACTGTACACAATTGCTGTTACTATATTTAGCACCTAAATACCATGATCGTGGCCCTTTTATAAATACGTAAATAAACAAGATGTCAATATAAGATGTCAAAATATATTGCCACTTCTCCATAATGCATGTTGCCTGAGATATTTTGCTTTTCATATATGTGTACATATCTCAGAGCAATTTTTTGCCCATCAATTACAAATAGTTTAGTATCTTTACATTTGACTTCTTGGGGTGTTGCGGCATTATTTTTACATATAACATGCCTATTAATAAAGTGAAATACACACTGCAAAGTGACTTCCATTTATGTGTGTTCTCTCAAACATGGGGTTCTTCAAAAATTAAATTTAGATTCCCAAACACACCATTTAAAAACATTTTAGTTAAACTTTCTAAATTATATCCCATTTTTAAAAGGGTTGTGTGAAAGGGTCCCTGCCCCTCACTAGCCAGGAAATGGTTAAGAGGACCCTTGGGAAAATGGCATGAGAGGCAGCCAATGGGAAGGAGCTGTGTGATAGCCAATCAGGGCTCAAGAGGCCAGTATAAAAGGGAGATGCAGAGCAGCTCAGGGAGAGGCAGGATTGTCAGGACCTTGGACAGATCAGTGGTTGGCTGCTGGGACTCAGCAGAGCCAAAGTCTCTGAAGTAAGGGCAGAGAAAGTATTGGGGCTGTGGAGAAGTGGCCCAGGGACATCTATGGAGTTGTTGTCCAGGCCTATGTCTACACTTGTTAATTTAAGTCGACTTAACTAAGTTGACTTAGTGTGTCTACACTTAAAATTAAAGTCGACTTAAAGGGGAACTGAAAAAGTCGACCTAGAGAGTCCACACTGGACACCTAGGTCAACTTCTAGGGGCTTACGGGGAACTAGGGGAGGTCCATGGGGATGCGGGGGCACCCCTTGCTCAATGCCAGGGGGCTCAGCCTTTGCCCCATTGTACCTAGGTACAATGGGGCAAAGGGGGGCAGGGACCCTGGCAGGGAGGGCATTGGTGTATCCCTGGGGTAGCCCTAAGTCGACTTAGGGCTACCCCATGTCTACACTGGCTTAAGTCGACTCTAGGCAGTTGACTTAAGCCTTAGGTCGAATTGAAAGGTGGTGTTATAAAGTCGACTTAATTTACCCTGCATTTACACTGCACTTAAAATTAAGTCGACTTAAGCAAGCTTAAGTCGACTTAATTTACCAGTGTAGATGCAGCCCAGGAGTGTAGCAGAAGGCTGCCACACATATAAAGTTCCTGGGCTGGGACCCAGAGTATTGGGTAGGCCTGAGTCCCCTTTGCAACCCTGATTTTCCTAGAACTGTAGGCAGGACTGCAGTGGTGAGAGCAAGGGGTAGCTAGAACTGGGACTGCAGAATTCCCTCGGGGGAAGTAGAGGAGAAGCATGGCTTGGGACTGGACTGGACGGCTAAGTCACCAGAAGGAGGGTCTGACAGAGACAGAACTGAGTGTGAGACGCTGCAGAGAGTGGATATCTGCCTGGCTGAGAGCTGATTCCTCAGATAGCCAGCAGAAGGCACCAAGGTGATGAGATGGATAGTTCTACAGGCAGTCAATCTGTTATGCTTACAACATGCAGTAGTTTTCAATCCTTAGTTAAGTTGAGGTAAAACTCAAGCGCTCAACAAGAAAGGCATGATCTCTTTTATTACAGGCACATGCAGCCTCTAGCACAATGGGACAGTGAGATTCTGGCTTGAAGTAGAACTATGCAAGTTACTTGTGAGTAGTGCTTAAAATACCTGCTCAGTTTTTGTCGTACCATGTTCTACCTTCAATATCTTTGGACACAGCAGTAGTAGGGGTGTATCTCTGATCCCAGCTCTTTTGGGGAGGAGCCCAGGCCCATGGATACACAACAGCTGTAGGAAGAGACTCAACTACGTAACTCCATTTTATATATAGACGGATCTACATTTTGGTGCTATGGATGTGTCAGTCTGAGATCAAAATAGAGTCCTCAGTACCCAAAGGGTGCAGGTTGTACTGCCTACTTTGGGAGAAAACTGTGCTGTGTTGTTTCAATCACTGTGAACAAGATTTCTGTGCTTACTCCTACACTTCCAAACTGACTTATTTGGACTAGCCGAGACTCTGGCTCTATGTGTTTTTAAAATGTCATTTTCACTTAGTCTGGAACAGGCGAGAGTTGTTTTTTCTTTCATTCAATAGTGTATACCATGTCTTTTCCATTGTTCTGTGTGGACTTCCTAATATATGAATCAGTGGGAAAAGTAAGGGCTGAGAATATAAAAAATAAATCAGACAGGTCTGAATTCTGTGCTGACACGGAACCCGGCTGATCTCAGGGAGATCCATAATGTGTTACTGCTGAAACTGGCCCAGGAGGTTTATTAAAATGAATGTTAGAGAGAGAATTATTATTTCCCCTCACCCCTCTTATAGAATAACATGGAGAGATTTAAACTCAGCATTGCCATGCCTAAATTTAGGTGCTCTGCCACATAGTGGAATCTACAGCCCTGAGGATGCGTCTACACTTACAAATTAAGTCGACTTAAGCTTGCTTTATAAAGCAAGATTCTTTATAAGAGACTTTATAAAGTCGACTTAGCCAGTGTGGATGCAGATTAGCCTTAAGTTGACTTACTTAAAGGGCTCCAGGGCTCCCCCACTGCCCTCCCTGCCAGGGTGGCTGGCACAGCCAGAGCCTGGCATGTCCCCCCACAGGGCAGGACACAGCCCTGCCCACCCCGTTCCTATGCCCTGCCCCATCCCTGTCCTGCTCAGCCCCCATTGTACCCAGTCCCAGGTCCACCTAGCCCCTACAAGTCGACTTAGGTGTCCAGTGTGGACGCTCTAAGTCGATTTTGCAAGGTCCCCTTTAAGTTGACTTAATCTTTGAGTGTGGACATGCTAAGTCAATTTAACGAAGTCGACTTTGTTAAGTCAACTTAGCAAAGTCGACTTATTTGGCCAAGTGTAGATATAGCCTGATTTAGATGCCTAGGCTGCCTATATACCACATGTGGCTAGTTAGGCACCCAAGAATGGCATCCACAAAACCAGCAAGCCAAAAGGATAGCCAATGAGAAATTCTGACCTAAGCCCCACCCGTTCTGGGGACTTCAGAGCCTTAATTCCAGGCTGGAGTGAGGTACCTATGGCCATTTGGAATTCAAAGCTGTGAACCTCTTCCTGGAGTTAGGGGGTCTAAGGCAGATCACCCTCTTCTCACCTGGGGTGTGGGAGAACTAAGTTCAAAATCCCATTTTCCCTGAGAAGAACCCAGGTCTTCCCACTCCCAGAACTAGCCTTTAAGGTATTCTGGGGGAGGGGGGGTCCCCCAATCTCTGCTATTGAAGTTATTTCATTTTCCATAAAATACTTAAATATTAACTGGGCCAGAGAAAGAGTGAGATTGAATCTATAGCCCAGTATTTAGAGCACTTATGGGGAGGCCTAGATTGCTCCTCTCAGGAGGGATGTGAACTTGGGACTCCTATGCCCTCAGTGAGTGTGCTAACCATTGGGCTTTGAGTGGGTGGAGGGACAGCAGGGTCCAGTGCTCTAAGAACTCCTATCACAGTGGGCCCTGCTGGTGAGGATATGCGTGGAATGCCTAATTGGAAGATCCTGCTGGGGCTTGGTTGTGAGCTAGGCTCTAAGGATCAAGACCGGGACAGCTGTGGGCATGTCCATTGGTAGATTTTTAAGAGAATTTAACAACCAAAACTTAGGTGCTTATGGACCATGGGCACCCACTAGATGAGGTGGCAGTTGAGCAAGGATTACAAAGATCTGAATTCTGGACTTAGAGCCTGAAGTGATAGTTAGGCACCTACATCTTTTTAAGGCTTGAAGTCAGTGTGCATGTTCAAGGGTATGTCTACACAGCATTTGAAAACCCATGGCAACAAACCTCAGAACCCAGGATCACAGACTCAGGCTTGTGCTACTTGTGCTATCTCACAGGAAACAGCAGTGTAGATGCTGTGGTTCGGGTGGGTTCTAAAACCCGCCCCCACCCTGTGCTTCGAAGTCTGAGTTCCAGCCCAAGCCTGGACTTCTACACAACCATTTTTAGTGCTGTATCGCAAGCCCCAGAAGCCCAAGGCTGTAGGCGTGAGCCCTGAGACTTGCCACCATGGGTTTTAAAACTCAGTATACACATGCCCTAAGTGATTATTATTTGCTCTACAAACGTGTTCTGGGTTGGTTTATTCAGCTTTATAAACACATTTTAAAAATCCTTTTTGCACTTTTCTGGTTAATGCTGCTCACCAGAAAACACTGATATCAGGAAAGAGGCATTCACATCCTTATGGCGACAGTCATAGCAATTTTCAATCTTTTTAAATGTTTTTCTATGAAAATATATTATTGGAGAAACCGATAATGGCTCACACCCCAGTTAAATGACATGTATTCAGTCGAATTCTGTCTCCAGTTCCTACTCATTGCTCCCATGAATGCTTATAGGAGCTAAAAGAACAGCTCCAGTCATGCTCAGTCTGTGAGACATTTGCCGTTGTACTGCAAAGCAGACGATGCTGGTAGAATGTCTAATCATAAAAAAAAGACACATTCAAGGGGTGATCACACATGAAAAGGTGGCTGTTATTGCACTGCATCTACGTGATTTAAGAGAAGATTACACAGCACATGCAGTAAACTACCGGTATGTCTATTGTGCACTCACAGAACCATTCTTCTGTGTCCTGCACTTTCAGTAGACCTTTTCGTGGACCTTCTTTTTCTTGGTAACCCAGGTCTACTCTCAGCTTAAATGGTGCCAACGGGAGTCTGCTTTCCAACATTTGTGCTGGTGACTTTTGGCATATCAGTCATTCATGTCATCCTCTATTCTGGAAGGGCTAAATGTGAGTCTGTTTGCTTTCCTGTTGTGACTTTGCAGTCAGTGGTGTTCATTTGTCCACCCTCTTGACATCTGTGCTGGTGTGTGTGGTGTGCCACTGCTTTATGCAGGTGAAAGCAAGCAGAGACAATGTGTTACTCTTGATGGTGGGGGAAAGGCACAATTCAAAGGTTTGGTGGGTGGGCTTTTGACTGCCCCAATTTGTCGCCTCTGGGTTGAGGAGCAGCAGCAAAGCTAGGAGTTCCAGGGGAGCAATGAGTGAGTACCTTAGGGTTAGACTGAGAATAGGGGCTGGCTCCAGGGGACATTGCCACCCAGTGCCAGGCTCCTTTGGCGAAGAGGCAAAAGTGTGTCAGGGATGCAGCTTCTAGCTGTGCCACTCACCCTTCCTGGGAAGTGCTGGGCCATGCAGAGGTGGCCTGGCTCAGGGGAAAAGGCAGAGAGAGATGCTGGCAGCCAGACACTGCCCCAGCTCCCACAGTGAAGAGACTCTGAGGCCCAAGCGGGCCAAGTGATTCCCATCGGTTACCAATCTGCTGGCTCCTGGCAACAGGCAATGATTTTCAAACTATAGGGTGCCCCACAATTTTAAACCCTGTGTGCTAAATGGAAGGCAGAAATCTGGGGGTGGGGGAGACACATGACCCCTGGTGTCTACCCTCCCACATTCATCATCTCTGTAAGCAAGCACTCAATGGATGCAAAGCAATAGCCAGTCAAGCCCCAGAAGTAGAATTGGCTGAGCAATGACTAGTACATTTCACCACAACTTGAATGAAAACTAAATCTTCACAAAACAGCTGTTTTTCAGATGGAAAAATTCACGTTTTCAGTTTCTTTCTCTTTCTCATCTTAAGTGGCCAGAGTGTCCACTCTGTAGCTCAGAAACCTTCCAAACTTGAAGGTTTCCAAAGTTGAAAACTTTGTCAAAATCGGTATGTCTCCATGAAATGTTCTGGCTTTAGCAAAACACCAAATTTTGATGAAAATACATTGCATAGAGAAATATCTGGCAAGTTCTACCTATTACTGTGGGTTAGCATCAATATTGCACTGCACCTTATGGCCATCAGATCTTTAAGGAAAAGTTAAACATACAAAGGCCCCTTCCAGTTTGCTCCTGCATCCCTTACTTGGTAGCTCTCAGCTGGAGTTTTCCCTGAATGAGGAGTGAACGCAACCTCTTTGACTCTGTTTATGCAATACCTAGCACAGTGGGGCTCCAGGCACCAGCTCAACACAAATAATAAGTAATAACAAGAATCAGCCTGTGAACTGCTGATGTACAGAAGATTGTGTAGTAAAATTAAAATGTATATTTGAAGTAAAATAAAATGTGTGCAATTTAAAATAATTATGCTTTTATACTTTTCAAAGGGAAGTTGTTATAATCCTTTTCAGTCCTGTAAAGGGTATTAAAACACATTTTGTATTGACTATTGTGGTCCTACTGTGTCTCATAAGAGATGGCATTTCACAGTGTACTTGAGCAGCTAGTCCTTGCTATACAACTTACGAGTACATTAGAAATACAAGGTAGTCACCTAATTACAGAGCGGGTATGGTGTTATTAGTGAAACTTTGTTCAATAATGGAACCATAATTATGTATGAAGGTTGCTCTGAGAAACACTTAATTGCATCACTTAATGTTAACAACTTATAGCTGCAGCATGCTGGTGAGTGATGAAAGCAGCTGTTCCCCACACATATCTTTATGGTGAGATATGCTAAATCTGTGCTTGGATGTAATGTGTGGAAAAGAACGCAAAATGTCTTTGTTTTTCTAATTTTGAGCTCTCATAGAGGCTCTTTGGAGAAATGCCTTTTAAGGCTAGTTCCACAAAGGGATTTAGGTGCCTACCTATCAGATTAGAGCCTCAGAACCCATATTCTATTGCCACCTAATCCTGTCAGCACCTAAATTCCCTCGGTGCTTAAAATTCTTCCTGTAGGCATTTTCAGGAGCTGCCTAGCAAGCTGGGCCCCTCACAAAACAGCCCAGGAAGACCCCCTCACCCCACTTAAAGCACTCACCTAAGATGTGTGAGACATAAATTTAAAAGAGCTGATAGAACTGGCTGAAATTTTTCCAATTGCAACATTTTGACCATTTCACATTTTAAAATAAAGGGAAAATTATGACATTGTCCCTCCCCCCTTTTTTTTAAAAGACCAGTCATAGAGCTGGTCAAAATTTCAATAAAATTTTGTAAATTATGGGTGCAGGAAACCTGAACTCTTTTTAAAAAGTGAATATTATTTCTTGTTCCATAATAATCACCGCTGTGCATGAAGGCATCATACCCTAAGAGTACCGAGTAAAGAACAAGGCTGTATAAATAACTCAGAACTCTGGGATCCTTTGTTCATAGATTTCAATTAATCTCATTCACACAGCCTAGCTTCCCTGGCTATTCTAAGTCAGTTCTTATCTTTGAAATATAAATGATACATCTAATTCCAAGTTACTTTTGTGAACTGAAGGGAAAAGAATGCATGAAAAATATTTCTACCTGTTAGTTTGTACAGGAAACGGAGAGTGAGAAGTATTCTTATTAGAGGGTCGCATGAACCAAAACCCAAGATCTAAACATTGATCTGGGAATCTTTAAATCTAGATCTGGATCTGAACTTTGTCTTTGTGGGCCACCGGAAAAACCTAGATCTGGTCAACTTGAGGAATGTGCAGATCTTTATTTCAGTCCATTTCTCTAAGACTTAAAAATGATGAACAATAAACCAGGTCTGATCTGTGGATGCTACCCAGGGTAGACAGGCATCAAGCTGTGGAAGATGATTAAGTAATGCCATCTGTTCCCAAAGAAGTTTGACTGGTGGCTTGGGTATTTTTGCCTGTAGACCTATCATGAAGTTTTGTTATGGTTTGGATTTCCTTTCTCTTTAGTATTTCCTCTTTGGTTTGAGAAATACACAGTATTAACAGTTTGGAGATAGGAAGTCTATGAAATTCCTTGTGGTATAAATATATTTTCTACTTCTTGATCATATCTCATATGTAAATCCAAAGTAAATTATATAATTGAAGTTAGATGTTTTTAGGACACAATTTGTCTCAGGAGTGAAAATAAATAGAAATCTCCATAGGTAGAATTGATGCCACAGATTTCCTACTGGGGAAAACAAACAAACAAAACCTTAAAGGAAAGAGGTTCTACATTCCTGCCTGGCTGGCAGGTTGTGACCCATTCATGTGGATGCCTTAAGATCAATGGGAAAATCCATGCACCTTGAGCTTTTACAAACAAATTCATGTAGAACAAGCTGCCATCTCCCCTAAGAAAGCATGACTGCTAACAGAACAATACTATCATAGGATTTCCGTCTGTCTGTCTTCCTTTTCCTTGTGGGTTAGGGGTGGATGAAAGAGAGAGTAGGTATATGCATAAGAAGCAGACAAGTTCCCTGTGGTACATCAAGAACAATATAAAGCTGCACTGTTTTGGAAATTCTCTTTCAAGATGCAAGTTTCTTGCGACCCCTGCAATTTCTTTTAATCTGACAGATGAAGTTGTTGTTAACAGCAATCGAAGATTCTGCATACCTAACACAGTGTCCCTGAAATTGTGTAAGACAGAAGAAAGGGAAGAAAAAAATCTATAGAGTAAACTTCTGTGGTGAAGAAATTAACTAGTGTCTTCAATTCACACAACTCTAGAGAAGTGATGTTCTCAATGCACATTAATGCCTTTATGTATAAATGACCTCAAAGAAAAAGTATAGTCAGTAGACTTAAGAGAAAAAGCCTTGTAACTGGGAAATGAAGGGGGCACTGAAATTTTACGAAAATGTGGGGGAATGTTTGACCTTCCAGCACTTCTGATAGTCATGTCATCACCATGTTATCCTTTCAATTTGCAAAAAGATCAGGAAAATGTTGCTTCCTGAAATAGCAGAATTGAGCTGCAATGGCAATGTTAACATACTTGCTATTATTAACATTATTTTATTATTTGCTATTTACTGTGTGGATATTCCTTCAAATATACGAGCTCTTTAAGCATTAAAAAACAGAAAAGTTACCATCCAAATGAAGTGTCCATGAATCACCAGTAAATCCTGCCCGCCCACTGACTGTATAGGTTTGGGTAGCCTGGAATTTTGGAAAACCCTCCACAGAATTTCATCTCCATTTTAGTTGTTCAAATGCACACATTCTTCTCTGTTTTCCTTAAAAATTCTCACAGTGCCGAAAAGAGCTGTTTCCTCGAGGTTACTGATCATGACAACTTGCACTCCTAACATGTGCTTGAGCTGCTCATTCATACTCTTAGGTATGTGCAAAAATAGCACCCAGGATCTTTTGAAGGAGGGAAAAGGTAATATGCCACTTTTATTGTGAAGAAAACACAATTGTGTTAGAAATTTCCAGAGGGGTAGCCATGTTAGTCTGTGTACAGCAAAAACAAAGAGAGTCCTGTGGCACCTTATAGACTAACAGATTTTCTTCGGCATAAGCTTTCATGGGCTATAACCCAGAGTTATTTATACAGCCTTGTTCTTTACTTGGTACTCTTAGGATATGATGCCTTCATGCATAGACGTGATTATTATGGAACAAGAAAAAATATTCACTTTTTAAAAAGAGTTCAGGTTTCCTGCACCAGTAATTTACAAAATTTTATTAAAATTTTGACCAACTCTATAGCTGGTCTTTTAAAAAAAAGGGGGGAGGAACAGACAAAATGTCATAATTTCCCCTTTCTTTTAAAATGTGAAATTATCAGAATTTTGCAATTGGCAAAATTTCAGCTAGCTCTATCAGCTCTTTTAATTTTGTGTTTTTTCCCAAGTGAAAATACCATGCCCCTCAACAATAAAGCTTTCCTGCAAAATATGTACATTATTACATAATCAGATCTTGATGAAAACATTGGGAAAGCAAGCTTAAGTCAACTTAATTTACAAGTGTAGACGCAGTCTAAGAGCATAGAAGAGTTCAATGTTCTTGGTCCCACTGCCTAACATCAGTCTGTCCCAGACCACCTGGGAGGACCTATTAAAGGAAAAATCTGGCTTCAGCTCTTTACCCTGAGTTGGAGAATGCTTATTTACTCTGTGGGGATGGTACCTGTGCAGTCTGGTTACCACTGGTAGCTGGGAGAGGCCTGAGCATGCTCAGTAAGGATTGAATCTCTATAGATTATACCTGCTTAAATCTAAGTCTCTACGGAGCATGCACAAACTGTATTTTTTTTTCAGTGTATTATAACAGCCACATTTGAGCAGCTCTTCACAAAAAGAACATCCCCGATACAAAGGACACCCTCCCACTAAATCTCAAATCCCTGCTCCAAAGCATGGGAGTGCTAGAAATGTTCAAAGAAAAAGTTATCAGAATGTTTTGACATGGGAAAAGCAGTGTAGTTTCTTAGTCTTATTCTTAGAAATGGCTGAACCCTTTCAGTTGAAATTTTCCAGAAAAAATCCTATGGGGGTGTATGCCTTGCATGCAACATTTCAGCTCAAAGCCATAGGTACTGACTGCATAGGTGCTCAAGGGCTCAAGCATCCATGGAAAAAAAAATGTGTGTGTTTAGTATTCATAGAGCTAGCTGCCAATCAGCTGCTTCAGCAGCAGAAGAAGCAGGGCCAGCCATTTCTGCTGGGAAGCTGCTCTGTGCAGCGCAGCAGATGTGTTCTGTGAGAAAGTCTGGCTGGGGGAAGTGGCTTCTCCTCTGCCTAAACTGACTGCCAGGTACAGCAGCTAAGTGAGCTGCAGCCATCCACATCTCCCCACGCTCTTCCAGCTCACTCAGTCCCTGTCCCCGGCAGCCAGCCCAGCCAAGGAGCGGAAGCTGTTCCTCAGCCAGACCCTCACAGGTAGCTGCCTTGCTGCTGAGCAGTGGCTGGGAGCAGCTGGCATTAGAAGTGACTCCCCACCTGGGCCTGGTTGCCATGGAGAGCTGCCAAATATGTCGAGGGTGGGGGCACATCCTTGTGCTGAACCTGAACTATTTGAACATGGTTTCTTTTCTAAAGGGCAAATTTAGGAAAACATCTGAAGCCAGTTCTTGATTCTGGCCAAACTGTGCTTGCTGAAGGGAGGAGGCAAAAGGTAGCTATTGTCTTCTTCCAAAAGAAAGCAGAACTCGCAGTCCTGGGGCCATCAGTTTGCTGGTTCAGGCCCTGGCACAGTTCAGTGCAGGAGCAGTCTGGCATATACAGTTGCCCATGCCCGTCCCCCAGCACATCCTTGGCACAAGCTGCTGTGAACAGAAGCTGGTGCAGAGATGGCTATGCTGACGCTGCACAATCGAGGTATTTCCCCATATTGAAGGATTCCTCAGCTGTCTCTTTAGGCCAACTTTATGGTCCTTTTCCACAGCTCATAGCAGAAGATCAGGATCTAGCCCTGAACTTCAAAGGTGGGATGGGTAAAATTCCTGTCAGTGTCAACATCCACTCTCCCTTCTTGACAGATCATGGTGGCGCTAAAATGAATTATTTCACCATTTTCACTTCTCTCCCCCCCCCCAATCCTGGCTCACCAAGAAGTGTAACGGTAATCAATTGTCTTGACAGAGATGGACACTAAACAACTGTTTCCTAAGTGTCCACAGACATTTCAGGATGCCAGACCAGAGAACAGAAATAATCAGTTTCCCAAAAGTTGGCAAGAATGTTTTTTCAAAAATTTCAAAAGCCAGAATGCTGCATGAATCAAACATATGTAATGAAATGGTTTGTGGCCTCTGGGTTTGAACAACCTAACCTAAATTTTAAGATGGCACTTGATCCATTTATGGCTGGGATTATATGAAGGGGTTGCCTGCAGGAAGAGGGGACTTGAAGGTTATACTGACTCTGAGCCATAGCTTTGAGTTAGTGATAGTCAATTTAAGAGCAAGAGAGTGCTTTAATTTTACTACTCCTGAACTTTTATGATTTCCAGCATTTCACATGAAACAGGAATAATTAAATAGTCATGCATGTGAGGAACTTGCACACTGTATAATTTTTTTAAATTTCTTTAATTTCTTTTTCCCTGTTCAAACTCCTTAAAACCCATGCTAATTAAAACTTTTCATGCAGCATATTGCTGTCTGAAACCCAAAGAAACACCACTGGAAAAAGAGCTTCCCCTCTCCTTGTCCAGAGGTCCTGTGTGCATCCTTTCTCATCCTCCATGAAAAGTACACCACAGCTATAACTACCTCTGCAGAGTTACTACAGAGGAGAAAGAGACAACTCTGAATTGGTGTTCTTCCTTTGTAATCAACTATTAGTCGTTTGCAAGTGGGGACTTTGGAGGGTGATATCACAGTAGTCTTTATTCTCGCTGCTCCTACATTTACCTTGAGGCAAAGGGACTCTTCACCATGGCATGCTCTGTGATTCCCTCCCCCTGCTAGGCCTACAATGCTGTCAGCTGGGCTGTAATGATCCCTGCATCTGACTGTCATGGTCTATTTCCCCTTATTGTACAGCCATGGAGGCACTGCCTAGGCAGAGTTTATGAAGAATAAACCTTAGCAGGCAAACCTGATTGCTTTTTGGGGGATATGGGGTAAAGGTTTGAAGGCACAAAGTGTGCTTAGAAACATAACTGCTACTGAGAGTTAAAGGGAATTAGGTGCCTAAGTGTCCTTTGAAAATATACTCCTCAATTACAAAATACGGTCTGAAGGGAACGTACTGGATATAATATATCTGGCTTTTAGAAAAGCATTTGGCACTGTGTTTCCTGAAATCTTACTGCCAAGTTAACTTGGATAACAGCATAGTCAGGTGGGCTGCAAACTGTCTGACAGACTGTAAACAAAGAATGAAAAGCCAGACGCTAAGCAACACAGGGGAGCTAACGAACAGAGAGCAACAAACAGGAAGTTTGAGAGGGAGTTTGTAGGAAGGAGAAAAAAAATAAAATGAGCATGTTTTGGAAAGCTGCCTCACTAATGCCAACACTGAACTCCTGGTAGAGCCCTGCAAATATTTGCATTATATCTTCATCCATGGATGCAATCCAAATATCTGCAGACCATTTCTTGCAGATGCAGATCAAATATGGATCCACATATTTATATCTGTGCAGGGCTCTAACTCCCGGCTCCTTCAGCTGCACCTCTGTCCAGCCAGAGAACCACACCACATGGATGCCTCTACCCAGGTCCTGGTGTGGATTTTGAGAGACTGTGACCTGCATTTTCCCATCACAGAAAGCCAAGCAGAGGTGACTATAGACTGTGAGACATGCCTCCTGGTAGAACCTCTCAAGAAGCAGATGGGTGAGTTACAGGAGGAGGTGACTAAGCTGAGGAGCAGCCATGCATGTGTATGTGAAAACCTCCAAGTGTGAGAAATAAATCCAACTCAAAAGGACTGAAGTGGCATCACCACCAGGGAGGAAGAAACTGCAGGGAGGAATGACTCTGCTGGTTACTTCTGGCTGCAGGTAGTATTCCACCTTAGCGCCCCATCTGGTATCCATAGAGATTTAAAAAATTGCATGATATTTTGGCAATGGGGGAAGAGGAATCTCCCCCAAACTGGAAGAGGAGAAGCCATGTACTCTTAAGATGAGGAGGAATATAGCCACCATTCCCAAGTGGGGAGGGGTCTGTGTCTCCATACCAAGAGATCAGGATGAAGTGATATGTATCTACTATAGATCACCTAACCAGGAAGAGGCTTTCTGTAGACAACTAACAAAATCAGATTAACAAAATCATCCAAAGCACAGAATGTGGTGGTGATGGGAGACTTCAACTACCCAGCCATCGTTGGGAAAATGACACTGTATGGCACAGATTACCCAACAAATTCTTGGAGTACATTGGAAACAACTTTTTATTACAGAAGATGGAGAAAGTAACTAGGAAAGATGATATTCTGGACTTGATTTTGGCAAACAGGGAAGAACTAGCTGAGAACCTGAAGGTGGAAGGCATCTTGAATGAAAAAGATGATGAAATGACAAGGGTTCATGATTCTAGGGAATGGTAGGAGGGAAAAGAGCAAAATAAAGACAATGGAGTTCAAGAGGGCAGACTTTAGTAAACTCAGAGAATTGGTAGGTAAGATTCCATGGGAAGCAAGTCTAAGACAAAAAGGAGTTTAGGAGAGTTGGCAGGGTTTTTTTTTAAAGAAATGTTATTAAGGGCACAAGAGCTAACTATGCAAATGCATAGGAGAGGTAGGAAATATGATAAGAGGCCACCCTGGCTTATTCAGGAGATTTTAAGTGACCAGAAACTCAAAAAAGAGTTGTATAAAAAGTGGAAACTAGGTCAAATGACAAAGGATGAATATAACCGCCAAAAAATAAAACCTAAAAACCAAGTTTATAGGGACAAAATTAGAAAGACCAATGCACAAAATGAAATTAAACTAGCTAGGGATATAAAGCATAACAGAAAAGCATTTTACAAATACATGGGACTGACCAAGAATAAGGGAGGCCCATTACTCAATGAAGAGGGAAAGATGGTAACAGAAACTACAGCAATGACTGAAGTGTCAAATGCCTTTTTGTTTCTGTTTCACCAAAAAAGTTAGGAGTGATTAGTTGACTAACATAGTGAACATCAATGTAAATGGGGTAAGATCTGAGGCTAAAATAGTAAAAGAACAAATTAAAATTTATTTATCTCTGGTTTACACTGGAGACTAGTAGATCAAAGTCAGCTTTTTGCGCCAAATCTGTAGTAAGCACCTAGGTGAAAATAAGGTAATAAGTAATAGTCAACATGGATTTGTCAAGAACATATCAGGTCAAACCAACCTGACATCCTTCTTTGACAGAGTAGCAAGCCTTGTGGATAGAGTGGATGAAGTAGACGTGATATATCTTGATTTTAGTAATGCTTTTGATATTCTCACATGACCTTCTCTGAAACAAACAAGAGAAATCTAGCAAAGACAAACCTACTATAACGTGATGCACGGCTGCCTGGAAAATTGCACTCACAAGAGTGCTTATCAGTGGTTTACAATCGAGCTGGAAGGGCATATTGAGTGGATAGAGTGGATGAAGTAGATCCCACAAGGATATGTACTGGCTTCAGTTCTGTTCAAAATCTTCATAAATGATTTGGATAATGGCATAAAGAGCACACATAAAGTTTGGGGATGAGGTTGCAAGCACTTTGGAGGCCAGGATTAGAAATCAAAATAATCTTGACAAACCAGAGAAATAGTCTGAATTAAATAGGATAACATTCAATAAGGACTACTATAAAACACTATACTTTGGAAGGAATAACCAGTTGCACAAATACAAAATAAGAAATGACTCCCTAAGGAGAAAAACTGCAGAAAATGATCTGGGGGTTATAGTGGATCACAAACTAAAGATGGGACAACAATGTAATAATGTTGCAAAAAAAGCAAACATCATTCTGGGATGTAGCAGTGCCATAAACAAATCATAAGAAGTAATTCTTCCACTTTACTTAGCAGTGATAAGGTCTGAACTGATGTACTGTGTCCAGTTCTGGGCATCACCCTTTGGGAATAATGTAGACAAATTGGAGAAAAGTCCAGAGCAATAAAAATGATTAAAGCTCCAGAAAACATGATCTATATTTTCCTACAAAGACTTCCTACAGAGACTTGGACACATGTTTAACTTTATGCAATATACTTACTTGCACCCATGGAGAAAATAGCAACCTAATGAGATTAGAAATGTAGGCAGAAGCTAGTATAATAAGATTTAACCAAGAGAAAATATAAACCAATAATCAGAAACATGGACATTGAATGGTATAAAAAAGGCCAGAGAGTGGTAGTGATGAAAGAGACATAAAATTAATACTGGAAAGCATATCTGGAGTTTTCAATGTGACAAAAGAGCAAAATGGACCAGTGCAATTTCAGGCTGGAGATACATAGGCATGTCATAGACTAGGGAAGGAATCAGAAGGCAGTTGTAACTACTATTTAGCATGCTGACCAGTATATCTTCATTTTCTCCTTATTTTCTCCATCTATTGGTGGCATCCCCCTGTTGTCTCTCATACTTAGACTATAAACTCTTAAAGGCCAAACTGTCTTTTCGTTCAGTGTTTGTACAACGCCTAGGCCAGGGGAGCGCCAGTCCATAACTACAGCCCCAAGGCAATGCCTTTTGTCTGAGTGTAGCTGGAGCGCAGATCCATTTCTGGCTGTCATGTTAATAAAAAAATATCTGTATGTAGGAAAGCGTGCAGAGGAGAACGTGAAAAATGAGCATGGACTGGAAGGGCCAATGTATGGAGAAAGATTAAAGGAGCAAAATATGCAGAGCTTGAGACATGTAAAGATTGGACATAATGATAATCTTCAAAGAAGGGGATAGATTCTGCCTTTCTTACACTTCTTGAATACTCCAGGGGAATATAGAGGACTACTCATGGCATGAACAAGTGCCACAGAGTCTAGCCTGCATTTATTTTAGTTTGCTGTAGCACCTAAAATGTGCTAAATGCTTTTCTAACACAAAGGCAGACATAGTACTTGCCCTGAAGAGCAAACAGTTTAAAATTATTGAAGGATATAAATTTCCAAGGACCAAAAGCAATGACGTAAGAAGATATAGGAGAATGGAAACAATGAAAGAAGGAAAAATTTAGAGACAGAAGATTATTAGGAAGTATTGGGAAGATTTTCCTGAGTTTGAGACTGGAATAGTCTGTCAAGTAGGTGGTGCAAGGCCTCATTGACTAGCCTATTCAACAATCACTATATAGTGAATAATCTTGCATTGAAACGAGATTTATTTTCCACCTCTATGTTCCACGAATCAAACAAATTAAGTAGGACTGCTGGAAAATAGATAAGAATTGTTTGTTCAAATGTCAATATACTGTGCAAGATGGGGAGTCTGGATAAGTTATAAAACAATTGAGAACAGCGGAGGCAAACCAGAGGTACATTTGGCCCAAGGTCATGTATTTATTAAACTAAATTCAAAATTAAATTCTGGGTGCTGTGTTTAGGAAGTTCAGGGGGAAGGTGCAGACAATGTCTTCTTTTTAAGTGCTCTTATGCAGTACCCAGCCTAACATTGACACTAGCACTCTGTGCATTCTGGGAAGGTCTGGTAGCTTGATTGGAGGTACTCCAATGGCCTAAAAGATTTGTAGTTAGCTGAACACTCTGGCCAAGTGACCAATTTGTTTTTAGACTTGATTGATAAGGCAGGCCTGGTCTATACTGAAATTTGGCAGCAATTGTTGGGAGTTACGCAAGCTACTCTGTGTAGTTCCTGTTCACTTCATAACTCCTCTTCTAGGCTGTGTCTTCACTGCACTGAACTGATGGGAAATGTATTCCTGTTGACATAATGCTATGCTACTTGCCAGTATGGTTTTAAACAGTCCAGTTAAACTTCCCGCGATTTCTGTGTGTGATTGAGCGCATCTTCACTAACACTTAATCGAATGCAAAAAATCGATCCTGAACTGTCGACGGAACCACTGTCAGTGTACACATAGCTACAGAGGAGTTTTCCTGTTAATCATTAATGCTTGTCCAGCTGAGAGAGACACCGAATATATCCCCTTACTCTCCAATATTAATGCTAGACATTAAGAATAGAGACAATGAATAATAATGAAGAGAATTATTCTTAGTATTGTGCAATTTCTTCATAGTGCAACCAAGAATACACATGGACTGAAAGCAATTTCTTGCTTTTTCTGAAAGCTTTATCCCATTATAACTTCATATGCAAAAAACAAAAACAAAACAAAAGAACTTGATAAAATTGATTAATTTTTCCTGTAGCCTAAAAATGTCTCCTGTTCTCCTCCTGTTCCAGGATGATATTTTCCTTTTCTTCTTCCAGCATATTGATTCTAAACTCACCTTTTTTATTTCTGCTGCCTACATATAAGACAGCACAAGCTTTATTACCAGAAAGGATAGATTGCACTTGTCACATAATGTAGACTCATTAGTTTGGAAAGGCAGGGCATATGCTTAGTCACTCGATCGCAATCTTGTTCAGTGTGTACGACCGTGGTAAAAAGTAGGAAAAAAGGAAGCTCAGGCTGCTGCAGGGCAGCTAGCCCTAAGCATTGCTGAAAAGGAGTATAAGCAGCTTTGATTTGAAGGAGAAAGGGGATATGATTGTGATCTGATCACTTGTCTTTCAAATATACGCAATGTAATTTTTAAAAATGTAAATTGTTTTTATTGTAAATGGAAATTCCATGTGCTACAAAGTATGCAGGATTGTGTTACTAAATAAGTTAACAAGGAAAATAAAAAAATACCACACATTAGCCTGGGATATTCCAAGGTAGGTGTCCAACTTCCACTTATCACAGCCTGAGGTAGTAAAGAATATATTTCGATTATATTCGATTATATAACTGCTTCTTGTACAGTATCACATATCATTGCCCACTATAATTGTACTGTTGACCTTTGCTCTTAGGGCAGGACCTCCCAAGAATCAATCAGGGATCAAACCATAATTTATATGTCAGGAGAAGGTAAGATGCTTAAGGAAGTGATAAGAACAACTAAAGCTATAATACAAGCAGGGCAAGTAAGATGGAAAAATATTTGACGTCGGCTTTGCTCAATAAGGCTCCAAAGGGCCTAGTGTTTAGTATAAGGCCCGACTACATAGCCTAAATGTTTGACTTTGGGTTATAAGATTTATAAATATGTATCTGTAAAGAACACACAAACAGACTGATCTTAAATTAGCAGAGTTTTAGGGACTTTTTGATACATATAACTCTGGAGTTTTTGTGCCAAAACCATTGAGAAATGTATTGATGTAATTAGCTGACTCCATCAGCCACGACTTTAATTATGGTCCCCTAGAATAACAAAAGGCGGGACCTAATCAAATATAGTCCCAGATGGATGGGGATATAATGAAAATGGGTTATAAAAGATAGTCAGACCAAACCCTAATTCGGACATCAGGAAGGCAGGAACATGGAGACTGTATTGTCGTTCCCAGTTATGGTGCTTTTCCACTTTCTGTTCTTTCCATCTTTGTTTCAGATGATCTCTATCAGGCTGGGATTATGCACAATGCAGGGGATCATTTTGCTATGCTTACTTTACTTTTTTATAATTGTGATTATGCATGTATGTATTTAAGTACTAAATAAAATCTTCATAACTCTATATACGTGACTCACCAATCTCCAGTAACAAATAGCTGCCCGAATAAAAGAATCTGTTCTCAGTGACTAGTTCAATTTACACCCTTAGTTAATTAAAGATACAATGTATCATATCTTATATGGGGATTTTGAATACATAAATGGTCGGATCTGAAGGCTTAAATTTTAGAATACTATTTTCTCCAAAATGTAAAATAAGCTTATCAGTTTTTACTTTTTACCTGGTTATTATGGAAATTAATATATGTATTAACTGAATGGGCAGCTCCTCTACAATCCTGTTTGTATCTTGACTACTTGTTTTTAATTTAATTATTTTTAAAAAATTAAATACAATACTACATAACCATGAAATGAATAATGTTCATGAACATTCAGGTTTTAGAATGCCATTTTTGCAATGTAATTTGAATGCAATAACATTAATTCACACTTAAATCATGTACAATAGCTTATACAAAATAGCTTACAGAACTGGTTGCTATGTTCTCTATTGAACTTCACTAAGCATATGCAAAAAACCATATTTCTTATAAGTTTTCTGGCTTAAGAACCTAAAGAGGTTACTGACCAATATATTATCAAGTCCTAAAACTGTACGTTTTTGGGGGCAGGGTCTATAACATCTTCTGTGTAAGTTCTGCATTATTCACATTTTGGAGCTACTGGATAAATAATAGCAACAGAAATAATAATTTATTATCTAATATGTATATTAAAATAGTGCCTGGCATACCAACCATAGTTATATGTATAGACTAAAGTAGAGTTAGACAGTCTCTGTCCAAAGATTTTACTATTTAAATAATACAAGACACAATAAGTTGTTTAAACAAAACAAAACAAACAAAAACCAAAGCCAAAATAGGAGGGTTGAGGAGAAGTTTGATATTAAGAGTGACAAAATAATGCAATAAAACAGAGTAGCCAGATCAGCCTGACTTTTATTTTTATTTTTTTTTTGAGTAGAGCTGACTGGCAAACAGTTCCATTTTTCCAAACATGGAATAGTTTTGGTACCCACTGAAATGAAAACAAGACCTTTACAAAATGTTGTGAAAATCTGGCAGGAGAGAAAGATGAGCAAATTGCGGTCCCTATAGTCTAGGTGGGATTAGGAACCTAGCTTGAAAAGTGCAAGACCAAGTTCAAATCCTTCTCTGGGGGATTCATAGCAGAGTTTATATACTAGATCACTCTGAAGCAAGCACATGAATTTCCATCTCCCACAAATGAACCCAAGTATCTTAGCTGCTGGTCTAGAGAGCCTAACGCTCCAACTACAGACACCTTCCCAATGTTTTTATTTTATTTTATGTATTTATTTACTTTACACAGATACATTGGAATGGGCTACCTAGGGAGGTGGTAGAATCTCCATCTTTGGAGATTTTTAAGGCCCGGTTAGACAAAACCCTGGCAGGGGTGATTTAGTGGGAGTGGTCCTGCTTTTTATCAGGGGGTTGGGCCAGATGACTTCGTGAGGTCCCTTCCATCCCTATGATTCCATGAATTCAGTGAAACATTTCAGTTTCAAAGAATATATTTTTTTCATCAAACACGTTTTGAAGAGCTTTATTTCTGAATCAGTTAAATTTTCCCTTTCTTTTTTGATAGACTCTATCTATGCCATGGGAACCAAAACCTAGCTACAGTTTCAGTATTCTTCTGAATAGGACTGGTAGATCTAAACTGTCCTAGAAGGCAGTCCTTGTCCAGTGTTATCTCACATGAGAAAATGTGCACAGTGATTTTCAGTTATCTGTCTTGTCACATAGAATTTCCATAACATTTTTTGTATGAAGGTATGTACTACCTTGTGATGGGTATGTTGTTACAGCAATCCAGGTCTAGAGCTGGTGCTGTGTTAATGAAAATGACTGTGCAGTCCAAACACAGAGGCTACATGTGATTTGCAAAGGGCAAGAATTAATTTAATTAACAATAATAGTTTACAATTCATAATCAGTTAATAAGTTATCAGTTTGTTTCCACTGAAATCACAAAAGCAGCTCTATGAGAAAGCTCAGACAAGAGACCTTTTCAAGAGTCTGATCAAGTGAAGTAAGTGAAGAAACCCCTTACTGAAAATAAACTAAATGATAATAAGTTTCTAAACAAAGAAAGGTCAGGTAAGCCACATATTATTTTTTTCTGGGACTCTTATTGGGTCTACACCATGTAGACAAAAATGTTAGTGGTAGCTATTTTGACTCAGTTGCTCAGAGGATGTGATTGTATTTTATGTGATCTCTCTGAGCTAGTTCAAACAAAATGTTAGTGATCACAGGAGAGATAAGCCATGTGGTGTTTCTTCTTTCACTGTGTATGACAGGACAACAGAGTCCTGTGGCACTTTTAAAGACTAACAGATTTATTTATTTATTTATTAAATCTGTTAGTCTTTAAAAGTGCCACAGGACTCGGTTGTCTTTCTACAATAGACTAACACGGCTACCCCTTTGGAATTTGTGTATGACAGGGTCATTATTGACCCTGATGACCAGGAATTGAAGAGGCGATCCCCACATAGACACAAAATGTGAAGAGGCTGGAGGGGGACACAACCTTAACTGTTCACCTCATCCTTCCCCTCAATATACAGTACTAGCTGTGTGTTCAAAGAGGTGGGTGATCTGTCCCAGGAGCTATCATCTAGATAAATTGCTATACGCAAACTTGCTGGATAGGAACGGTGTGAGAACAGAGGCGTGTGGCCTCCACAGATTTGCTGAGGGGCTATGCACAAAAGCTTACTGATACCAGTAACATTACCTTTTGGGTGGATTTCTGACACAGCTAATGAGGGAATCCACCCACTCTCCACAATTAGAGCCCTAGACCAATGCTGCTGCAAAAGACATGCTCCCTGCTTCTGCGCTTCCAGGCAAGGGTTTTAGTCTCTCCTTCTGCAGAAATGGAGGGAATGACTTGGGACTGTATTGTTATTACTACTGTTATTGTTCCTAAGCAACGTCACAGAAAGTATCGGAACCCCTGCGGAACCAATGCAGAGTAGCTCATTACAGAATGCCAGCCTTAACCAGCATTTCCTTGATTCTCTTTCTGTACTGTAATGGAGAGGGGGGGCGGGTTTGTTTGTTTTTTTTAAAGAACTGTTCAGTGAAACATACAGTAAAAGGTGAATGACAAAAGCCACTATTCAAATTGAAAAGCTTTGGCCACTTAGAGCATTTTTATGAAAGTTGCACATTTATAGACTGTTATTGCTTGCCAGTCCCCCTTTTTTTTAAACTGACGCCACTGAGTTTGAGTCTTCCCATGAGAATGTGTTCACACGTGTGTGAGAGTAGGTGGGCTGGAGGAGAATAATGGGAGGAATATACTTAGGCATCACAAAAAAGATTTAGGCTGAAAATAGCTTGCTATTTCTCTCATGAAGCAGATGATCCAGTCACTTGCCTTTACCAACAGAGGGGGCACCGATTAGTGGAGGTGTGAAGAAACCATTCTGTGGTTATTAGTGAGAAGAAGGCCATCTATAACTTAGGCCTTGTATACACGAGCACCGTATTCCGCATTAAAAAACATTACTGCGCGTTAACAAGCACACTGTACATACGTGAAACGTTATTGCTGCGCACTAAGCGCCTTGTTGCTGCGCATTCCAACAACCACTCCCACGAGAGTGGTAACACCAGTTGCGTCTCATCTGCTGCGCGTTTGTGCTCGTGTGTAAGCTTACTGCACAACGAGCAGACTCAGGAAATGTCCCATCATTCCCTAGTCGTCCTCTCTGGACTTCCCCCCACCCTCTCTATGGCAGTGACGAAACTGTCTCCGCCTACAGTTGACTCCCTTGTTGCTACTGGCAACAAGGAAGACGCTAGGGAAATGCACTGCACCATGGGAAACATCCGGTTTACCCATGGTGCTTTGTGCTCCTTTCCTTCATCACATGATTGCAAGCAAGTACACAGGGAAATTGGTACACTGGGATACGTGCCCAGAATACAGTGCGATAATGCGCATCACAGCGAGGAATCCTGTGACGTAGCAAGGAGCGACGTGTGTACAAGCTGCAGCGCAATAAAATCCACGTGAGTCTTACAGCGCAGTTAAGAAGTTGCGCTCTAATTTGATCGTGTAGAATAAGCCTTAGAGGACTCAAGCAAATGGTTTCCTGGGCACATCTCTACAGGACTAAAACATGAGTTTAAGTTGAAAAAAACAAAACAAACCAAAAACCTGGTTAGTTTATTATATCAAAGGCAGGGATTTCTTTGGCATGAATATGCTCTAGGAATTATTTGGGGAAAGTCCTGTGGCATATGTTATACAGGAGGTCAGACTAGATGATTACAATGGTGCCTTCTGGCCTTGGGATCTATGAAATATAAGAATTATTAGGGCTAACTCATGATACCTATGGCCCTGCCCAGCATAAGGGGTTGTGCAGAACTGCACTGACCCAGGATGACACCACAGATATCATGTCTCATGCAAGCTCAACATGTCCCAGTGCTGTTTTTTCTGCACTATCAGTTCAATCCATGAGGCCTGTGTTTCTGGTGTGCTGACCGCATTCCACCACCTCTTCTCCTTCCCACCCATTCCTGCTTCCTGTTCAGAAAACAAGTGCACAAGTACTAATATTGTGAGCAGCCCCTGAACAGTTGTGCAGTGGGGGAAGGTTATTTTTATTTGGCCACTCCATCTGTGCAGTTAAGCAATGGCCTCTGCGAACATAGTCCTTAGAATTAAGAATCCAGGGGTAGACCTTTTTCTCTGTTTCATCTGATGTAAAGCTCTCTATGTGCACAGAACTGCATTCTATGGTTATATGTATGTTCTTTACAACACAGCCTTACACTACAGGTCTGGTTCTACTTTCATTTATAATGGCTTGCTTTTCCACCGTGTGATCCCATAGACTTTAGTACAATTACTCCTGATTTAAACTGGCACAATGAAAACAGACTCAGAACAGCATGATTTAAGCAAACAATTTAGTGTAGTTTGTAGTAAGACAAGATTAGAAATGAAGGTATTCGAAGGTGAACTTTGCAACTGCCTCAATCACCACTGCTTCTGGTTTTGTAGCCTTCTTAGTGTGGACATATTATAAAAATGGTGTGTGTTCCAAGGAATAGCCAGTTACCACGTGGGAACCCTAAATCCAAAAAGCTTTGTTTGCATGACAAGATTGACAGTAGTGCAATAAACTGAATATTCAATCAGATCACCCTAAACATCTGACCAGAGATCAATCTGTGAGGCATTCCATTTGCTAGATGGCCAAGCCACTTTCAGATTTGTCATGATGATGATACAGTAAGACAGTAGTTCAGAAACTGCTTCCTCATATTACAGTTCCTGGAATTCTTTACAGTAAATAAATCATCTCAGCAGTTTCAGAAAATGCCACTTAATGTTTGCAGACTCCTGGGAGTGCTAACCATTGTTACATTCATTGAAAATGCAAAAAAATAAATAAATAAGTAAATAAAAAGACGCCTGAGAATTACATCAGCATGCCTGTAGTCACAATCGTTTTATAACAAGCTTGGACAAAACAGAGCTGTTAGCATGAACCATTGTATTTCTGGGCTGTGGTGGAAAAAAAAATGAGTATGAGAGAGGGATGTTAATATATTCCTGTTTAATTTAACCAAATCAATATCAAGCATATAGGAACTGCAGTGATTGGCATGATCAATAGACAAAAAGAAGGAAAGAAATCTACATATTCTCTTTTTTAGTTTATAATTCCTATTGCATTTCAGGGAAATCCACTGATTATTCCATGTTTTTCCTTACCTATTTAAATAACACTTAATTTTGTAAAGTAATGAACTACAGTTCAGGGATTAATTCTGCTGTCTTGGACACTATTATAAACAAGGAGTGATTACAGTGTAAAGCTGGCATGAGATAAAAATCAAGCCCTGTGTATCAAATAGTATACATTTTTACTTTGATTTTTTTTCCTTTTGGTTTCCTGCCAACACAATGAAATAGACTTTCTTTGGAAACTTAAAGGGATTCTGTTGAATGATTTAGGCACCAAATTTACTTGGGTTTGTCTATTTTAAAAAAAACCAATGCAAAATATTTTCATTATTTTTATTTTTGAAGACAATGAGCATTTTCTTTAAGTTACAGGTCAGATCAAGCTGCAAAATTCAAATCCAGTTCATGAACACTATGAAGCTCATGAATGTTTTTTCAGGTCATTCCTTTATAATATTCACTTTTTACATAGTGCTTTACATAAAAAGGAGTTCAGTGTGATTGTCCCCATTTTACAGCTGTGGAAACTGAAATCCAGAGAGGGGAAAAGACTCGCTGAGGATCATCCAATAGGGCAGTGGCTGAGGTATCCTGGGTTCCAGTCAGTGCCCCATCTAGTAGGAGACATTGCCTCCCTAAAGAGAGGAACTGTTTATTAAATATAGAGCTAGATACAGATTCAAATATCTAAGTGCATGTCTACATAGTTGGATAAAGCACTCTATAGTAGTGTGATTTCTAAACAACAATATTGTGCTCCACATTAATTTGTCCATGTGTATCCAGCTGGTGTGTACTAAAGGTGTTCTTTAATATAGTAGTGTTTCAATAGGTCGATTTTCCTGATCACTCCATTAATGATCTGTTAATAGCTGTACTCAGGCAAATTAATAACAAATCAACACTTCAAAGAGAAACTGCAGAATTAGAATTCATATGCAGATTTGACTCCATGAACTCAGGGCTGAATAGAATCATAGAATAATAGGGATGGAAGGGACCTCACAAGGTCATCTAGTCCAACCCCTGCTAAAAAGCAGGACCACTCCCACTAAAGAATAGGGACTATGGGTTCTTTTCCCATTACAACAGGTAATTTTGCTTTCCTTTCCCTACTTCCCCCCTGTGCTAATTGCTGTACTCCACTGTTTGAATCCTAACAACTGCTTTGATTTGCTGTACCAGTCTGACCTGATCCTATGACCTATACTTCTCAAAATTTATTTTCCTCCCATTCTATAAGTTCTCCATCTTCAAGCATCTGATGAAGTGGGATTTTCTCCCATGAAAGCTCATGCAATAAATAAATTTGTTAGTCTTTAAAAGTGCCACCAGACTCTTTGTCTGTCTACACTTATAATTTCAAATTGACTTAATGTTGATTAAGTTAAGTCGACTTACTGAGTCTACACTTAAAATTAAAGTCGATTTAAAGGGGAACTTACAAAGTCGACCTCGGGCATCCACACTGGATACATAGGTCGACTTCTAGGGGCTTAGGGGGACCTAGGGCAGGTCCATGGGAGTGGGGGGGCACCCCTTGCCCAATGCCAGGGGGCTCAGCCTTTGCCCCATTGTACATAGGTACAATGGAGCAAAGGGGGTCAGGGACCCTGGCAGGGCATAGGGGCAGGGTGGGCAGGGCTCTGCCCTGCCCTGTAGGGGGGCATGCCAGGCTCCCCCTGTGCCCCCCCGGCAGGGAGGGCATTGATGTAGTCCTGGGGTAGCCCTAAGTCGACTTAGGGGTATCCCACGTCTACACTGGCTTAAGTCGACTCTAGGAAGTCTACTTAAGCACTAAGTCGAATTTAAAGGAGGTTTAATAAAGTTGACTTAATTTTAATTAAGTCGACTTTATTTTCCTTAAGTCAACTTAAGCAAGCTGCTTAAGTCAACTTAAGAAAACTGTAGTGTAGATGCAGAGTAAATTAAGTTGACTTAATTTAAAAGTGTAGACGCAGCCCTTGTTTGTTTCACTATATCAAAATGCAAAAGCAGTATGTACATGGACCAATTAATGTGCAACATGTTAGTGTGCTTTGGGAATCATACCCTCATGCAGTGCATTACCACACCACATAGACAATCCCATCATTCAAAGATTGATTGTTCTGATCTAGAATTTTGGCTCAGGTCTATTCCCTCATCAGGTTGAAAAGTTAGATTAGGTCAACAGTTTTAGGAAAAATAAGACATTGACACACACACACGTGTGCAAAAATCTGGGTCCATTTTTGGAAATACAACTCAATCCAAATAAGTTTAGAAATATGTTTTAGTTTCATTATTCAGTGCCTTTGTGAGTCCAGTTCCATGGAGAAACCTTAAGAATGAGTCTGTCCTTCTGGTATTTCCACCTGTGACCAGAAGTGGATATACTGAAAATCACATGATCAAACCTTTTCTTTGAAAGATTCCCAGGCTAGTTTGGTTAAGCAGAAACGTGAAACCCAAGCGTCCATTGTCTACAACATATGATAAACATCTTTACCTGAGGATGTTCCCCAGGTACCAGATCTGCTGTTTATGAACTCTGCGCTACTGGAGTGCAATGTAAAGGAGTTGTATTAGGTCTAATGATTAGACTGATGAATCAGACTTACGGATTTTCTTCTGTGATTGTTGATGTGTTAATTATTATACCATCAAGATTATGTGTCTTATTGCTATTTATTTCATTATTTCATGTTTCTATATAGCATTATAATTATGCATGGTTCTTTATCTGGCAACTAAAAACACATTGCTTGCCTCAAAGTCCCTACAATCCAAATCAGTCATGACGAAACAGAACACTGGAAGAGAGGAATGTATGCACAGAACAAGACTATGCTACTGCTTGGGTGGGGAAGTGCAAATTAAGCTAGCATTACTAATTCAGTAGCACTAATTAAAGCCAGTGGTATGATGCCAGCATGCCTGTTATAATGGCAGCGATGACATGCACATCTGTCCCTTGAGAAATGCACTGAGACCATTCAATCAGTTTACACAGCCCACTGAAAACTAGTCAGGTGGTGGCAATTTTTGCTCACTGGTGACCTGGGCCATATTTAAACACATAACCTAATGGTTAAAAACACTATTCTCACTATCAGTCTCCTGAGTCATTGCATAATACCATACATTTACTTCAACTCTGTCAGGGGGGAAAAAAAGACACAAGAATCCGTAAGAAAGTGGACAGTTTACCCTCACCCCATCCCTCCATCCTCATTCCTACCTGTACTTACAGATAATTTGATGTAATATATCTCAGATCTTCTTCCTCTTTCACTCTCCCTCATTAAAATTAGAAGCAAATTAAATGCATTCCTAGCAATTGTAAAAAGCAAGGATTACATTTACAGCTACCTTATGTTCAGCTGTGATCTATATTAGAATTTTGCATGACACATCTCTCCTGGTGTGAAACTAAGAGGGAATTTGACTCACCCCTTAGTTCTTTTCAATTCATATAGTCCATTCATTACTAAATCAAATAAAATGTAGTCGATATTTAGAATGGACTAGTAAGAAGATTGAATAATTTATGCATCTTCTAACAGAAAAGGAACAAAGTAATTATCTGATCCCTGGCTTCTGAATGGTATCTATTTTTAGGGAATAATTAATTATAAACAACTTGTTGTTCTGATTTATTATTTGTATTACAGTACTCTCCAGAGATCCCATTGAAGACTGGGCCCCATTGTACTGAATGCCGAAGAAACATATATTAAGGTCTGATCTTAGTAACACTTGTTTTACTTAACACACGACTAATTCCATTGATTTTTAATGTGACTGTTCATATGCATAACGTGCATGTGTGTTCATGGGATTACAGCCTAAAACACAGTTCTTGTCCAAACAGCTTCTAGTTATAATCAAGTGAGTTAACAACTGGCACTGATAAAAATAATTTAAGTTTATTTAATAAATTATCTTCTGGTTTTAGTTTTGTATCTGAGTATTTCTGTGTAAGGAAACTGTAACTAAACTAGGAAGCCCATCATAAAACTAAAATAAATACCTTTAAGATATTAGCCTATAATGTGAAGAGAATTTTTGTAAAGTGGCAAAACCTAGCAAAAGCCTCAGGCCTCTGAGAGGGACACAAAGGGAGAGAGAGGTCTGGGTTCAAACACAAACAATCTGAACTATTTCAGGGATGGTTACAGAAAAGACAATCTGATTAGTGTATGGGTTTGTTTAGTGTATACTGTGTCTTATGGTACATGTGTACACACCTCAGAAGTGAAGAGAAATGGGTATTGTGACTGGTGTGAATGGATTAATATAGATAGACCAACATAAGGCTCTGATCTTGCAGAAATGTATGCATTTGCTTAACTTTGCATGCTGCATAACCCCAAAAATATCAAAGTATGAAATCCTGGCTCACTGTCTAAGACAGGGGTTCTCAAATTGAGGGGTGGGACCCCTTAAGGGATCATGAAGTTATTATTGGGGGGTTATGAGCTGTCAGCCTGTGTATGTATCTGACAAGAACTCTGATTTCCTTTTGTTTTACTTCCTGCTACTCTTCCCATTTTTCCATCTTAATTTAATTCATTTATTTCTCTCCCACTATATGGAAACAATCTATTCTTCCACTGAAAATCTTGTTTTAGATAAAAAGTTTCAGGGGGAGACCTTTAAAACTGTATACACACACACCTTCTGATTATATATCTGTAGCTATTCTTCCAACTTTCCAACTCCTCTTTTTGGAACTGACGGAGAGGTGCTGCCCATCAAGATGTTGTAGGAGAGTATATATGTAGTTGGCCCTGTCATAATATAAAGTTAGACCTGCTTCACTTTCCAATGCTAATCAGTAGGTCATTAATACCAGGGGTTAGAAATATACATGCATCCTACTCTTCCATTGTTACTAGTTGGGTCAAGGGTCTGGCTAAGCCCAGCTAGCTGGGCATAGAGTTCTGGAGAGATCCTGGTATGATAAAATGAATCATGATATATAGTACCTTCAGAAGCACTGCCCTTTTTGGATACACAAGGCCCTTTAAATAATGGTTCTTTCCCTCTAGCTATGGCTTTAAATGGCACCTGAAGCTGAAAATAAGCAGCCCAACTAAGAGGCTGTCCACCAAATGGGTTCTTATTAAAATCTTCCTTTCAAAGTTATTTTTTTCAACATTGATGTGGATTTACATGTGAATGTACAGTGGGATTTATTCACAATTTTATGACCTTGGAAGTGACACCTTCCTAATGAGAGAAAACATTCATCCCACTTCAGTGTTGTTCTCAGGTATAACACAGCAACATTTCCAAATGACATACTTCATGCCACGCTATGCTGCACTTTCATTAAAACATAAAACCTTACCATGGCAACCCTTTCAATTAGGACCTATTCCAAACCCCACAGAAACCAGACGAAAGATTCCTATTGACTCTCATGAGATTTAAGATCAAGCCCTTACAGAGAATTTTAAATTATATTTATCCCTACTGTGGAAACATGTACTTTACAAGTCTGTATTGTGCAATTGTCTATGTATTGCACTGTCTTCTTTGGATCATAATACCCATTTCTGGTGGCAGGCAAGCTATCTTTTTTCCTTTCAGCACTGTGGATTAACTGAAAAATGTGACAGTCAGACTGGCAGTTTATTTCTGTCCCACTATTTTGATGCAGCAAAATAAATGCATTTCTTTCTTATGTAAGGTCATAGCTTGTGGAGTCCTTAGGGACTGACTGTGTGATCAGTTTTCTGGGAGGCATGTTGGGATAATCTGTCTCACATTTAATTTCCGCCAATAAACCCCCAACTCTTCCTGAAGTATTATGGATTCACCTTGTAAAATCTTGTTAGGATCCCCCCGCTCCCCCATGCCTGGTAAGTGAAAGCAAATGAATGAGCAGACACTTCTCAGTGTAGAGTTCCTTTCCCTTTCAAACTACCAGTTTCACTGACAGTGGTTTGAGAGGGAGTTAGCTTTCTGTGGAAAGTACCATTCCACCCTGGGTTCTGTCACTTCTTTAGCCAACAGGGGCTACAGGTTTAATAGAAGCTTGGGTCCAGCGCTAAGGATGTGGATGACATGAACACTTGACAATTGCTCTGTTGATGACCCATGTGGGAGGTGGGGAAAGGGTGCCGGGGAAGACATCAGATGAACAGGGGAAACCTCCGATGGGGCATCAAGGGTAAGTTGGCTGCAGCCACAGCCCCCATCCGAAATAGCGAGCAACAAAATAAACGAGAACCCGAGAGCCACTCCTACACTGGTGGGGCGTGCAGGACGGGCCTGGGGCAATGAGTAGCCAATGTTAACTGGGCGATTTTGCTGCGGACCGGCTGAAAGTTGTGCTCTGGGGTTCGCAGCTCCTCCTCTGCGCATGAGTGGCCTCCGCGGGAGGCTGGGGCTGTTTGCCTATTTCAGGGGCTGAGCGCTTTACTTGGCAAGGAGCAGCCGGCGGGGCGCGCTGGGGAGCGAGTAGGAGCCGCCCCCGTTCCCGCCCGGGAGGAATTTCTGCAGCGAGCGGCTCGGATGGGAGCTCGGGAGAGGCTGGGCTCGGTTCAGGTCCCTGGCCAGCGCCGGCCGGGAGCTCGGGAAAGACTGCTCTTGTTTCAGGACCCTGGCCAGCGCCGGCTCGCCAATAGCTTCTGCTCTCCGCCAGCCGCGGCTCCGGCTCCATCCAGAGGCTCCAGCGAGATGCCTGGGAATCTCTGGCAGTCCTCCCGAGAGGCGCCCGGGCCGGCTGCGATGTCTCCTTCCCCTTCCGCCTCTGCAGCCACCTGGTAAGAAATGGACTTGGCAGGAGTTCTCCTGGCTTTCTTCCTCGGGCTGGTGCTGGTCGTGTCTCTGCTGGCCAACCTCCTGGTGCTGCTATGCTTCGTCTACAGCCCCGAGCTCCGCCGGCAAGTGCCCGGCATCTTCCTGGTGAACTTGTCCTTCTGCAACCTGCTCCTCACGGTCTTGAACATGCCCTTCACTTTGCTGGGGATCCTGAGAAGCCAGCCGCCTTTCGGTGACTGCGTCTGCAAAGCGGTGGGCTTCCTGGAAACTTTCCTCACCTCCAACACCATGCTGAGCATGGCCGCCCTCAGCATCGACAAGTGGATCGCCGTGGTGTTCCCCTTGAGCTACACCAGCAAGATGCGGTACAAGGACGCCGTGATTCTGATGAGCTACTCCTGGCTCCATTCCCTCGCCTTCCCCCTGGTCTCCTTGCTTTTCTCCTGGGTCGACTACAGCAACGTGTACGCCTCCTGCACCTTGCACCTGAAAGAGGAGTCGGAGAGGAGGAGGTTCACAGTGTTCACCATCGTCTTTCACGCCACCAGTTTCATGCTCTCGCTGGTGATACTGTGTGTCACCTATTTAAGGGTGTTAAAAGTAGCCAGGTTCCACTGCAAAAGGATAGACATTATTACAATGCAAACTCTGGTTTTGCTGGTAGATATCCACCCCAGGTAATGTCTGTGTCTCTGTTAACTTCAGCGTGTTCCTACGGTGTGAAATCTCCCTTTTTCTTAAGGACCAAGCCCCCCAGTTTGCTTTTCTGAGCACCTTGCGACGTCTACATTCCTAGCCCGACGGCCGCTCCTCCTGCAGCAGATCTTTCCTAACTCCACAGGCGCTGTTCGGTTAATTATTGTGGTCATTCAGTGTCGGATCTTGCGAAGCCGCTTTGTTTAGGCGAGTAGGGAATGTCGCGGCACTGAATGACCGACTCCCTCGCGTAGCTGCTACTCAGGTAAACACGGGGGGCGGAGGGGTAATGTGGCGAATAGGATCCAGAAGGTCGGTGGGCTCTGGGTTTCTGTTCATTGAGCTCTCAGACCCTTCAATTGCCAAGTTTCGGCATTTGAGATCAAGCCTGGATGGCAGACTTTACTCTCGTGTTATCTCTTAGACTTGCCTAAAGAGACTCCTCGCTTCTTGTCCTAACGCAATGATTGTTGTTTTCTCTTTTCAGCGTGAAACAGCGTTGTCTTAATGAACAGAAAAGGAGACGGCAGCGTGCTACTAAGAAAATAAGTATTTTTATAGGATCTTTCGTGATCTGTTTTGCTCCTTACATTATTACCAGGTTAGTACTGCCTGCCTCTTCCGAGTGCCTTCTGGGGCAATATCTGCTCTGAATATCAAGAATAAACTACCCGTGTTTCCTTTGATAGGAAAACAACTTTGAGAAGATAAAACAAACAAACAGACAGGCAAAACTTCCTTAAAAGGTATTAGGGATACTGGTTTGGATGAAAGGCTATAGATTGGGGGAAAATATGTGTGTTACAGCAAATCAGAGCAGTTGTTTAGATTCAAACAGTGGGGGGGGGGGCGCGCCCAAGGAAAGCAAAATTACCTGTTATAATGGGAAAAAAATCTCATAGTCTCTATTCAGCACTAAATTGAGGACGTCATATCTGCATATGAATTCCAATTCTGCAGTTTCTCTCTGAAGCTTTGATTAGAATAGAGACTATGGGTTTTTCCATATATATATATATATATATATATATATATATATATATATATATTAGAGGCATATGGCTAGATCCTCAAAGGTTCAAGATCAATTACTTATATGGAGTCACAGATGATGATTCAACCCATAGTTTCTATATCTGGAAATATTATTGATGAAATAATTTAGGGTTTGATCCTGTACTCACTGAAGTCATTAGCAAAACCCTCACTAATCTCAATAGTGCAGGATAGTTTTCATCAAGTGTCCTAAACTCTAAGAAATATCCAGTTTAAATCAGAGGCTATTTAAAATACCAGCCGATTAGATCTTCAGCTGTTGTGGCCAATGGAACTAACAAATAAGAATTCAGCCCATTTTTAACTTGGATGAAACTGAGTCATGATTTTCAAAAGTGACTAGCTTTTTTGGTGGGCCTCAATTTTTGGATGACCAGCATAAAATGCCTTGATGGGATTTGATTTTCAGAAAGTGTTGAGCATTTGCCTTCTTCAAATTAGGCCCTTGAACGATATGTCAAGTTTGAAATCCAAACAATGAAGCACCCAAAACACTACTAACTTTTGAAAATCTTGACTTCGGTACATTTCTTTTGCATAATTAGAGCACAGTCTATCATCTTCCTTCGCCCGGTTCCTACCACAGTTGGCTGCAATGGGAGAGTTGGACCAAGAAAGGCTTTGAAAGACAGAACATACAGATTTTCCTCAAAATTTCCAACATTTGTTTCTGAATGTTTTACCCTTAGAGATGACATCTTTTATTATTTCAGTTTTTTAATAGTTGAAATAGTCTTCCAATTGACCAGGCAGCTGCATTTCCTTTTCTTTTGGAAGAATTGGTGCAAATATTAACTTGACACCAAAAAGTTAAAAGGTTAACTGGTTAGTGTTTGGTACATTATGAGTCATTTTCCTGTTCATTATTGTGACCATCAAGCTATAACTCTCTACCAAGTCAAGCATGGATTCTGCTGTCTTTACTCAGGTTGTATTATACCCTATTCAGCAAATTCCAGTCTCTGGGCACTTTTTAATTCTGAAATATTTCCCATAAACCATTGAAACAAAAAGCCACTCCATTCCTCAGACAAGGTGTTTTGTAAATGTCAGCTAATGCATTTTCTTAGCACATAGACACTGCATATATCAGTAGACAGAAAGTTAAAATGCATTCATCAAGGAGTGAATTCTGTCCCTATTCCCATTGCCTCAGACTGCAGCAGAATAGAAGGATTTCAGTGGGTTATATAAGCACTTATGAAGGCTTTGTGCAGGGCAACCTGCAGGATTAGGCCAAGGGGAAGGCTGAGGTAAGACTGGAGTATTTGTCACCATGCAGGCCTTCTATTCTTTCTCCACTTGATGGGCTGTGTCAGGTCCACAGAGAGTGAACATTCTTTGAGCTAGAGCAGTGTTCGTGGATGCTCTGGGATAGAGGATTCCCCAGCACATGGCCTGGCTACTTAGGCTATGCACTGAGTTCAGGATCTGCCCATAACTAGAGATGTGGTAATGAGACTTTGAAAATCAACCCCAGCAGGGGATGGACGACTAACCCCAATGGATGAAGTTCTTTCTTGCAATAACAGCATAACTATTAATGGAATAATACCAGGGGTGAATTTAGCACATTATTTTTAAGGTTGATAGAAATATCCTTACCCTTTGTCTCACTGAAGTCAATGGGAGTTTTTCCATTTACTTCAGTTAGATTAAGACTGGGCCCCAA
Source organism: Pelusios castaneus (assembly GCA_007922175.1). Classification (NCBI taxonomy): domain Eukaryota; kingdom Metazoa; phylum Chordata; order Testudines; family Pelomedusidae; genus Pelusios; species Pelusios castaneus. Next base: position 8,915,677 of record ML685851.1, read on the forward strand.
TCTACTGTAACCATACACACACACCTATACATGCTGTTCTTCTGTTCGACAGTGTTCTACAAAAATATTCATTTTGTATAGATCAAGCATATATATAGACCAAGAAGGATATCCAAGAAGGAATAAACCAGGTACTTTGTGACAGATTGCAAACCCATGTCATACACTTATTTATAATGCACTTTTTGACATCCTTGCTTGCTTTCTGTAATTAATTCTGAGACTTAGTTTAACATTCCAGGCAACTACAGATGTTAGCTACGTTCTTTAAATCCACTTGCTGGAGTGATGGGGTTCCCCCTCCCCATCCTACGCACACACACAACTGTGGAATTTTTTCTGCAGTATTTCACCTATCTGAGGCCCATGTTGGACAAGATGCAGTTCTGGATATGTGCCAGGTTTTATAGGAATATAATTTTAAAATCCAAAGTCCAGACCTCTAAAATGGGAGATTTATATTACACAAAAAAGGAAATTACATGCTTCCCAAAGAGATCTCACTTCTAGCCCTGGAATTGCCTCTACTATTGAACTTTAAAGTCATTACATTTTAATGTACTACATAGAAAAGCTATTTTGGGTCATTCTCAAAGGTTTTTATGGTGTCTTCTGAGCTTTCTGTAGTTGGTCCTATAGTAATTAAGGCTTTGTGGGTGAATAGATATACAAAATTGTACAATAATTTTGCACACACACACACAAAAACCTCTCCACTTTATTTAAAGAGTTTTTCATTAGCCTATGTGACACATGAAGAATACATGATGTTATAGTGTGGTATATATGTATTTTATTGTGACTCAGTTACGGTTCCACCACTCATGATTAGTAACCTTATCCCAAATTTAGACTGATAAAACTTTTATGTCCAAGATTCTAAAATTATGGTTCACTGGCTACTGGTGATTTGTGGAATACCCTTTGAAGGTCTAAATCCAGGTAGCTGGTCACATAGCAATGACATCTCTTCCTTGTTTCCTCCTGCAAAATAACATTAACAGACAGATAAACATTCATAAATATTTTCCTAATTTCACTTTTCCAAATTAGCAATTATACTAGTTGACACAAGACTATTTGTGATTGCAAAAGAGAGCGGAAATAGTCTCCATGACTGAGAACGTAAGCAAATATCCATGAGACTCTGGCTATTATCTTGAAGTGCTTTATATCATTCTAATACATCATGTATTGTTGCTCCAGATATAACATTTCACATACATCATTACGTAAGGATCCTTGATATATAGCTCCATATTCTAGAATATATTGTACATGTTTTTCTACAGTTTACCAAGGGAGAGGGGAGGAATCAGGAAGGCAACCCTAGTGAGACATCACTGAGCTCTTAAGCATATTGCCAATTGCTAGGACAGCTCTCAAAGTAGAATGAGGCAGAAGGTTTTGTCATACGTTGCTACCATTCTTTGTATACAAGATATGGGAACATGTATCCCTCAGTGCTTAAATATACAGTTAAAACACTTTTGTCCTCCTTATGTAATGTAGGAATTATGGGTTAGTTCTGGCTGTCCTTCCTCCGGAATATCTCCCATAAATTTACCTGTGACATGATTGCTGGATCATTCCCTCAGGTGCTGTGCAGCATAAAAAATAATTTTTAAGATGCTAGTATTCCCCAAAATGTGAGTTGGACTGTTTCCTAAGTTTGGATGTAACATTCAGCTTTTCCATTTCTCTTTAATGTTTAACAGGTTGATAGAACTTCTTCCTTTCGTTACCATAAACTACTACTGGGGGATTGTAAGCAAGTGCCTCACCTACAGTAAGGCTGCGTCAGACCCATTTGTATATTCTCTTTTACGTCAACAGTACAAGAAAGTCATGGTCAACATTGCCAATAGGATACTTAAAAAGGATCTGTACCCTTCATCTGGTTACAATAGCTCTCTAGACACTGAAAATGATTATTGCTTACACAGAACATACTAACATCATGGCAGTCATTAGCCTTCAAGTCAGAACAGGCCTTTGCCACCATATGGATATCACCTGCTCTCTCACAATGATGAAGTGTACCTTTTGGGATATGAAAGCTGGATTCCTGCAATGCATTTGATTGTGGGCTCTCAAAACTGGCTCTTCCACTCTCTCCATCTAGTAGAGAATGCAATAACATAATAGCTGCCAGGGATGAGCAGAGGTGCTTCTGCTTAGCCCTCTTTGCCCTCTGAAGTGGGTGCTTCTTGGTACACAGAGCACTATCAGGTGTGGGGGTTTAACTTTTAAAGCCTATAATATTCCAGATGCCATGTCCTGGTGTTTTGTTGAGTTTTCAGAATCCTATATACCGTATACTTTCGTAAAGCAAAGTTTATGGGAGCATTGGACCCAAGGGCATGAACAGATAGTTGGAGCACCATTTGTACAGTATATTTGCATCTGCAGCCCTGGATTTGTCTTAGTTTTAATTCTTGGCTTGTTGTATTGAAGCCTAGAATGGCTATTATGAATGGACACTTTGAAAATGAGATTATTATTTATTATAAGGCAACATGATTGTAACATAGACTTTAAAAAGTGATATGTGTATTCAATATGCCAGTGTTTTATTAAGCATAACCAAAGGCCATGTATGACTTACTAATATTTAGCACTTTTTTGATATCACATAATGACAATTATCACAGTTCCAGCAACAAAATCATAATTGGAGTTTAGTTAACCAGCACTGTAATTTATATCTCTGAGCCAGTTCTACTCAACACACCATTCATTAAGAAGAAATCAGGTCAATTAGAATGTAGAAATGACACTATATTTAAGATCTTTTTTAGATTATTTTTTCCCAGAGCTATCTGGTAACACAGACCAGGATAAAATAAAATAATTCTTTCTAAATAAAATATAATAGGGAAAGACTCTTTTATGAATCAGGTAAATTTGCTGGATAGCAAAATATGATATGAGCTTTTGCCTTTGATTTACTTATTTAATTATTTTAGGTTGTACTGTAGCAGATACACTGTCAACTTCCCATATAAAACATCTCAAGGAGTGAGGCAACTGCGCCATAAACATTGTTATTATTATTTTATTTTACATCTAAAAAGTCTTTCAGGAAATATTGGAATTTTTAATCATGAGCACCAGTCCATCAATTTATATGTTGTAATGAATACATATGAGCAAAGTTCTGCTGAGCTCAATAATCTAACGTTTTGTAGCCAAATCAAAGTAATTTTAAAATGTATTTTTAAGAAGAAGAAAAGATATAAGACAATGTATAGAGCTGACTTTATTTTTAGGCTAAAATCACATTAAAATTAGGGATATAATATTGGCCTTGATCCTGCAAAAAGCTGTGAATTCTGATCTTGATTCAGCAAAGCACTTAAGCACATGATTTATTTAAGGAGTTCCCTAAGTCCTATTGAAGTCAATGGGGCTAAGCATGTATTGATAGTTAAACACATGTTTAGGCGCTTTGCAGGTCCAGGGTCAGAGTGCTCAGCAGCTTGCAGGACTCCGCTCATTATCTAAAATATGAGAGGATTAAAGGGCCCTATTAAAATCTCATTGATGTCAATGAAAAGGCTTATGCTGCACAACAAATACAATGTCATCATATTATCATCTGCTTTCAAACTTGGAGGCCTTTCTAATGCTCTATTGCCACGCAAGTAAATTAGGCCTCGGTGTTCTGCATCTATAGCTCTGCTTGTGCTAAAGCTGAATGTATTATCATGTTTTTGTCTACTTAGTAAAGTATTTGTACTCTCTTTAATTCTGTGTAAATACAATATTTCAGAAAAAGTATTTGTATATGTTATGTTCAGTTTTCTTTTCTTTTCCTCTCCTCCTTCTTCTATACTAATGAAACCTGGTGTTTAAATCTTTTATAGCAACTGCATTAGCGATGTAACAATTAGACATCTCTTCTAGAGGAGGAATGGTGAATGTTAATTTGGTTTAGAGTCAAGCATTTTTGCGTCAAAAAGTTTTGATATGCTCTGGCATCTGTCACTACAACATTTGTCTGTAAACATCTGTGAGTTTAATGACAGCTGCAATGTTTAGCTGGGCTATAGCTTTTTAAAGAAAATGCTGCTCCCTCTGAGTAATGCATTTCACACGTAGCTGAATGTATTGCAAACTGTGACCTCCAAAACAACATGAAAATGAATAAAAATATTATTTGTGTTTACATTTCTTAATGTTAAATGAATATGAGAGCAGAAACTTAAGATATTACAACAATATCTGAAATCACAGCATCACACTTTTAAAAACCTAGAACCAGAACCTGGTGAAGCCTGGTACACCTCTTTTAAAGTCACATGCTCTGTGCTGATTCACACCGGCTGAGGATAACGTGTTGCGCATATATTTTGTAACTGAAGCTCAATCCTTCAAGGTGCTTAGTATCTTAAATTCCCATGAACTTCGGCTCCAGAAGGTGCTTAGCACCTTTTAGGATGGAGGCCTAAGAGCAGATAATTCAGATGTATAAATTAGCACTCGATGTATCTTTGTGAATAATCATCATCACAGAATGATTACTGAGTATGGAATTATCCCACCCTAGTCTGACTAACACAGAGTGATTTTTAACTTCACTTTGACAGACATTTGCAGCCTTCTTCTGCTTCAGGCTTCCCATATGAATATTAGAAAGGAGTCAGAATTCTGTAAGTAACATTTGTAACCCAGTTGTTACAGAGCATTTAGAAAGTAATCTTAAGTTCTGGGGGTGGGGGTTAAACTTAAGGTTGCTTGAATCGCAATTTGCTAAAATTACCCTTGGAAATACAGTTCTTCATTTCACGAGATACTTAATACTCAACTAGACAAAGCCCTAGAAAAGACACTGTTGAGAACAATCCTATACTAGCAGGGCCATGGGAATTAGATGACATGATGGGCATGTTTTTTTTGAAATGTTACATGTGCGGCTGTGCCGTCATTAATACAATTTCACAGACACTTAGCCTGACAGGTATTTCTACCTGCAAATGTTCTGGTGTGTTTTCAATTAATGCAGCTAGCCAGTTTGTCTATCTTGTCGTGGTAAATAAACAAGCAGGTTAAGTGCACAGCTATGCATCTGAGATTTTGTAGTAAAATCTAGTAAATCTCTCTAAGGTGTCAGTCAGATTCTGTGCTGTACATTGACAAAGCAGAGATGATCAAGGCAAAGGTGTAGACCAAGTTTGTGCCCACCCCTCACCCCAATGCTGGGCAGCATTGGAAGCCAAAATGGCACCTGCACCAATTTATTCAGCATAGGGGATGCTCTACTAAGTTACAGCAACCTCTCCCTGCCACCTACGACAGTGACATGAGCCAGAATAGCAATAGCGGAGAGCACTATGATTTGTCCCATTCCCATCTTTTTCAGTCCTCCTCTCACCATTGCTCTTCTCTTTTTGTGCAGATGGGCATTATAACAGGGGCAGAGAGGGCTGAATCCTTCCTGGTGACTTTTATAAATATGCAGTAAAACTTTATTGGCTTTTATCTAGAATTGTGTTCATTCATTGTAAATAAAGTACGCAGGACCTTGGGAATGGAATGGAAACAAAACCATATTTGAATAGAGAAAACTGTAAGCTATTTTAGTCCGCTTCTGCCTCTTCCTTTTTAAGGAGGTGTATTTGGAAATATAATTGATTACTAAAGATGTCTTCATCCTAGATTTCAATCCATTAGTACTAATGGCCCCACTTAGGTTGCTAGGAAGCCTACTGTGTATGTTAAAGATCCTCTGAGTGAAAATGTCATTTCAGATATCCAACCTAACTATTCTTTCTGCATGCAGGGCTGGATTGTTGCAGGGACTATAGGGGCTGAAGCCCAGAGCCCTGGCCTAAAGGGGGTCCCAGGCTCTAGCCCCTAAAACCCGCCCCCCATCCTCCTGTTGTTCAGCACCAGCAGCACTTGGGGGGTACTTGGAATGCCCCTGCCCTGATGGCACTGGGAGGGCAGTGCTCTTGCCCCACACCCCCGGGCCAGCAGACCAGCACCTCTTCACACTGCCTGGGGGTGGGACTGGCTGGTGCACAGTATAGCCTCTGCTCTGGTACAGCCCCCCAGGGCCAGTGGCCCTGGGGGGCTGCACTGGGGGCTATGCCACGTACCAGCTGACTCCACCCCTGGAATCAGACTTGTGGGAGTGGGGTCAAGGGAGTGACCTGCAGTGGGAGGCAGCCCTGGGCCCCCAGGTTGGTTAATCCAGCCCTGTCTGCATGTGCCCATTCCTCTTATTACCTGATTTTTAGGGGTTTATATTATATAGCCAGCCCTTTGGGCTACACTCTGCATCTTACCCTCTTCACATAGCATGAACAGATTCTTATTCAGGCCTTTGTGGCATCATGTAAGGTGTTTTAAAATATTAATTAGGTGTCTAACTAAGCTTCCTTTCTCTTTCTAGGATAAATGTGCTCAGTTCTTCAAGCCTTTACTAAGAAGACATTCTCCCCATCTCCCCAATTAGTTGTGCTTCACTCCTCTAGCCCCAATTTCTAACATTCAAATGTCTTTTTTTTTTTTAAAGAATACTAAGTTGAAGCTTTAACATTCCAACAATATTTCAGCTGAGGCCTGACAAGCCCCTTCTACAGTGGACTCATTACCACCTTCCCTTCATTTTATAGTTCCTCTGTTTATACATGCAATCAGCCTGTTTTCTTTCTTTGCAGCTGCCACATGCCGCTGCTCATTTTCAAACTGCTTTTTTCAAACCCAGTTAATAACTGTCCTGTGAATTACACTGAGAATGCAGCACCAGCACCGTGTCTGATAGGCCAGGTATTTTTGACAATAATGTCGAAAGCTTTTTCACACCGTTTACTTCATACATCAGACTTGTACTTAACTGGAAGAAAATGTTAATGGGGTAGACATGACCTCTGTGCAGTGGAACTAATGTAAATCTCTCACATTTGCACAGCTCAGAGTGGAAGTCAGCTTTGAATCTGTCCTGCAAGCTAATCAAACCCTACCTGGAAAACAAACGAGGAATCTTTTGACACTTTTAAACACGAACACACTTATTTATCGCATGAGCTTTCATGGGTAGAATCCCACTTCATCAGAACATGGTTGATGAAGGCTGTCCAAGCAAGTGAGGGGAAAATCAACTGATCCAAGGGATCACTGGAGGGCTATGGGTCCTCAGTTTGGCCATGGGACTGATGAAGCACTGAGGGTATCCAGTCTGTTAACACTGATCTACAACTCAGCAAAGGTAAAAATTAAAGGGGACCAGAAACACTATTTTTTTCTTGGCAATAACAGACATGCCAACCTATTTGCAATACGTTTGCTTTGGGAAGTCAGTCCTGAGTGCTATATCTGATTAGCCAAATTCTCAGGCTCTGGTACAAGTATAAAGCATTGATCTTACTCCAACAAAATAGGAGCATTCTGGTCCCTAGTCTTCAGAGCTGTGAAACTGTCCTGATGCAGGAGTCAGGGTTTATCTCCTTGGTGCTAGGAAAATGCATTAGAGCGGTGTGGTCTGTAAAGCTCTCTCATGTGTTATGCTCTAACTGCCCATTGAAACTCTGCTGCTGCGTTCTAAAAGGTACCTAGTTTGTCTTAACACACTCCTGATCCTGTTTGAGTGTGATTATTGTTAACAGCAAGGGAAAGTAGGAGCTGTGACTTTGGCTTATACGACATGGCATTTTGAAATACAGAAACCACTACTGGAGTAAGTCTGAGGCCTGGCCTACACTGAGGGCTTAGGTCGACGAAACACTGCTTAATTCGACCTTCTACAGCCTGTTTACACACTGACATGGCTGCAAGATTGAAGTGCTGTTACAAGTCGACCCTATATTCCACCCCTCTAAGAGGCGTAGCATTTAAGGTAAATTTAGTAATTCACCTTAAAGGCAATGTGGACAGTCCCCACTGCCTCGCAGCCCTGATGTGGCTGCCCTGCCAGCTGCCGCTGGCCCTGGGAGCCCCACAGCCGGCTCCCCTGCTGGCTCCCCATCCCCATAGCTGGGGCTACTGCCAGCCCCGGCATCCAGTGGGGGGGGCTGCCCAGCCCACAGTGGAGTTGTGGGTGCTGGCAACAGCCCTGGTGGGGGGGGGGCTGCCAAGCACGCAGCAGGGCCGCTGGGGGGGCTGCGGGGCCAGCGGCAGTCCCGGGGTAATGGGGACAGGAGAAGCCAGAGCTTGGAGTGCCATGTGGACACTCTCCTCCAGTTTTATTATGTCAATGTTTGATCATTTACTTTAGATGGCACCAGTGGTTAAAGTATAATTTGACAGGCCCCAGAACCCTCCTAATCTATGGGCCCCCTTTCCATATTGTCTGGGCCCCCTTCAAGAAGAAGACATGGCCTGATGCTCTGAAGAAGACACTGGATTGGGCCTTAATGATACCTGGGCCTTATTTCTGGATCTGTCATTGACACTAGTTTCCTTGACTTATCTGCACTGTGCTTCAGTTTCCTCATCTGTAAAATGGGCATAACAGTGTTTACTTCTGTTCATAAAGCATCTTGGGAACCAGAGATAGAAAGCACTGGAAGAAGTGGTAAATATTCCTAAATACAGCCAGAAACCCTCTTCTTGCAACTGTTACACCCCTCTGTGGCATATATTCAGCTGCACTAACCCAGCCCCCTCCACAGACCTGAATCACAAATGACTAAAAAGTAAGAGGAACAAGTGTGACCTGGCTTAAGAACAGCCAGAGCCATAGGAAACTGAGAGGGAGTGTCATTCAAGTCAACTGGAGTTTTGTCATTGACTTGTTGGGGTGGGGGTGGGCAGGAGCAGATCTACAAAAGGATGTGCTTATGTTGCTTAATTTCAAAATGTAGGTGCTGCTGAGATCCTCAAACCCTTGCTCAGCTGCCCCCTAAACCTGGAACAAAAATCCCTTGCACCTAAGTTTCTGTCATTAAAGTCCTCATGGTTCCTAAATTTCTGCCTCTGGGCACACATGCTACTGCCTTAGTCTTGAGGTGGGCACTTATCTCACACCTAATCCCTAGAGAGATCCTCCAACTGGGTTGAGATAGGCACTGCTCATTTCCTCTCTCCTGCAGAGCCCAGTCTTGTACTCTGAGTTCACCTAACTACACACAAAATGATGGGGGGCAAGAGAGAAGAACTCAATTGTAACTTTAGCCCAGTGGTTTGAAAACTCAGGATACAGGAGGACTGAGGTCAACTCTTTCTTCTGCCTGGTGCAGAGCAGGGATCTATACTTGGGTTCCCCTCCTCTCCCCTGAGGGTCCTGTGGATGGGGGTGTTGGAAATTGCATGGGGTGGGGGAGAGAAGAACCTCATGCCATTTCAGCCATGAGGGAACAGCTTGGATCCAGTAGCTGAGCTGACAGCACCACTAGAAAGTTATCTTATGGGTATGACACTGAGGGAGGGAGTTATTCGGCAGGGCAACTCTGCTTTCCACAAAGGGACACAGGAGGGATTGCTACAGGGCGGAGCTCAGCCTCTGGAGAGAAACTTTGCAGCTATTTCGGAGGAGGCAATGAGGGGTCCTCCCTTCTCAGGATGTGAGCAGTGCTCCTGAGGTGTACTGGGAAGCAGTGATTTGGACCCAAGATAGGACCAGGGCTGGATTAACCAGCCCAGGGGCCCCAGGCTGCCCTCCACTGCAGTTTCACCATGGGGTCCCCCACCCCCACTGCAGAGGCCCAGCCTGCCCCCCATTGCTGTGGGATCCTGGGGTGCCAGGGCACTCCCACCCTGGCCCCGCTCTGGCCAGTCTGCTGGAGGGGCGACAGGCCCCTACAGCCCATTAGGGCCACAGGCCCTGGAGAGCTGCATGCCAGGCTGGAGGAGCGCAGCCACAGGCTGTGCCAGCTGGCCCTGTCCCCAGGTGGAGCGAGTGGGGTCTGCCCACCCCGCCCTGGGGGGTGGACAAGCTGGCCCAGGGGTGGAGTGCCGAGCCCTCCGCCTTCCCCTCTCCGTCCCCCGTCCCAGCCGGCTCCGCACAGTGCTGGCTGGGCAGGAGTATTCTCTGCACTCCAGAGCTGAGTGGGGACTCCAGATTATCAGATCAGACCAGATGCCACAGCAAACCTTGTGGCTGAACTTTGTGACTTTTTACTCACCCACAACCATTTCAGATTCAAAGATAATTGATACCTTCAAGTCAGCAGCACTGCTATGGGTACCTGCATGGCCCCACAATATGCCAACATTTTTATGACTGACTTAGAACAATGCTACCTCACATATCATCAAAAAGCATCTTGTAAGGGGCAGAGAATATGGCTGCCCTTGGAGACGGACAAGAAGGATGGGCCAATCCCCTGCAAGGGGATGAACCCTGGGCCACCAATCCAGGCAGACAGGAAGCAGGGAGGTGGAGCCCAGAAGGGCAGTATAAGAGAGCGGCCCTCTCCCTCAGTCAGGGTCCAGCCAGCACTGGGGAAGCACCATGCTGCACTGCCCTGGGGCCGGATACCCCCCCAGGCTTCCAAATAGACTTGGCCCCAATGGCCTGAGGCCCAGAGGACTGCCCTGACTAGCAAGTACCCAGCTGGTCTGAGGAGATGCCAGCCCCCTGGGACTGAGGGAGCAACCCCCCATGGGAGAACCAAGCAACCAACCCCCTGACCTGGAACCCTGGGATTCTGAGTTGCTGGACAGCCCCTGTGACCTAGAGGAGCTGCCCTTGGCTGATGACCCCAAGGGACCACCTGCTGCCCTGGAGCCCTATGGACTGGAACTGCCAGATGGCCCCTGTGACCTGGGGGAGCTGCCCTCTGCAGAGGACCTGGATGGGATGCTGCCAGCCTTACCACCACCTGATGAAGCTGATGGGTTTGGGAACTTTCCCATGGCTGAATACCCCAGCATCCCATAGAAGACTCAGACCAGATACCCCAGGGGAAAGGGACAGGGGAGAACCACCTGGTCCAGTGGTCACTTGGTGGCCTTTGGGAATGGTGGGCCTGGGGCATTGTGTTGTGGGGAGAGCCATGCTGCCCCACACCTGGGGATACCCCGGTGCCACCTAGAGCGCTGGAACCCTCCTGCTATAGCCACTGAGGTTTTTTAGTGGTGCTTCTTCCTCCTGTGTGCCTCCATAACCCAACCCTGATAGTGAGACTGACTTTGGGAGACTGCGACCTGCCCCACCCTGCCTGAGGGCAGGGAGACCGATCCATCACACACCTCTTCTCTACTTACACTACATTGATTACATCTTCATCATCTGGACCCACGGTAAAGATGCCCTTGAAGATTTCCACAGATTTCAGCAATTTCCACCTCACAATCCAAACTTAGACTAAAACACTCCACACAGGAGGTCTACTTTCTGGACACAACAGAGCAAACTAATGATAGCCACATAAACACCACCCTATACCAAAAACCTACTGATCACTATAGTTATCTACATCCCTCAAGCTTTCATCCAAGACATACCATACGATCCATTGTCTACTACAGTCAAGCCCTAAGATATAACCACATTTGCTCCGATCCTTCGGACAAAGACACGCTTTCAGGATCTCTATCAAGAATTCTTAAAACTAAAATATCCACCTACAGAAGTGAAGAAACAGATTGACAGAGCCAGATGGGTACCCAGAAGTCAACTACTACAGGAGAAGCCCAAGAAAGAAAACAACAGAATGCCACTGGTCATCACCTACAACTTGCAAGTCAGACTCTACAGCATATCATTAAGGATCTACAGCCTATTCTACAAAACGATCCCTCACTCTCTCAAGCCTTAGGAGACAGACCTCTCCTCGCTTACAGACAAGCCCCCAACCTTAAACAGATACTCCACCAGCAACTACAGACCTAACAACAGAAACATTAAAGCAGGCACATATCCCTGCAACAAACCACTTTGGCAACTTTGCCCACATATCTACACAAAAGACACCATCACAGGACCCAATCAAGCCACCTACTCCATCAAGGGCTCATTCACCTGTTTGTCCACCAATGTGATTTATGCCATCATGTGCTGGAAATGCCCCCTCGCCTCCCCCCCGCCTTATCTATTGGACAAACAGAACAGTCTCTACGCAAAAGATAAATGTACACAAGGCTCACATCAGAAATCACAACATTCAAAAACCAGTTGGGGAACATTTCAATCTCCCTGCTCACTCCATTGACGACATGTTAATAGTGGTGTTCAAACAAATGAATAGCAAATTGCAGTTTAAAAGAGAAACTGCAGAATTGGAATTTAGATGTAAATTCAACTCCGTTGCCTCAGGGTTAAACAGGGACTATGGATTTTTTTTTCTCACTACAATAGGTGATTTGACCTCACCTTCCTCTATATACTCTTCCCCAGTGTTTGAATTTTAACATCTTTTTTGATTTGCTGACCTGATCCTATGTCATACACTTCCCTGCATTTAATTTCCTCCCTTTCTATAAGTTCCCCATTTTCAAATTCCAAAGGGGTAGCCGTGTTAGTCTATTGTAGTCTTTAAAAGTGCCACAAGACTTTGTTGTCCATTTTCAAAGCGTCTGATGAAGTGGGATTTTCTCCCCTGAAAGCTCATGCGATAAATACATTTGTTAGTCTTTAAAAGTGCGACAGGACTCATTGTTGGTATTTTGCAGATTTTCAGATGGGTTTTAGGGGCTGGAGCCTGAGGCCCCCATTTGATAAAGCCCCTTTGATAATCCAGCCTTGGATAGAACTTGACTTTGGTAACCAGGATTCTGAAGGGCACAGAGACATTTAGATGAGTAATTTTTTTCTCTTCCCCTTCTCCTACTGAAAAAACGATGGTTAATTCAGTGAAACTAATGGCTGGGAAATTTAGAACAAGCAACAGTGAACAGTCATCCTATAGAAGCTGTTGGCATGGTGGCTCATGGTGTTAAATAGAATGGGTAGCTATTGAGGATAGCTGTAGTTGTTCCTTGTTTGTTCCTGCAATCTTCATTAGGAAAAGTTCCTGTAGAATTTAGTTATCAAGGGGCATTATTGGGAATATCTCATCTTCTTCCAAACATCATCAGTCAAAGCCGGATCCTCAGCTGGTACTAACTGGAGTAGCTCCATTGATATCAATGTCTTACACCTGCTGACGGTTGGGCCCAAAATACTGGCTACTGTAGAACCAGGAGGACTGGCCTGACTGACTAGAAGAGATGTACCCATGTAATTAAGAGCAACCTTTAGCAATGGTGAGTTTTGACAATGCAGAGCCTATTTTCCTGTGAAAAGTATCCTGATATTCAGCCTCATTTTCTTTTCACTCATTTCAATCCAAGGACTCCTATTAACCTTCAGTTGGGCTACCCTTAAGAATTTTTTTCCTTTCAGAGTTTCTTACATACATCAGATGCTTATAAGTGGCTCTTGCATCTCTCTTTAATCAGTTAACAAGGGAAAGATATACATTGTAGATCATAGAGTCTTGTGGCACTTTTAAAGACTAACAGATTTATTAATCGCATGAGCTTTCGTGGGAGAAAATCCCACTTCGTCAGACGCTTTGAAGATAGGAAAGTTATCTTTTGTCTTTCTATAATAGACTAACACGGCTACCCCTTTGGAATTGTAGATCATATAATACTTCCTGATGAGTCAATCCTTCCAACCCTTGGATAATTTTTGTTGCTCCTCTACAAATCCTGAAACATACAACTAAGGACAGGAGCCATTGAGTCCATTGGATAGTGTTACCACCAATATATTTTTTCCTCTTTGCAGGTGCAGGAACCAGTGAGCTTCCTGCTAATGCTCAGAGCAGAATCATTGCATCTGGAGCTCATTGTATGCATGATTTCTTGGAGGGAACAGCTGCTATATATAGGTCTGGCCCAATGCCTATTAAAGCCAATGGAAAGGCTCTCATTGATTAGGATGGACATTAGATTACAACCCATGTGTGTCAAGGATTTACCTTCAGATAGGCTTTAAGAAGTGAGCCCTAGGGTGAGTAGTTCACTTAGTTTTTGCTCAAAGATCCTCTACAGAGCACCCTCTGATGCTGTTTTTCAAGTCATCATTCTTTGACTAAAGATGGAACTGCCCTAGGAGCTATAGCATGCACTTCCTATATCAGCTTCCAGGGTGGATGGGGAGGGAAGTCACTGCAGGGCAAGGTAAATCACTGCCTCCTCCAGGTGCTGATGTAGATTATGCACTATCATCAAAAAAAGTTCCTAGACACCCTGCCAGCCCAAAGACTGAGACCTAGAAATCCAAATTTACCATGCTTTTTTAGTGCCTAGGTGCCTAAAGATGCAGCTAGGAATCTAGTGAGATTTTCAAAAGCACCTAAAGGCACCTAAATTCCAGTGAAATCAATGAGAATTAGGTGCCTAACTTGCTTAGGTGCCTTTGAAATGCCTAATAGGCACCTAAATATCTTTAAAAAATTGTCTCTGATTGTCTAAGAAGTTTACTTTTGAAAGTTTAACTTAGATGATTTAGGTACTTTTGAAAATGTTACCCATAATTATAGGCTCATAGAATAATGACAAGCACTTGTCAAGTATTCCTGCAATAGTTCAAGAGCTAGAGTACCAACTTTAGAGCAGATCATAAAGGAACAGGACACAAGCCCCAAATTAGATTTGCCCAACCAAATATTAAGTGTGAACCCGTCAAGCCCTACAACAGCCTTAACATAGAGTCTCAGACATTCCCCTTGTGTACTCTGATCTATCTTGTCACCCAGGTCAGCTTACCTTTGTGCTAGATGGGCCCTTACACCAAAGAGCACAGGAATATTCAGGTTACTCCCAATCCCAAAGGACGAGTCCCTTAAGCCTTGTCTACACCACAGAGTTTGATCAAAACAAATTATACTGGTGCACTACCAATGCTACAATTAAGCTATGGTTTAATTAAACCCCGGGGTATGCCATTGCTGACAGGTGCCTTTCAACTGCCCTGTCAGCCAAGCTCAGATTGCTGAACACAGACGTGTTCAAGACCAAACTGATATTGATTCCAGATTTTTAAATCATATCTGATGGGGATGTTGGGTGGGGGAGGGAGGGATAGAGGACGCCCTGTGGCAGCTGAGGCAGTGGGCTGTGGACTTGGAGCATCAAGTAATTGTGGGGGGAATGGTGCC
This sequence comes from Pelusios castaneus, assembly GCA_007922175.1. Lineage (NCBI taxonomy): Eukaryota > Metazoa > Chordata > Testudines > Pelomedusidae > Pelusios > Pelusios castaneus. Next base: position 8,930,715 of record ML685851.1, read on the forward strand.
ATCTGGCCTGGCCCTTCTCAGGAGAGAGGAGGGGGGAATACGCATCATGAAAGGCCGTCCACGCTCTTTCCCAGGCTGGGCGGTGAGGCTGCCCTAACAGAGCCAGTGCCCGGCTGCAGGGGGAGAGCTGGGAAGCGTGCACTGGGAAAGAGCAGAGGGGGTAGCAGATCCAAGCCTACATTTTCACCCGCAAGCCTGTGCGCCCCCCCACCCTCTGGAATTACAGAAGCAGCTGCGGACAGCACCTGGACACCTCCTATCCTTGTGTGTGTTTGGGGGGGGGGAACAAAAGTAGGTTTGGCCCCCATGTGCCAGAGATCCTCGGTACACCACTGGTGCAAATTACTCTCTCACTCTCTGGACCTCAGTTCCCCACCAGTAAATAATACTGATTTCTTTCCCCTTTGTGTGTTTTTTAAGTTAAATTGCAAGCCTCCCAGAGCAGGGATTGTTTCAGACTATGGGTATGATGCCTAGCAGAATGGGGGTCTCTAAGCTGCAGCCTTTAGGTATTACTATAATGCAACTAAAAATACACAGAAGGAGTCCTCTGGCACTTTTAAAGACTAACAAATTTATTAGTGCCACGGGACTCCTTGTTTGTTTTGCTGAACTAGACCAGGGTCTCCAATGTGTGGCTCCAGAGCCACATGCAGCTCTTTGACTGCCCTCTTGTGGTTCTGCCCCACACCCCTTGCCACGGGGAGACCCCACTCTTGGTTCTGGGCCTCCCCAACCGTCACCAGAGGACCCTGCAGAAGGCACCCTGACCCAGCTCCCAGCTCCCTTCATCTGCCACCAGGAGGCTACACCCATTGTGGCTCTCAAAACACTTGGGCTATGTCTACACTGTCAAGTTAGTTCTAATTAAGGAAGCTTAATTCGAACTAACTTAAGCCATGGCTACACTAAGCTTTGGTTAGTTCGAATTAAGGGCTTCCTTAATTCGAACTAATAAATTCGAATATGCTATTCGAACTAAGGGTTAATTCGAACTAGTTAGTTCGAATTAACCAATGTGGCCATGTTAGTTTGAACTAATTGCTTAATTTGAACTAACCGGCCCATTGAACTCAATGCAATTCGCTAATTTGAACTAAGCAAGTGCCATTCAGTTGGAACTAAATTTTGCTAGTTCAAATTAAGTTAGTTTGAATTAACTAATTCAAACTAACTTTAGTAAGTGTAGACATAGCCTTGGTTATTGAAATAATTGTTTTAAATGGGTCTTTCTGGAACTAATAATCCATTCTGCTCAGCATCTTGAAACCCAGATCAGTAAGGGGTTCTGTCACCACCTGCTCTGCAATGCTGGGTGCCTTAAACGCTATGCTACTGTCTCTCACAAACAAGACACCAACAACCAGCCAACATACATTCAGATCACACCCTGGCTTCCACTACCCAGTTTCTTTTTGGAGGGTGACTCCAGTACCCTCCCACTTTGGAATTTTCTGGAAGCTAAGAGTAAAGCAAGTGTCTTAACCAGAAAGGCATAGATTTAAGTATGTATAAGGAATGATGATAGAAAGGTTACACCAAACAAAAGTAAAAATACACTTCTGAGCCTAAAACTTAAGTTCAACCTAAAGTCGACTTAACAAAGTGGACTAAGTCGACTTAGCTTTAAGTCGACTTAGTCCACTTCGTTAAGTCGACTTAACCACCCTTAAGTCAACTTAATAAAGTCGACTTAAGGGTTACTCCATGTCCACACCATCCTTAAGTCGACTTAAGTCGACTTAATGAGTGGTAGTAACAAAGTCGACTTAAGCTTTCATTAAGTCAACTTAAGGAATTTCTTAAGTGGACTTACTGAAAGCCTAGTGTGGACGCGGCTTAATTTAAGTCGACTTAAACCTCCTTAAGTCGACTTAAATTGCCAGTGTAGACATAGCCCTAGAGACTTCCACCCCCTTGATTGAAGGATCCAATGTTCTGGGATTTCTATAGTTCTGGGCGCTTTAATCCCTCAAGTGATGGATGAACAAATGTGTTTTTTGCTCTTGTTATAACTCCCCAAAGTCCACTGACCCTGCTCCTAGATGCAAGACTGCTTCCTTGTGGGGATGAGACTGGCAGAGGGTGCAGTTTCCATCCCCCATTGAGATTGTCATTCTCCCTAATTGCTCTTCTAATGGCTTTGTTCACCTTGAATGTAAATGTGCTTTGCTTTGTCTTTAGCACACCTTGCCTAATTTACATTGGAGATTCAAGCGGATATCTGCCAGAGGCATGACTTAGGGCTTGTACACACTACAGCTTTATCCTGCGGTAAGGCTCCTTACCTGATGGCTGGAGTCCTGCTGCCACAAGCCACTCGGTTTCCGGGGATAGATCCCAGAAACGGAGCGGCTTAAGAGACTCCCTGTGGCAGCGGAGCTCTAGCCGCCAGGAGCCCTGATGGCTGGAGTCCCGCTGCCATGGCTGGGGCTCAGCTGCTGCCGGGGCTGGACCCCCACTGCCACAGCAGTAACTGAGCCCCAGCCGCGGGACCGGGGGTCAAGCCGCCAGCCTGGGACCGGGGCTCAAGTTGCCCCACTCCCACTCTGGTTGCCAGTTCCCGGGGATTCAGCAGCCGCCCAGGAAGCTGGCAAGCCAGGCTGCCACAGGGAGTCCTCAAACCGCCCAGAAACTGAGCAGCTTGAGGGAATATGCAGCAGGGCTCTAGCCGCCAGGGCTCCTGGCAGCTAGAGCCCCGCTGCCAAGGGGAGTGCTTCAAGCCGCGTGGGAAACAGAGCAGCTTGAGGAACTCCCTGTAGCAGTGGGGCTCAAGCTGCTGGCACTCCTGCTGGCTAGAGCCCCATTGCCACTGAGGTCCCCACTGCTGGGGCTCCCCTGCTGCCGAGAAGCCAGCAATCTTGGCGGCTGGAGAGCCCCACTGCCAGCCTAAAGACTGGCTGGGCAGTGCATGATGGGATAGGTGCCTACCATGCACTGCTCCTTCTAATGAAAATGCAAAGAAGCATCTGAACGCTCCTTTGCATTAGAAGGATTAATGTGTGGACAGGGGAGAGCGTTACAGTTATAATGCTTTGCTTGTCCCGCAACAATTTATTGTGGGACAAGTCTGTAGTGTGTACATAGCCTTAATCACAGCTTGCCATATACATGTAAGACCATATTTCCAGCACATATGTATAAATTCCTTTTGTGGGTTTCATGAAAGGGTATTAATGGTCCATGAGTTGTTAGTTTTCCAATGCCACCATTTCAGTCTATATCATGACACCAGTGTGCCAACTGGCCCTACGTATCTCTGAGGGTCACACTTATGTCCTCCCATTTTGTATCTCTGCTATTTATTTCTTTTCTTTGGGTATAAAACTTTGTATGTATTAATATTTAATGTCACGTTGCAGTATGGCTCCACCCTCTGGTATTTGTTCCTCTTCCAGTTTTGGCATCATCCATAAATTTGATTGCAGTTGAATTTTCATCACAGAGAATTTTCACTTAACAAAGAAAAAGACCTTTTAAGAGATTTCATTCCATATGTCTCTGACCAAATAAGCAGACAAGTACAAGGGAACTCTGGCTGGCACACAGAGGGGCTCTACCAGAAGAATGACAAATGCACAATTGAGACTTTCTAAAATGATAAGATGGTCTCCAGTTTTAATTGCATTCTTCAGCACTGTTACAGAGAATCATTAGACTATATACTATAGTCTATAGACTACCTGGAAGTGGACCTTCATTTTGAGGGTCATTGATTTAGTTAATCTGTGACTAGCTGGGAAGAGAATGAAAAACAAAATATAATTATCACCACAGGTGTTTTTATTGAGTTTTAAATGAGACATAGTTCTTTTAAGGACTTATTTAATTTTATTTTTTTGGTAAAATTATTTTTTGTTTTTACATTTATGCAGAAAAAGCCATCATTTTTCTGATCCTAACATAAAACAAGAAAATAGAGACCCCATTTTTTATTGTTTTATTTTGACTTCCTTTCTAACATATTAAGAAATTCAAGGGAAGTGAAATAAGAAAAAAAAAATCAATAACCAAAGAAAGGGGTTAAAGTCAAATTTTAAAGTCACTGCAACAAATCTAATTTTTAAAGTGTGACTAGCTTAGATTGCTCTGGGGATTTCTAAAAGAAAACTTATCCTTTTGCCATTATTGAACTGATTCAGACATGGGCTCTGGTCGATAATGATAAAAATAATTACTAGCTGACAGAGATTCAGTGTCATATTTGAGATGAGTAGATGATTTTAGCTCATTAGAGGTAAAAACCCTACAGTGCAATTTAGGAAAAGTATATTCTTCTGCTCCTCTTTTTCTAATACCCTCTGATTTTTAATCCATAAATTAAATTTCAGTTTCTTCCTCTGTTCCAAATGCAGAAGCGTCTAAGACTAATAGAATGTCTCGGATCGTACAGGAGGATGAACAGAATGTTGAGATAAACATTGCTCAGGGCTATATTTGCGGGGAAATTCTAACCTTCCTAAATATTGTGGAAATTGTCATAGAAGGCAGAGATGTATTGCCTAGAGAGGAACCTAATAAAACACTTACTTCTTCTGTCTTAATAAGTGCAATATTTTTCTCTAGTCTTTTGGCCAGTTTAATTTCAAATATCGCCTGCATTTTTTTGGTGCTGTAAAATAAACAGGTCCAGGTTCTGGTGTCCTTAATTATGCTAAATAATAAAGAGAAGTAATAGTTAAAAGGGCAGGTCTTTCAGGGATTATTAGCTACTTTTAATACAATTTAGTAGCTGGAAACAGAGAGAAGAGCCAGGACTATGGCTATGTCTACACTTGTAAAGTTAAGTCAACTCTGTTAAGTCAACTTAACAAGGTTGACTTTAAGTCGACTTAAAGTTGACCTTGTTAAGTCGACTTAACAGAGTGGCTACACGTTAAGTTAACTTAAATCAACCTTGTTAAGTCGACTTAACAGTAAACATGGCCATCCACACTGGCTTTAAGTCGCCTTAAGAAGTCGACTTAAGGCTTAAGTCAACCTTCAGAGCTGGTGTTATTAAGTCAACCTAAGCTGTTATTAAGTCAACTTAAGGAGGCGCTTAAGTGGACTTAATAAAAGCCCAGTGTGGAGGTGGCTTTGTATAGGTCAACTTAAGCGTCCTTAAGTTGACTTAAGTTACCAGTGTAGATGCACCCTATGGCTGCGTCTACACTGGTAAATTAAGTCAATTTAAGCTTGCTTAAGTCGACTTAATTTACCCTGCGTCTACACTACAGTTTCCTTAAGTCGACTTAAGCAGCTTGCTTAAGTCGACTTAAGGAAAATAAAGTCGACTTAATTAAAATTAAGTCAACTTTATAAAACCTGCTTTTTAGTAGACCTAAGGCTTAAGTTGACTCCCTAGAGTCGACTAAAGCAAGTGTAGCCGTGGGGTAAACCTAAGTCGACTTAGGGCTACCCCAGGGCTAAACCAATGCCCTCCCTGCTGGGGGGGGGGCACAGGGGTAGCCTGGCATGGCCCCCCACCTGGCAGGGCAGAGCTCTGCCCACCCTTCCTCTATGCCCTGCCAGGGTCCCTGACCCCCTTTGCCCCATTGTACCTAGGTACAATGGGGCAAAGGCTGAGCTCCCAGGCATTGGGCAAGGGGTGCCCCCCCTGCCTCCGTGGACCTGCCCTAGGTCCCCCTAGCCCCACAAAGTTGACCTAGAGCACCCAGTGTGGATGCTCTACATCGACTTTTTAAGTTCCCCTTTAAGTTGACTTTAGTTTTAAGTGGGGACACACTAAGTCGACTTAAATTTCCCAGTGTAGACATAGCCTATGTGACTAGCCAGTCCTGTTCAGACCACTGGTAGTTCATAAACCAGAAAATCTAGGCCACTTGATTTCTGCAGATGCTGCTCCCCTAATGTTCATAAGTGTAAATTTCTGAGTACAAATGGCTATCCAGGTTTTGCAGACAGTCATAGGGTGGAAAACATTCTAGGCCTGAGTCTTATAGAACATAGGGCTGGAAGAGACCTTGAGAAGTCATCTAGTCCACCCTTATATGCTGAAGCAGAACCAAATAGATCTAGGCCATACCTGACAGGTGTTTCTCCAATCTGTTATTAAAACCTCCAATGATGGGGATTCCACAACCACCCTTGGAAACCTGTTCCAGTGCTTAACTTCTCTTATAGGCTATGTCTACACTTGCAACTTAGGTTGACTTAACAAAGCCGTGTCCACACCAGGCGCTTATTAAGTCGACTTAAGTGCTTCCTTAAGTTGACTTAATAATTACGCCTCTTTAAGTCAACTTAATGCTTGTTAAGTCAACTTAAAGCTGGTATGGACGGAGAATAGCCTAACTCATCCTAATTGGACTTGGGTTGGAGAGAAGGGGATATGGGGCTGGGGAGAAGGGGCTGGGGAGATGGGGCTGGGGAGCCATGGCTGGGGAGAAAGGGCTGGGGGTCGGGGGTGGGGAGAGCTGCAGCTGGGGAGAAGGGAAGGGTCGCAATGGGGTATCAGGGCCTGGGGAGAAGGGAAGGGACGTGGTGGGGATTAGGGGCTGGGGAAAGCTGCAGTGGGGGTTTGGGGGCTAGGGAGAAGGGAAGGGATTCAGTGAGGATCAGGAGCTGGGGAGAAGGGAAGGGACGCGGCGGGGATTGGGCTGCGCAAGATGTGTGGGTGTGTGGCAGCCCTGCGCTGCTGTGCACCCGCAACTTAGAGGGAACATGACTCTAGGCCCCCACAACACTCCTTCATTGATCTAGCACCTGCCAGTGTGGACACAGGCAGTCGACTGGAGTATTTAGTGTGGACATTCTAAGTCAACTTAACAAGGTCGACTTTAAGTCTACCTTGTTCAGTCGATTTAACAGAGCCTCCAGTGTAGACATAGCCATAATGAGAAAATGTTTCCTGACATCTAACCTAAATCTCCCTTGCTGGGATTAAGCCCATTACTTCTTGTCCTACCTTCAATGGACATGGAGAACAATTGACCACAGTTGTCTTTATAGCAGCCCTTAATATATCTGAAGATTGAGGAGTAACCTGATATCAGTCTTCTTTTCTCAAGACTAAACATGCCCAATTTTTTTAACCTTTCCTCATGGGTCAGGTTTCTTATTCTGGTATGTTGTTTTTTTTCTCTCCACTGAATGCTCTCTAGTTGATTCACATCTTTCATAAAGTATGGTGCCCAAAATGGGGCACAATGTTCCAGCTGAGTACTTATACAAAGCCCTTCTGGTAATGCAAAGGGAACTTAAAGTGGGAATAAATTACAATTAAGCCCTCTTGCACAGCCAGAGGAGTGTAAAATGGCCTTAGAGTAAATAAGAACAAGGCCCTTCTTTTGTCTGCTACAGTGTGAAATATGGAGCAGCAGAAAAATCCTATTGTGATTAAGTGGTCTTTAATTACAGCCAGACCTATTGACTGTGGTCAGCGAGGAGCGGAATGGATTTGGGACAGGGACATAGGATCTGACATAGGCCAGTAATAAGCATTAGTAGCACTGCATCCTGGGTGTTTGCAATAACCTGCACGTTTGACTCTAACCAAGTCAGCCCTGGCTGCAAGTTATTCTGCAGCATCCGACCAATCAGAGTCAATTCAATCTTTTTTTTATTTAAGATTAGCTACTGCTGGGAAATGCATTGTTTACAATTGAATTGAAGCCGGAGTCAGATATGAACAAATACCCTGCACAGAGGGTTAAACTTTAACAGTAGCTGGAGGGGCAAATGGACATCATTGCTTTTAATGCAACCCTTTTAGGTCCCAAACCTGCAAACACTTGTGTATATAATTCTGCTGCCAGGTGGAGTTCACAACAGTGAGGTCTGGGTTCAATGTTTAGGGATTCCTCTTAACAATACAAAACAGAAGTGGCTCAAGCCACCAACCAGTAAAGAACTGGTTTGAGCCACTGCCAAGTAATTGGGGGAAACTTAACACCAGACCTGGTTTATATTAAAGACTTTTATTAGCCAAAGTCAGCTTTTTACACCAAAATAATGGTGGTGCACACATTGGAACCCACTCACACACAGACCCTGTCACCCAACTCTCCTGACTGTGTGATCAAATAAAATCACCTTGATGTGAGGTGTAGATATTTTTGCAGAAAACTTTTAGTAACAAAAAGTCAGACTAGACATTGAACTTGTTTCTGTCATGGTAAACGGCTTACAGGAAGCATCCCACAATGCCCATACTCACTCCTCTGGCCATCTGTTTGAATTCTGCTGCCCTGTAGCCATTCATCCCTCCTCCTTTAAAGTTTCAGGAATTTCTGAAATTCCATTTCCTGCTTGGTCAGCACGGGGATCTCAAATCTCATCCTACCAATTGATCATGGCAGTTCCACACACCAAATCCTGTTCCCGTTGGAGAATACCAGAGTTTCTATATTTCAATTTGATCAGCATTTGGGGAGAGAAGGCTGTGCAATCCCAACTCCACATCAGGTGAAGGAATGTCAATATGGATGGTCAAATTTCTCATTTAATGGCAGAAAAGGGTTATGAATGTGACTTGCTACAGTGCCATGTAAAAAATCAGGAGCTGTGTAGGGGTACCAAAAGACTAGTGGGGAGGGGTCAATCTATTGTTCTGGTGCAGAGCCCAAGATCTCCTGCTTCTATAAGGAGCTGGAGCCATCTTTGGTGCCCCTACCCTCCACCTCCACCATCAAGACACCTATGGCTACCTCCGCAATGGACATCAGATTCAGTCCCACTGAAGAAGTCGTGGATGAGAAGTCGAGTTGGAGGATGAAGCAGAGCAGGGTACCATGTCATTTGTTGACATGAGGAGCCAGGAACTCTTTTGACCCTGGAGGAGTCAAGCCAGTTCACATGCCCAAAAGGTGGCAGTGAACTGTGTGCAAACGCTCCGTGAATGCAAACCTCCGATTCCTGTTTCGATTGGGAGCTCATGATCTACTGCATGACTAACTGCGATGTGTTCAGAACACTGACAACAGTAGAGAGCAGTTCAGGATCCATTCTTTCAGCCAGAAATGGTGGACACTCAGGAAACCAGAGCCATTGAAAAATGCTGTGAAACACAGTTAAAAACTCATGGAATGATGGACTGACAAATCACTGTGTCATGGAAGGTTGTGCACCCATGATGTACTGCAATCCTCTCCATCTTCCCACAATGTTTAGTAGCACAATGTGGTGAGTTGTAGAGAGGGATAGCTGGACACTCACAGTTGATGCTGGAGTACCAACTGTGGATGTGCGTCGGCCAAACGAGTGCTGTATGAACAGGCCCAAGTGCTTTTGATCATCGCTGTAACTTGCATTGACACCAATTTTTAGTGTAGACAAGGCCACAGAGGCAATACTTCCCCTGTACAAAGCACTGAGTCGATGTATAACAAAAGAGAACTTTTATTAAAAGGGAAAGGGATCCCTGAATTAATCTGGGAAAACATCCAACCACATTCAAAAGCATGTAATCATAAGCAAACCCAACATCACAGTGTGTTGGTCAGAGTCCTTTGCTGCAGTTCCACTTTGCAGTGGAACAGTCTGATGGATTAATGCCCCTTTAATAACATATCACTCCCCTCTCCCTCACTGGACCCTACTCACACTTGGTGGTCCTTGTTTGTTTAGTGAAGACTCAGAATTCGGGGGGGAGTTTACGGATGTTCATCTCCTACCCTGGGGCCAGAAATGCATCAAGCAATGCATTTGCTGCTGCTACCACTGTCTACCATCTCTCTGCAACTGCCTGCTGTGTCTCTCTGCTGCCACTAGCCACTGCTGCTTTCTCCTCCCACAATATCACTTTCTACCACTTCATAGCTCTCAGGCTATGTCTATACCGGCAAAGTTAAGTCGACTTAAAGTCGACCTAAAGTAAACCTTGTTAAGTCGACCTAACAGAGCGGCAATACTTTGTCGACTTAAGTTGACCTTGCTAAGTCGACTTAACAGCTTTAAGTCGACTTAATAAGATCGATTTAGCACTAAACACCATCCACATTGGCTTTAAGACTTAAGAAGTTGACTTAATGCTTAAGTCGACCTCAGAGGAGGTGTTATTAAGTTGACTTAAGCTCTTATTAAGTCAATTTAAGGAAGGGCTTAAGTCGACTTGATAAAAGCCCAGTGTGGACGCGACTTCGTTTCGGTTGGCCTAAGCCTCCTTAAGTCGACCTAACTTGCCAATGGAGACGTACTCTCAGTGATTAGTGGGGAACCTGCTCTGCTGTCTTTCCAGTGATGTCAGCAAGGGGTGTCACTGGCACTGTGCACAGAGGGCACGAGCCCCAAGTGTCCCCAGTCAGTGCCCCAAATCGCAGCCCTGGCAGCACACAGCCTGCCCAGAGCAGTGAGAGGAGCTGCCGGCCCCTCACCCCTGCACCCCCTATCCAGTGCAGGAGAGGAGAAGGGACATTTAAATCCCTCCCTCACTTCCACAAGGAAGTTGCTGGCACTGGGCCAAGACGGCTCGTGCCCCCCGATTGTTTTGCCCTGAGTCCCGAGCCTCTCTCCCTGTGTTACTCAAGCTAAACGCAGGGAGCCTGCTCTCGCTGTTCAGTCAAGTGCTCACATGCTGGGAGCTGAGGAGGGAGAGGAGGGCGTTTTTAAATCCCCTGAAGGCTGACCTTAGATTAGAAACCCTTACACCTGAATGGGTGGGCACTTAAAATATGACTTGCAAAAAAGGTTTAGTGTTACCTATTTTGCAAGTCATTGCTATCTGGATGTCTGTGTACTGAGTAAACTTTAACCCTTTCCTACCTGACCTGTCTGAATTTCCATGTAGTCAAATTCCAAAGGGGTAGCCATGTTAGTCTATTGTAGAAAGACAACAGAGTCCTGTGGCACTTTTAAAGACTAACAGATTTATTTATCGCATGAGCTTTCGTGGGAGAAAATCCCACTTCGTCAGACGCTTTGAAGATGGGAAAGTTACAGAAGTGAAGAAACAAATTGACAGAGCCAGACCGGTACCCAGAAGTCAACTACTGCAGGAGAAGCCCATGAAAAACAACAACAGAACGCCACTGGTCACCACCTACAACCCCCAAGCCAGACCTCTTCAACACATCATCAAAGATCTACAGCCTATTTTACAGGATGACCCCTCACTCTCTCAAGCCTTAGGAGACAGACCTCTCCTTGCTTTCAGACAGCCCCCTAACCTCAAAAGGATACTTACCAGCAACTACAGATCACAGAACAGAAACACTAAAGCAGGAACACAGCCCTGCAGCAGACCACGCTGCCAACTTTGCCCCCATATCTACACTGATGACACCATCACAGGGCCTAATCAAGCCAACTATTCCATCAAGGGCTCGTTCACCTGCTCATCCACCAATGTGATTTATGCCATCATGTGCCGGAAATGCCCCTCTGCCTTATATATTGGACAGACAGGACAGTCTCTGTGCCAAAGAATAAACGGACACAAATCTGACATCAGAAATTGCAACACTGCAAAACCTGTAGGGGAACACTTCAATCTCCCTGCTCACTCCCTTGACGACTTGTTAATAGCTGTTTTGAAACAGATGAATAACAAATCACAGCTTCAAAGAGAGACTGCAGAACTCGAACTTATATGCAAATTTGACTCAGTTGTCTTGGGGTTAAACAGGGACTATGGATTTTTCTCGCATTACAACAAATGATTTGACCTCCCCCTCCTCTATGTGCTGTTCCCCAGTGTTTTGAATCCTAACACCTATTTTGATTTGCTGTTACAGCCTGAGCTGATGCTATGTCATACACTCCCCTGCATTTAATTTCCTCCCATTCTGTAACTTTCCCATCTTCAAAGCGTCTGACGAAGTGGGATTTTCTCCCACGAAATCTCATGCGATAAATAAATCTGTTAGTCTTTAAAAGTGCCACAGGACCTTGTTGAATTTCCATGGTGTGTGTCGGTGGGGGCGGACTTTTACCATTTTCAGCAGGGAGCCGTATCTGAGCAGTGAGCAATAAGCACCAGCAGGGCCAATGTTCAGTGGGTCCCTCTGTGCTCCCTGGGGTGCAGCCAAATTGCCACAGTACCTGGCATCCCTGGGCCCCAATCCTGCCTGTGGGGGGGTTCCTACCACTCCCCAGCCTTCCCCATTGCTCCCCACTGTGCGTCCCAAAGAGTGATATTAAGGTATAACAATGTTATTGTATTGTTTATGTTGTTTTTAGTGATGGCAGTAAAAAGTTTACCATGTCAGTTTAAAAAAAAAGAAAATCAACTTAAGCTCTTTATATCAGTAAAAACTAAAATGCAGGGTTGGCAACTCTGGGTCACTGTTTCCAAATGTGGAAATGTTGGGCTGACCAAGGAATGGGGATAATTTGGGGGAGGGGTGGACAGATGGGGAGTGGTGATGTAGCGATGGTTTTCCCAGAGGGATGGGGTAGCTGAAGGAAGGGAGCAGGGTAAAAGGCAAATGGGGAAGAATGAGAGCGTTTAATTTGGGAGTCTCTTGGGGCAGATGGGAAGAAGGCATTCATAGAGGAACCTGATGGGAGGGAAGTGTTGGTTATTGGAAAATAGAGCTGTGAGAGGAAACTTGGGGGCTGGGGTACATGTAAGGCTGAAATATATGTCTTCCTATGTCATACATAGGGGTCTGATCAGGAGGGAGTAAATGAGGAGTGGGGGACTGTGGGAACTGGGAGTGAGGAGTTTCATCTAGGGTGAGAGGGAAGTAGAGGTAGCTTGGGGTATTGGGGGGGGGGCTGGGGGTGGAGGCTGGACTTTAATCAAATGGGTTCTGTTATGGGGGATGTTTCTAGGGTATCCATGGGGGCTGATGAGATGATCCACACCAGCAGGAGTGTACGTAGAAAGTCTGGACAGCTGGGATTTATCGGGGGTAAGGGGAAGATGTATGGGGTATAGGCTGAGGGGGCGGTATATCACAGAGTCTCTGATGTGTAACTAAGTAACTTGGAAATGCAGTGGAGGCAGGAGTGTTTGGGGGTTGCTGTGGCATCCATTCCTGGGCGGATGCAGTGGGGGGTGCTGGATGCCCAGTCTAGAGGATGTTGGGGGGTGCGTGGGAATCGGGCTCCTGGCATCGGCTTTGGGTTTCACGTGGCAGCCCTCTCCGCCTCACCTTCACGTGGTGGAGAAGCTGGGAGGGGGCAATCTTGGGCTTGCGTGACAGCTGGGGGTGGGGGAATAGTGGAGGGGGGGTTAGAAGCTGGACTGGGGATCGGAGGGGGGGTTGGGGCCTGTGCCCCAAATCTTCCTATGTAGCAATGCTCCTGCTCCTCCAGTCCAGTATACTCTGGCTCATTCCTCCTGGCTTATGGCCAGTGATGTGTTCTGTATAGATATCCCTGGACCACCTGTGTTTTTTTGCTAATCTTTCAGTGTTGATGAAATAAGACTAAAAATGTAGGCGCTCCCTGGAAGCTGACAAAATCCACCAGATGTGAGTATAACTGTTCATGTGCTTCCAGATGTGAGTATAACTGTTCATGTAGTTCCTGTAAGTGACTCTCTTGAGCTTAAATGCACATTTTTGCACTCCAGCCTCTTTGGGGAAAGGGGTTTATTTATTTATTTATTTACTTATTAGAGTTTAATTATAACAACTGTATCCCCTCCTGAAACCTTAGGTTCCATCTATACTGTAGGAGTGCAATGCGTGGGTTATATTCTTTTCTACCCTTGAATGTAATTTGAGTCATCCTGCACTGCATCTTCTAATCCACCGTAGGCCAGAGGTGTGAACATATATTAATGAGGGCAGAATTTGGTTCACTGAGCTTAAATCCCCTAAATAAGAGAAGAATTAACTAACTGTCTCACACTACATATTTGTATGGTGCTTAGTATAATGGGGTATGTCTCTGTTGGGGTCTTCAAATATCACTGAAATATAGAATGCTGGCCTCTAACTTTCTGCAGATGCTCTCAAGGGAAAGACAGTCAAACTAAATTCAGCATTTCCATTAAAACACAGGGGCCCTCAGCTGGAGTAAACAGGAACAACGCCAGTGAAGTCAGCGGAGGAAATGACCCTTATTGTCTTCTGTTTGACACTGCTAAATAGGGTCTCATTCACTGCATATGACAGCTTATCTGTTGGGACAGGCAAATCAAGTGCATACAACATATAATAAAATATTAAATGCATCAATCCTTTTCAGAAAGAAAGCTTATCTAATGTACTGGTTCCCCCAGAATACTTCCTTTAGGGTAATAATTGATAGCTGTAGTCATTCCCAAAATAATCAAAATAAGTATTCCCAGAATTATGGGCAACCATTTCTTTATTTTATTAATATTTAACATTAGGATCAAGTTGTTATAAAAACAAATAGCAGAGCTAATACAGCTGCTGAAAGCTGGGTACAGTGGTTTACAGAATGATTTGGCAGAACCTAATAAACTTATTTTCTGTTTGCTAATATGCTTACCTGCTGAAAATATAAATTACTGAATCTGTAGCGTGTAAATAAGTGCAGGAAACCTGAAGAACAGTATTGTGGAGAGGAGAAAGGAATCATGGAAGAAATTAGGCGTATGAATGGAAGAGAAAGAGAAAGATATCAACGTGCACCATAGAAAAAAGGAGTGAAACAGCAAGGCTTTTAGGACCCAGACATTTAGGGATCAATTCTCCAGCCATTGCCTGGAGTAGCATTCACAGCAATGGGGTAATCATATGAACAAGTACCACTCAAGGTGAATTCCAAAGGGGTAGCCGTGTTAGTCTATTGTAGAAAGACAACAGAGTCCTGTGG